>CM062293.1:494802290-495114713 GCA_031216915.1 Pictodentalium vernedei
TTGAGGGGATAATTCTGTTTACATGTAATTGAGTCTATTGAATTATCCTTTATGTCCAAGGTCCTCCAGCCTTTTTGCTATTCATCTAAGTCTGGGTCATTGGTACAGTATAAAAATGTTAAAAAATTTATAGTAATTTATATATTTTTTATACTTACCAATGACCCAGACGGGGATGGCCCTCCCATGAGTTGGGAACTCATACCTTCCCGCTGATTACATAATGCTTACCAGGCACTGGTTGTAAGAATGAGGATTTGGCTCCAATTTTGGTACTTCCTGGACACTGCGCATGCGCAGTGGACAAAAATATGGAGGACCACATAGGACATCTATTTTTTTCGATGCAAATTTTGGGGATGGGGGCGGGGGCAAAATCTGTGTTTGGCCCTAGAATTTTAGAGTTAGCACCAGCTAAGTCTGGGTCATTGGTAAGTATAAAAAATATATAAATTAATATAAATTTTTTTAAATTTTCGTGACAGTCATTGAAAGCATATACCCCTTGATTTTCATGATGTTTTTGTGTACTGTCTACATGAACATGACATGTGTAAGGTATTCAATCTTCATTTCAACACAAACCCTTGTGATTTAATGATTGAATATGGCAAATGCAAATGTAAGAAGACATTTGTCTGAAGCAGAAATGTGGCGGGCTGTAGGGATGGTGGAGCAAGGGGCTACCCATTGTCAGGTTGTTGAAGCCCTTGGTGTGCACCATACAGTGATCACCAGAGCCTGGGCAAGATTTGAGCAGTATGGCACACCATTAAGTCGGCATGGTGGTGACAGAGACAGGGCAACATCTGCAGCTGAAGACCGGTTGGTTTTTGATCATTCAGGCCCGTAGGAACCACTTTGCCACAGCAACCCAGCTTTGCAGTGACCTTCAGAATGCATCCGGGATAAATGTTTTGACGCAAACTATCCGGGCAAGGTTGCACGAAGGTGGTCTCCAATCGAGAAGACCAGGCCATGTATTTGCATTCTGCTGTCCCAGAACCAACGCCAGGCACGATATGAATGGGCCATGGATCACGTTGGATGGACGAGAGAAGATTGGCGACCTGTCCTTTTTACAGATGAGTCAAGGTACTGCCTAGACCACACAGATAGGCGTTCTAGGGCATGGAGAAGACCAGGAGAGCGATTCCATGCAGCCAACATTGCTGAGCATGACCGCTATGGTGAAGGGTCAATCATGGTCTGGAGCGGCATCAGCAGGGATGGACATACAGAGCTCTGTGTCCTTGAACGTGACTGCATTGACTGCACAGCAATATATTGATGAGATCCTGGATGTCCACATCAGATTGTATGCAGGTGCAGTGGGTGATAGATTCATTCTGATGGACGATAATGCCCGTTCTCATGTTGCCCATGCTGTCGGGGAGTACCGACAGAGGGAGGGGATTGAGCGTATGGACTGGCCAGCAAGATCCCTTGACCTCAGGCCAATCGAACATGTCTGGAATGAGTTGCATCTTGCAATTTCAGTTTGTCCAGCCAAGAAGTGTCCAGGAGCTTGGTGCATTGCGGGTCCAAGAATGGAACAGCATCCCACAAAGGATTACCAGGAACCTGATTGGGAGCATGAGAAGGCGTTGTCAAGCTGTAATTAACAGTAATGGGTCTCATATTCGATTCGATATTGAACCCATACCAGTTCCCTCCGTCAACTTTTTGCCAAATTGAAAAATTTCATCTTTTACCAGTAATATCCATTTTCCATGGTTATCATATTCAAAAGCTAAAAAATAATGTCAAACACAAATAAAATCTTAATTTCTCTACTTAAATCATTAAAGATATAATTAAATAAAATATATATGCACTTTTCATCACAATATTTCAACTAAAACGTAGTTGGATATACTTGGTGCTTTGCAAACTTTGAGTAGTATATGATTTTTGCAGATACACTTATTTGGAGGGATACCTGTCTGATAGTGTTTGGAGTATGTGTGTCGCCAGAATTTTCAAAAAGAAAAAAAAGTTAAACTTTGATGAAAAAGGCATATGCCATGAGTACCAAAGGTACAGACATACAAGGGAGGGGGCATGTGCTTGTTTGTCGATGTGGTGATTTGACCGGTTACACACTTTTTTATGAGTAGAGAACCAGCATATATTTCATGTAGGAAATACCCCCAAAACATTGAAATTGCACATAACCTGACAACAAATCTTATTTACATGTATATTGTGTACATGCCTGATTAGAACAAAAAAAGTGAAAAGAAATATGTTGTTTACCTTTTTATCGACTGGTTTCAGTAGTACGAAATTAGGATATTTCCAGGGCCCGGAACTCTTGGATCAGACGTAAGCACCTTGGACTCTTGGGTCAGGACTGAGTCTGCCAACTAAGTTCTGGACCCTGGGGTTACCATTGGGAGGCCCTCGCCCAGGACCCTAGACTTTTGGATCAGACGTAAGAAACCCCCAAGCAATTGCTATCTAAAATGGATATGGGATGTTTCAGCCGACAGTCAGATATCACTGAAATAACTGCAAGCTTGTATATCATTATACAAATATTAGTCAACATTCACTACCAGGGACTAGGATAGGGTCAGTGGTGGTGCTGGAAGGGGTATGTGGTCAGGACTGCAGTCCCAGCTACACCCCCCCCCCCCCCCCCCCAGCTCAGGGAGGGTTAGCCATCCTCATCAGGGAAACTGCCCCCTTCATTGTGTTCTTGTCGGGGAATTCCCTGGCCCCAATGTATAGGAGCATAAGCTCCCATGTCAAGGAAATTCTGACATTTATTACCTCTGAATAGGGTGGGGAAGGATAGTGACCCCAAGGCCCAGGACTCTGGACTGTTGGATCAGGCCTGCCCCCCCCCCCCCCCCCCCTCCCCCCAAGATATTTCTGACATGATTGCAAACTTTTGTTACACATATATTAGCCATCATTCACTACCAGGGCCAGGGATAATGTTGGCTTGTGCGAGGGATCCCCACAAAGTCGGAAAACTGCCTCTTTTATTGTATGCTTGTTGGGAAATATGCTATCCCATGCATCAGGGAGCACAAGCCCCCTCCCCCCCCCCCACGTCGAGAAAATAGTGATGCCATCACTGAATAAGGTGGGGTTGAATGGTGAACCCAAGGCCTGAAACTTTGGGAGGCCCAGGACTGTGGACTCTTGGGTCAGATCTGAATTCCAACCCCCCCCCCCCCCCCCCCATCCAACCCCCCCCCCCCCCCCAAAAAAAAAAAAACTGTTAAGAAGAGGACTGTTCCTTGAATGATGATGAAGTTATCACGTCAGGAATTGTGCAGTCAAAAGGTATTTATCTCTCTTGGCTGCTGGATACCCACTTGTGAACTTGCAAAGTTGAGACTTGCTGCAAAAAATGTCATTTTGACGGGGGCAAAAATAAAGTAAATTTCTATCCTAAATCCGCCAGAAGGCTCCATTTAATAGCAAAGAGGAAGGGGGGAGAGGGGGGTTGGACAAAAGTTAAAATGCCATTCCAGCTTTTTGAAGGTGAAGGTGACCCCATTTTCATGATGGTTGATTTGCTCAATTTGGTGTTTTAGTTTTACTGTGCAAAAACATCGGTTGTATGTACAATTTTCTTCATATCTTACTCGGGAAGAAACTCTCAATTGTTTTGAAATGTACGTGTTTCGGGTCGAATTAGGCTGAATATTGTTCAATAAATTGTCTTGTATCATACAATAATAAAGAAAATCTACTCTAGTTTAGTCAGTATCGATAATTATCTTATGATTGTGGACCTGAGAGTTTTATTTTTCACGAGTGCTTACGCGAGTGAAAAATAATATCTCAAGTACACACAATGATTATTTTCAGTAGCTTCCTAAATAATGTTACGCTTCGCCGCATGGCATCGCCTTGAAGGAACGATCAGCAGCTTTTTGTTATTGTCTCGAATTGGGCTGAAAATATTGCGCAGTAAAATGTCAGGTAGCATATAATAAAAAGAAAATCTACACTGTTTTAGTGAATATTGGGAATTATCTCATTCGTGCGGACCTCAAAGTATTATTTTTCACTCCTGAAAAATAAAACTTTCATGAGATAATTTCCAATATTCACTAAAACAGCGTAGATGTCCTCTATATTTTCTGTGAATCAATGCAAAAAATGTTTCTCAGTCCAGACTTAATTTGACAGAATCTTTCATGACATTTGCCATTATGAAAGAAAACTCACCACAATTGTGGTTTTATGATAACACTACGCAGTTCCACTTTTTACCCCCACATTTTCAAAAATGCAGGCAACACATGTAGTAATGATCTCTGTCTGTACATGTACGTCCATTGTTTTGAGCTATACTTTTGAAACTTACCATACTTCCTAAGTATCATGTGGAGATAACAAAAAAATAGGTTTAATTTGAATTGTTGTCACCAGGTGGTGCCAGTAGCACCACGTAAAGACTGAGCTAAAATATTCCTTTGTGACGAAAAGGTTCCTAGGGTATGTAATTTTGATTATTTAAAGTGTGTTCATATGTTCAGGTGGGGTCTCTACATTTAAAACTAGAAGTCCTGTCATGAAATGCGCACAAATAGCACATTGATCTGCGCGTTTATCTACGCGTTATGACCATAGTAAAGCTACCAAATTATGTACATATCGCCTGTGCACAAGCAATGTTTCAGCCAATGGACCTCCGGTTAACCTGGAGGTCCATTGGCCGAAACAGCACCTGTGTTTGCTATGAGTAACCAGGGGAACCTGCCATGCTTTGGATGCCATTCGATCTGGCAATTGCGCGCAATTCCTACACACAATTAAGCCTAGATAAGCGCGCATTTCGTGACAGGACTTCTAGTTTTAACTGTAGATGTTCATAAAGGATTCAGACTTTTGAATTGATTCGGCCCCCATGTGGTACCCAAAGTGCCACTTGGTTGTCACCTGCTAGTCGGTGTGATGAAAGTTTGCAAGTGCGTTTTGTGTTTTGTCCTCAGAAATTGTAAATAATTGCAGAGTGAAAAGTCTAATACTGTAGAGTCAGTATTTTTTTCCTGTTTTATCGGTGACTTCACTATTGACCTAGCTAATAGAGCATTATATTTTGCATTGCATAACACAAACCCTCTTGTGTATTGCAGTTTGACTACAGTAGAACCTGTCTTGAGAGACCGCCCTTTGGGCCATGCAAAAGTGGTCTCTCAAGACAGGTGGTCTCTCATAACAGGTTTCAGGTTTTCTCAAGTCCGTGAATAACCAACCACAAAATTCAGAAATGGAGAAGAATAGATTTTTGTAATTACTTTGTAATTGTTCTTTTTTATGAAGTTTTTATAACAGTCCATTTCAACTTGTTACAAAAAGATTTTCAACACAAATTTATTTTTATTCCTATCTGTCACATTTCAGGTATGTATGGAATTGTTTATTCAGCAATAATCCTAATCCGTTCACAGGGGTCTTATAAAAATATCTCAATCTTTAATGAGTTAGCAATTGAAACCCAATTAAGAGCTTTTAATACTTTTAATTATGTTAGTATAACCACAATGGATTTTCCAATTACACAATAGTAAAAAGTTTTTGTCATGGTTTCAGTCTTCAAAGTGGCGGTCTCTCAAGACAGATCCATTATGGCATAAAATACAAGTTGGTACCAGGTCACAGTGGTCTCTCAAGACAGGTGGTCTCCCATAGCAGGTCCATTATAGAGTAAAACCAATCGGTGCCTGGCAGATGTGGTCTCTCAAGACAGGTGGTCTCTCAAGACAAGTGTTCTCTCAAGACAGGTTTTACTGTACTTCATTCTTCTGCAGTTCACTTCAGCATAAAAGTTTTTGATAGACCACAGTTGGTATAAAGTCAGAAACACAACCATGAACTTTTGGAACTACAAATAATATTTTCTGTCCATTTGTTAAATATTTAATGTTTTAAATCAATAAATGCGATACCTTGAAAGTATTTTTGGTCCTTAAATTCTCTTATTTTGTTTTAATTCAAATTTTGAAAATTCGAAGTGAGTGGAAATGCATCAATTTGATCAAAATAGTAATGGCTGCTACTCACCTGATATCAAATAATATCAGGTGAGTTACCCGATATGGTGGAACCCTTACATGTACATAGTATTCACCATTCTGATTGAACTAACTAACTTTGAGGCATAATAATATGACATGTTCCTGGACCAGAAAAGCAATTTTTGGGGTTCAATGACTAAACACCACAACACTTATTTTGTACTGTAAGTTTACATTTAACACTTCAATACCACAAACTCCTGAATGGTATCATCCTAAAGAATATAACTTACTGCAAAGTGGATGAATCCTTTTTGTATTATAGAAAAATTCAGTAATACAGTAGAACTCTGTTAGTTGAATAGCCACTTTGCCAATGAAAATTATTCAATTTACAGGGATTGTGTCACTTTCCTGTAATCTAGAGATAAACTTAGCATTTATTCTATTATATCTGTCAAACAAGATATAATAGATTAAATGCCTGTATTAGATGTACTGAGGCCAAATAGGTCTCAGTACAAAGGAAAACTGGGGAGAGTCAGGGTAATTTCTCGACAGGTTACAAGATTGTTTATTCAATTAACAGGAGTTTACTCTATAACCTATATTCAATTAACAGGTCAAATTTGTACTGGAGGTATGGTAAATGGTTTTGTGTTGGGAAATTATATTCACTTAACAGGGTTATTCAGTTAAGAGATATCCAATTATGTGGGCTCCACTGTATCTGGTTTACTTGTGAAAAGTGGGCAGCATAAACACTAAAAAGTATAAACAATTGGCTGAACTTGACTTCATACCTATGTTGTGGTCATGAAAGAGCCACAGATACTAAAAGTGACGTTGAACACTTGCAAACTTTCATTACATGGACCACCGGGTGCAACCCGGTGGTCCATGTGATGAAAGTTTGCAAGTGCTTTTTGTGTTTTTGCCCTCAGAAATTGTAAATAATTGCTAAGTGAAAAATCTACCTCACAGCAGTTTAGTAGTAATCCACCATTCAAATGCTATGGAGTCAACATTTTTTTCGGTTTGATTAGTTCAGTTTGTGACTTCACTACTGACCTAGCTAAAATAGCGCATTACAGTTTGCATTGCATATCACAAACGCTCTGGTGTACTGCAGTTAGACTACTTCATTCTTCTGCAGTAAGGAGTGCATTAACTAACAAGCATGTTCAGTGCTAATTGTGACAGGACTTTTAGTTTTAACTCTACATGGAGGGGCGTGGTGGTAACCGGTTCTCGTCAGATCACCAAAGTTAAGCAACGTCGAGCCCAGTTATTCCTCGGATGGGTGACCGTCTGAGTGATCGATTCGGACTCCCACGTTGTGTCCTTGGGCAAGGCACTTAACCCCGATTGCCCACATGGGGGCACGATGATGTACTAAGACGTACTGCACGTCGATGGTGCGCATGTTTTCAACCAGTCTAACCCTGCCTGTGCTGCAGTGTGGAATTACGATGTTGGGGAGTTGGCAGCTGCTCGTCGTTGCTTGGTGGTTCTCTGCGGGTAATCCAGCTTCCTCCACCTGTAAAACTGTCACGGTCATGATTGGTCATTGTGCATAAGTATGTGTTCTTAAAACACCAATAAATAAATGAATAACTGTACATGGAGAACATTCATGTGTGTTCCTCTCATCTGGCTGTTGGTGATGGAAGTTACAGGACCCTGACAGTGGTTTCTAGTAAAGTCTTGGCTGCCTATAAAGGCAGCCAAGACTTCACTAGACTAGGGCTGTCGCGACTATCATTTTTTGTAATCGACTAATTGTGACCAGTAATCGACGGTTAGTCGATTAATAGTCGCTTCCCATGATTTTTTAGCAAATCATTCTTCTCTTCGTAAAACTCTGAAAATGACAATGGCACCAGTGTGTTCAGACGAAGTGGGGTTGTGGGAACAACAAATCGGTCCCGACTGAAGCTACATGTAGTCCAATCTTGGACCCACAGTCCGTAATATAATTTTTGGGGTTGGTACGTCCTGTAGGACGTACCAACCCCCAAAATAATATTACTGACTGCGGGTCCAAGTTTGAACTAGATTGAAGCCGATGAATTAAAATGAATTTACCAAAGAACGTTCCTGCATATGTTTCCTTTCTGCAATAAGTTTCTCGAAATTTTGAACATTGAGATCTATGCATTGCCTCGTCAGTTGTTAAAATTGGATCTTAGTCTGAAGTTCCGAACTTTGAGAAGTGATCTGACGTTCTGACTTTCGTCATAATTTTGTCACTTCCGCGCTTTGGGTTTTCCAATGGGTGCATTCGTGCGTACAAGACTGGAGAAATTCAGAAGAATCTATTCTTCTCGAGTAACTGTGAGTGTTCTTTCTTACACAGTCAGTGACAGCCGTACAGTCTTCCGGATATGAATGTTAACTATGGTTAGATATTTAAAGTTATTCACCTTCATTGATCATTCACCTCACAAAACAATGCAATTTAGCCCCGACGTGTAGTAGACGTGTACCACCTTGAAAATGAACGACGATCGACTAAAAATAAAAAAACGTCGACTACTTCAATAGTCGACGATTAGTCGACTAATCGAATAATCGCGACAGCCCTACACTAGACACCACCGCTATGTCAAAATATTATCTTATGAGGGCGCAAAAATTTAGTAGAATTCCCCAGATCGTTCAGGACACTTTCAAAATCAGTGACAAGAATCAAATGAACATTTTTCGAGAATCAAAGTTGATTCTCGTTATTTTCCTTGCGAAAATCAATTCTGATTCTTGCATGAATTTTAAGCTCTGATGTGATAATTTGAACAGTAATTATAAGATTTTGATAATGTTTAGTTCATTGAAATTTTGCTTTGTTCATTGGAGATGGGGGAATTTGCTTCTTTGAACAATGCTATTTTCTTGTTCAGTTAAGATATAAAGTACACGTCGATAGTACACCTGTCTTCAACCAGTGCTAACCCTGCTTGTGTGGTGTTTGTACATTGGGGAGTCTCGCGGTGGCTCAGTAGGTAGAGGTGCAGGCTGAGAGGTCCTCGATTCGAATCCCACCTGCGGCAACTGCGTTCGGTCCTTGGGCAAGACACTTCACCCCCATTGCCCATGTCGGGGGCATTGTGACGTCGTGTACTAAGGCGCACTGCACGTCGATGGTGCACTTGTCTTCATCCAGTGCTAACCCTGCTTGTGTGAAGTTAGTATGTTGGGGAGCTGACAGTTGCTCGCCGTTGCTTGGTGGTTCTCTCCGGGTACTCCAGCTTCCTCCACCCGTAAAACTGTCTCAGTCATGATTAGCCATTGTGCAGAAATATGTGACCTTAAACCCCAATAAATAAATAAATAAATTGGGAAGTCTGGCAGTTGCTTGCCAGTGCTTGGTGGTTTTCTCTGGGTACAGGCTGCCTTCACCCGTAAAACTGTCCGACACAAGGCGAGCGCGGCTGTCGTAAGTGTCATTAAACTCCAATAAATAAATAAAGTAGGTTTTAATCACATTTTTTATGCTTTTGCTCAGGAATTGTAAATACATGTACTTGTTTTTTCAGTTGTAATCTTCTCATACCATGTGTGTGCACTAATTGCCATGGACTGGTCATAATCCATGCTTGGGCATTGATGTTCTGCATGCATTTACCAAGTAATAAAAATTATCATCAGCAGAATTTTCCTTAACCCTTTACCTACAGTTCGTGGAGAGTGGATTGTAACTAAATCACCCGTGGAGTGGAGTTATCACCCAAAGTATTCCTTTCAAATTCTTTACATATGGACAAGAAACACAAGCAATGTTCCAGCAATGGACCTCCGGGTTTAACCCGGAGGTCCATTGGCCGGAACTTTGCTTGTGCTTGTTCTGCTTTGCAACAAATTTGAAATTATTGCTTGGGTGGAATCTCCACTCTGCGTGTGATTTAGTGACAATACACTCTCCACGTACTGTAACATGAAAAGCAGACGACACTTGTAAAAACAATTCTTGAATAACTACTTTTTTTTCATTTTTTGTCTCAAAAACATAGGTTATGACCCCACATTGGAATGAGCTTGACAAGCTCGTTCCAATGAGGTGTCATGACCAATGTTTTTGAGACAAAAAATGGAAAAATAAGGTAAATGAATTGGCTATTTTTGAGAATAGTGCTGGCCGGTTTTGGCCATTACGTTGGGTAAAGGATTAATGAAGCACCGGGATGTACCCGTTGCTTCATCATTAATTAAATTTTTGATGATTATTCCTATAATTTGTGTTTGGAGTCTAATATTATTATGTCATGGAAATATTGCCCACCTGTTGAAAATGTGACCGGCGAACGGTGGTTGTAATTACAGGCCACACAAAGTAGATCTTCTGTTTCTCAGGCCATTATTTGTGAAATTGCATGCGGGCGAGCAGTTTTTTATTTTATTTTTTATTTCAGTAATTACTTTTTTGCCATCAAAAGTTCATGTTCTTGGTTCAAGTTTTAGGTCTCATAATCTACAGAATAGCATGGGTGGTGGTGTATTTCATCCCTTGAGTGCAAGAAGACTTTGCAATGCTAAAGCATTGCAAAGCCTTCTTGCACTCAAGGGACAAATTCATCAATTTTTTTAACTTGCGTAAAATATCAGACATAAACCATTTAATTTTTATTTTTTTTAGTTTAAATTGGTTATAAAAAGAGAGCATGCGGTAGCCAAAAGGACCATGCGGGAGGGCCTGAGAAATAGATTTTTTATTTTTTTAGGCTGTAGTATGGTTTTGTGTTTTATGTGTGTTTGGGGTTTATTTTTATACCACCCACTTGAAAAGTGGGCGGTATATAGCATTCATGGTGTCCGTACTTCCGTACTTACGTACGTCCGTACGTCCGTACTTCCGTACGTCCGTACGTCCGTGACGCTTTGGGAGTACACATCTGCTATCCGCTACTCCTCTTAAACCAGTGGGTGGATTTCATTGAAACTTACAGGCATTCTTTTCTATACATTATAGATGTGCACCTCCTATTTTGCTTTCAGGTATTTTTATTTTTTACTCTTTCCCAAAGGGCGAAATGAACTTAGCCAAATTGTTGTGATGCTTTAGGGGGGTACACTCCTGCTATCCGCTACTCCTCTTATACCAGTGGGCGAATTTCATTGAAACTCTCAGACATTCTTTTATATACATTATAGATGTGCACCTTCTATTCTGCTTTCAGGTATTTTTATTTTTTCTATCCCATGTGGCAAAATGAACTTAGTACGTCCGTACGTCCATACATCCATTATGCTTTGAGGGGTACACATCTGCTATCCGCTACTCCTCTTAAACCAGTGGGCAGATTTCATTGAAACTTTCAGGCATTCTTTTATATACATTCTACTGTAAACTAGTGAATGGATTTCAATGAAACCTTCAAACATTGGTGTTAGTGTTTGTGCTCTCTTCATTAAACACACTTTTACTGTTGTAAAATGTTTCTTGGTGGGAGTGGGTGGTATCATTTAGTGAGCAGTGCTCACAGTTTTTCTAGTTTGTTTTGTTTCTTTTTGTCGATTTATAGATTTTCCCATCGTCGTGAAAAGTGACCGTACTTTACATGTATACACAATGGCCACTGTTTGTAACATACAGCTTTAGATAATTAACAAGAAAACAATAATAGTAAGTTTTCTCCAGATATTCATTCTTTGCAAAGCATTTATTTGAGGGACTGGTAACTTTTTTTAATTTCAGGGAATATTTCAACTGGTATTGCATCATATTTTGCTGTATAATTCTAAGCAGTTGCTCTGCATTTTTAAGCTGAAATATTAGTTTTTGATATACATGTAGGCAGCTGCTCTTATATCCCCTCCTAACCCTTTACCCAACGAATCGCCTACATCCGCCCACGTAATATACAAATTCAGCAGTTGAAAAAATATTAATTTTCAAAACATGTCAACAAAACCATATCATGTGACCCCTCGTTGGAACGAGCTCGTTCCAACAAGGGGTCACATAATATATTTTTGTTGAAAATTTTTGAAAAAATGATATTTAAAATAATAAATTTTGATATCGTCTGCGTTGGGTAAAGGGTTAAAATATTGCTTGTTTTTTATTTCCAGGAATCATATGACAGACAAGGAGTAATGTGGACAAATTGAATTTAATAGTTCATTCTTCAGAATTTTAGAATGGATTATATGTATGAAAGAGAAGCTACACTGATTGCATCATTACAGAATTACTTCAAGGTGAATCATTAATTTAGGAAATCGACAGGTCCTGATATTGCTGTATAGAGCTGGGAGGTTTTGGTTCTTCAGATTCGGTTTGGGTTCATGAAAGATTCTCAAGTTTCGGTCCTGTTTTTCTAAGTATTAGGAACACATAGTAAATAACACTTAAAGGCTCGTTAACCAGGAATAGAACGCCAGTAGTTTGTATGATACAGTGGAGCCCACTCAATTGGATATCTCTTAACTGAATAACCCTGTTAATTGAATATAATTTCCCAACACAAAACCATTTACCATACCTCCAGTACAAATTTGACCTGTTAATTGAATACAGGTTATAGAGTAAACTCCTATTAATTGAATAAAAAATCTTGTAACCTGTCAAGAAATTACCCGGACTCTCCCCAGTTTTCTTTTGTTTATAGACCTATTTGGCCTCAGTACATCCAATACAGGCATGTAATCTATTATATCTTGTTTGACAGAGCTCAAGGAGCTCTGTCAATCAAGATATAACAGAATAAATGCTAAGTTTATCTCTAGAGTACAGGAAAGTGACACAATCCCTGTTAATTGAATACTCTTGGTAATTGAATAAGTTTCAGTGGCAAAGTGGCGATTCTATTAACCCATAAGTCCTCAGATTAATTTTAAAGTACTTATGGCCTTTTTCTGCTTACATAGTTATTGATGACTTGGCAATGGTTCTACATCACTGCTGGCTGCCTATACAGGCAGCCAGCAGTGATGTAAAACCACTGCCAGGGAAAATTCAGTCTTCATACAAGAGTAATAGAAAAGATTACACAAGGGAGCACCTGCTTCAGTGCAATATAAAAGTGGCGGTTTGGGGCTATATGGGGGCTTAAGGGTTAACAATGTTTCACTGTACCATGTACCACAAAGCCCTGCCTGTAAATATCTCTTTTGGGTTCAGCCTAACTTTCCTTTGGTCTTTCTTAGGGGTTCTAGGGGATCAGTTTCTGAGCATACAGTAGAATCCTCTTAATTGAATATCCATTTTGTTGGTGAAAATTATTCAATTAACATGAGTATACAATTAACAGGGATTTTGTCAGTTTCCTGTGTTCTGGAGGTAAACTGAGCATTTATTCTATTATATCTTGTTTGACAGAGCTCATAGAGCTCTGTCAAACAAGATATAATAGAATAAATGCCTGTATTGGATGTAGTGAGGCCAAAAAGGTGGATAAATAAGGGGAGTTTGGTGCGTGTCACAGTAATTTTTTCAACATATTACAAACATTTATATACAATTAACAGGAGTTTACTCTACAACCCATATGCAATTAACAGATCAAATTTGTACTGAAGGTATGGTAAATGGTTTTGTGTTTGAAAATTATATTCAATTAACAGGGATATACAATTAAGAGATATCTAATTAAGTGGGCTCCACTGTATTGAGTCTGAAAAAAAAAGTAAATTAGGATAAATAAAGTTCATACAATTAATGTTGTGTTCTCATTGTCACATTGTCTCCCTTATTGACTTGGCTCGGTTCGAATCCCACCTGCGGCAACTGCATTGTGTCCTTGGGCAAGACACTTCATCTCCATTGCCTGTGTGGGGGCACGATGACGCTGTGTACTAAGGCATACTGCACGTCGATGGTGCGCATGTCTTCAACCAATCCAACCCTGCCTGTGCTGCAGTGAGGAGTTACGATGTTGGGGAGCTGGCAGCTGCTCATCGTTCTCTCCGGGTACTCCGGCTTCCTCCACCCGTAAAACTGTCACGGTCATGATTAGCCATTGTGCATAAATATGTGACCTTAAACATCAATAAATAAATAAATAATTGACTTGGCTGGTGGATGATAGTGTTCAACTGATTACCAAAAATGGACGCTGACGGATTACCAGTTATTTGTGCTCAAATGCAGCTGATTCCAATGCCGATTCCAATTGTAATACTGTGCCCTACTAGATGAGTCGAGGCTTGAAAGAACTAAATTAAATTGAACATATTAGTTAATATTAATTATTAGTTGTGATAAATTAATATATACATAGACATGTTTTTTATTCTGTTAAATTATATTTATTATTAATTAACAGGATTATGATGAATGGATGTTGATGATATCACATCTTAGTGATCCTAAGAATGCCTTCATGTTATATTTTCCTGTATGTTTCTTCCTGCATAGATCAGTGGGCAGAAGAATTATGTTGGTAGCTGCTGTTTGTGAATGGTTAAATGCTATGCTTAAATGGTAAGTTGTCTCATTGTTTCACTCCACTGTAACAACATTGATGAATACTGTTGAAAGCCACTGTTAAATCTGGATGCCAGTTCCGCAAGGGGATTCATCTTTCCAGGACTTAACATTAATACGACAATCAGTTTCGATTCTTGCAAATGAAAACAAATGATTCTCGAGGGGAAAACAATGAGAATCAACTTTGATTCGCTAAAAAAGCTCATCATAAATTCTAGAAGTGTCTATAAAGGCCTGGAGAATTCTAATTATTTTTTGCTCTCTCACAATAAGGTAACACTCTGATTAGCAGTGGTGTCTAGTGAAGTCTTGGCTGCCTGTACAAGCAGCCAAGACTTCACTAGAAACCACTGCCAAGGTACTGTACATGTAACTTCCATTAGATCTGGGCGATATACCAAATTTTCGGTACAGTTTCGATATTTCTTTGATATTGAATATCGTATCGAATGCAAATGAACTTTACCGTAATTTCGATATTCAGATTTTGTGCAAGCTGATCGGGGATAAGGCGGGAATTCCTCACAATGCGCTAAAACATGGCAGAACACAAGTCTATAAGAGTGCATTGGCAACGCATTTTGAAAGAATTGATTGTAATAGTTTAGCAGCTGCATCAACAGCCAACACGACCAATTTACGGTCTCACATTCACAATCATCACAAAAAACATTTCAATTTTTTTAAGAGATCACCTTGAACTCGGCAGCAGCAAAATTAAAATTGATAAGTTTTACTTTTATTTTCAAGCGGGGAAGTTTAGTTTGTGGAACGTGTACTATTTAACAGATTTTGTGTTTGCTTTTTGATCAGTATCCGGATGTTATTTTGTTAATAACTTAAAAAACCAAAGGTCTGATGCTCTGTTGAGTTGAGCTGAGAATGTCATAGAATGAATGAAGGATGTGAACACCTGTGATAAGGGGTAATAATGAAAGCCAGAGAGCACTGAGGTGGATTCTAGAGGTTAACAGTGCATTATTATTATTATTTAAGCTAAAACCAACTTATACTTCGGCCATGATGTTTTTAGAAAAGTACAGTTATGAACTTATCGCAACTCGTGACCATGTGCTTGATGTCATGACTATGGAGTTTTATGATAGATGCAAGATAGCTCTATTGCCTAAGTTACGCAGGTCGACTTTCAGGGTAATGATATAGGGTTAAAACTTATGAGGTGAAGTTCAGAGTACACAGTTTCAGCATGCATGATCTGATACCGATATCGATACCCAATCCGAGGTATTTTCGACGAAAATATTGATATCAAATACTGAATTTCAATATCACCCAGCTGTAACTTCCATCCACAAGAGCACCATACAGTACAGTCGCCGTGGATTGATCATAATCCACATGTGTAGTGTTCAACCGATGATCGGAATCGACCACCTCAACCAGCCGATTGTAGGCAGTCAGATGACAACAGCAATGGCTCCTGGAACATCGGTTCAACCAATTGTTGTCAAGCATTTTGTGATGATTCATAAACCGCATTTTATTATCTTCTGCAACTGTTTAATTGTTAATGTAAAATGATGTCAATGATACAGTTAAAACTAGAAGTCCTGTCATGAAATGCGCACAAATAGCACGTTGATCTACATGTTAATCTACGCGTTATGACCATAGTAAGGCTATCAAATTCTGTACATATATTATGAGTAACCAGAAGAACCTGCCATGCTCTGGATGCCATTTGATATGGCACTTGTGTGCAATTCCTACGCACAATTAAGCCTAGATAAGCGCGGATTTCTTGGCAGGACTTCTACTTTTAACTGTACCATTCAATAAAGCTGAAAAACCACCACAATGTGTATTCTCTTAATCTCTCTAGATGCCTCTTTACGGGATATACAAGTTAAACAACATGTAAAGTTTCCAATTGAGTGTATTTGTGGCAATCCAGCGCATACCGAAAAAGTGAAGGTTCTACTCCATTGACTCAAGTCACAGTAAAAATTACCAGTTGCGCGCACTTGGTGGTAAACATGGCTCTGAGAGCCACTTTTACCGCCCAAGTGTGCACGGCTGGTAATTTTACTGGACCTGAATCAACAGAGTTTTCAAGTCTGGACTTAACTAGTAGTGACGGACTGTAAACACTGTAAAATGTGTTCAACTTAATGTAGTTCTTTGTAAGCCTCACTTGTCTAGTAGTGCACGGTATTACAATCGGAATTGGCCGATTGTGAGCTTAAATAACCAGTAATCGGTCAGGGGCCATTTTTGGTATTGGTTGAACACTAGGACAGTGATGTCCACGCATGTATTTACCAGGTAATAAAAAATCATCGTTGGCAAAAATTGTACCCGGGGCTTCATTAATTAAATTTTTGATGATTATTTCTGTTATTAGTGTTTGGAATCTACTATTATTGCATCCTTGGAAATACTATCCACCCGTGGAAAATGACCAGTCTACAGTGGCTGTATTGTAAGCCTGTATGTTGGAACACATGTTCTACATGTACACAAAGAAGCTCACAAAAGTTGGAACAAGGCCCTCTAGGGTTAAACAGCAGAAAGTATTGTTACATATTAATTTGAGGTTTGTTTTTAAATAAGGACTATGAACTGGTTGCACTCACAAGGACAAGGGTATAACAGAACTATAAAATTCTACATGGAGAACTGAAAATTGATTCTCACACAAGGAGTTGTTTGAGAATTCAAGCTGAATCTGGCGACCTGGGACAAACTTTAAGGCCAGCTTTCAGACAGTTCTGTTGCATCTTTGCCCATATAGCATTTTGACTTTAAATTCTTCTGAAATAGTTATAATTTTTCTAAAATCAGGAATTTTGTATCCTATAATTATTTCATAAAATGCACCTTGAGTTTTGGAGAAAATTCTCTCATATGCATGCCACAGGAAGAATGAGGAATTGAGGATCACCTGGTACTCTGAGGTTATTTAGTCAAAGAACAGCTGCATAATAGTTCTTTAACCCTTTGAGACTTTAATTATCCTGACATTCAAATGTCACTGGGAATTCAGTTTCTTCAACGTTTTTTCAGAATGCGACATCAAACATTGGAAAGTACAAATAATTTTTCACATTAGTGATTATCTGGTTGAGGGCTAGATTATTTTTGGTGGTCTGAATTTGTTATTCAAATCTTGTTTTATTACAAATTATTGGAGAGTGCCCACAGACACTCTCCAATAATTTGTAATAAAACAAATTTATATAAACAGTATATTATTTGTGTTTAACTGAATATGAAATATAAGCAAGGGAAGTGTTGACTTTTGCTCTGATATCCTCATTTTTTGAAAGCCCTGATAGTAGCACCTTGCACTCAGCCTGTTAAGAAGTCTTGACAGCAGTGTTATATTAGTATTTTAAGCTGCGATAACATTTGGCTCAAAGGTTGTCACTGAGTACTATTCGGTAGAAAATAGGAATTAAGGTTAAAACGTTAAAAAATCGACAAATAATAACAAAACGAATGACCACAAAGTATCAAGCTGCTGTTTGATTTTGCACGTCATAAGACGTACAAAAGTATCAAGGCGCTGTTTGATTTTGTACGTCATAAGACATACAAAACTATCAACGCGCTGTTTGATTTCGTACGTCATAAGAAGTACAAAAGTATCAAAGAGTTAAAAATGTAATTACCGGTATGTCATCTTAAACTATAACACAAATAAGTGCAACAAGCTGCACTAGAAATGGAGTTGGGAAATAATACAATGTACCTGTAAATTTGCTCTGTATGATTAGTAATATAACACCCAACAAAAAAGTACCCTTCATATACATATATATATATATTTTATCTACCATTAACCAAGAAACACAATCACAAACAACAATATCAGGAATGATAAAAATTTGGAGATAAAAGATCTTATATCACTGTTGCCATTGAGATATAAGTCGCATGATGTCTCTAGAAATTAACTCATGCATGTGCGATTCGTAGCTTTTGTCTCCAGAAACTAGTACAGTGGAACCCTGTTAATTGAATAGCCACTTTGCCAGTGAAAATTATTAAATTAACAGGAGTATTCAATTAACAGGGATTGTGTCACTTTCCTGTATTATAGAGATAAACTTAGCATTTATTCTATTATATCTTGTTTGACAGAGCTCCATGAGCTCTGTCAAACAAGATATAATAGATTAAATGCCTGTATTGGAAGTACTGAGGCCAAATAGGTCTATAATCAAAGGATAACTGGGGAGAGTCAGGGTAATTTCTCAACAGGTTACAAGATTTTTTATTCAGTTAACAGGAGTTCACTCTGTAACCTATATTCAATTAACAGATCAAATTTGTACTGGAGGTATGGTAAATGGTTTTGTGTTTGGAAATTATATTCAATTAACAGGGATATACAAATAAGAGATATCCAATTAAGTGGGCTCCACTGTACTGAAATGTTTAACTGGATAATCGGTTTGAAACCAGTTAGCTACCTAACCGATTAGAAAAACTGCCAACTGGTTATCCAAAATATTGATATTGATCATTATTCCACGTTTAAAGCGTAGTAAATCTGCCGCTTCTTCTTTGTGATAGATTACACCTCGAAGCTGCATTGTATGTACTGAGAAATAATCGACTTTGGCATTCAAGACTTCGTTAATGATCGGCAGTTTCCGTGAGTAATGAGTAATTGCAGATTCTGTAGTGTGTATACAACAAACGAACGTTGTCGAGTACTCGACAATGTTCGTTTGTGTACACTGTACGGAATAGTTTGAGAATACTGCTTTCTAATTCCTATAGTTTTGATTCCATATTCGGTGAAATAATGGCCCCTGATAACCAGATATTATCTGTTTACAGCTCTCGGTTAATCAGTTACGGAAATGAGCCAACCATTTCAGCCCTACCAAAAACAAGTCTTGTCATGATAAAAGATTCTGTACAAATACAATGTGCACATAACATATTTATCAGTAATTTATTAAGCAAAGAGAGGCTGGGAAGTTGAGCATTTGTTTTTGTCAATTATACCAAATGTTTTATTGAATAAGATTACTTGTTATGTCCCTGACCTCCTCAGGAGGTTTGCTGAATATATAGTCGAGGTCTCCGTCTGTATGTCCATACATCCATACAAACTTTTTGTATTATAACTCTGGCATCGGTTGTTGGATTTGATGTCCTGCAGTATGCTCATAGACCAGCATGGGGGAAATGATATCCACAAATCACGGGTTTTGTCCACACATTCATACCAGAGTTATGGCCCTTGTAGAACATAAAATGAACATTTTGCAATATAACTCGGGCATCAGTTGTTGGATTTTAATGTCCTGTGGAATGGTGATAGACCAGCATGGGGTACTTTCTCCACAAACATCTTGCCTTATAACTCCAGCATCGGTAGTTGGATTTTGATGTACTTTGGTGTGGTGATAGGCCATTCTGGAGGAAAGAATATCCACATATTGCAGGTTATGTCCATACATACTTATTATAGTTATGCCCCTTTTTAGACTTTCAAATACTGTCCTTGTACACTAGGGCTGCACGATATTCAGATTTGAATACCAGAGACGATATAAAATAAAATATTGCGATATAGCAGTATATCGTTGAAAATTTGTTCAAAGTTGAGAAGTTACCCGATAGTCTGATATCACCAGTGTTATGATACCCTAGAAAATTGTATTTTTTTTCTGTATTATTACAGTTAAAACTAGAAGTCCTGTCAAAAAATGCGCACAAAATGCACGTTGATCTGCGCGTTAATCTACGCGTTATGACCATAGTAAGGCTATCAAATTATGTACATTTCGCCTGTGCACAAGCTATGTTTCAGCCAATGGACCTCCGGGTAACCCGGAGGTCCATTGGCCGAAACATTGCCTGTGTTTGCTATGAGTAACCAACAGAACCTGCCATGCTTTGGATGCCATTTGATATGGCAATTGCGCACAATTCCTACGCGCAATTAAGCCTAGATAAGCGCGCATTTCGTGACAGGACTTCTAGTTTTAACTGTATAATAGAGGGTTAATTAAACAACACACAAGTGACTAACAAAGAGTAGTTATAATAGCAGTAGTGTGGCTCAGTGATTACTAAGTTACCCACATCGACTGACTGTGTTTTTACAGCAATGGACAATGGGGATTTGCTGTGTACAGTAGAACCTGTCTTGAGAGACCGCCCTTAGGGCCACACAAAAGTGATCCCTCAAGACAGGTGGTCTCTCATAACAGCTTTCGGGTTTTCTCAAGTCAGTGGATAACCAACCACAAAATTCAGAAATGGAGAAGAATGAATTTTTGTAATTACTTTGTTGTTGTTCTTTTTTATGAAGTTTTTGTAACAAATTGAAATGGACTGTTATAAAAATTATAAAAATTATAAAAATAAATTAGTGTTGAAAATCTTCAATGAAGATTTTCAACACTAATTTATTTTTATAACACTCCATTTCAATTTGTTACAAAATGGTTTTCAACACACATTTATTTTTATTCCTATCTGTCACATTTCAGGTTTGTATGGATTTGTTTATTCAGCAATAATCGTAATCTTTTCACAGGGGTCTTATAAAAACATCTCAATTTTTAATGAGTTAGCAATTGAAACCTAATTAAGAGCTTTTAATACTTTTAATTATGTTAGTATAACCACAATGGATTTTCCAATTCCAGAACAGGTAAAAAGTTTTTGTCATGGTTTCAGTCTTCAAAGGGGCAGTCTCTCAAGACAGGTCTATTATGGCATAAAAATACAAGTTGGTACCAGGTCACAGTGGTCTCTCAAGACAGGTGGTCTCCCATACCAGGTCCATTATAGAGTAAAACCAATCGGTGCAGATGTGGTCTCTCAAGACAGGTGATCTCTCAAGACAGTGGTCTCTCAAGACAGGTTTTACTGTATCAGACTTTCTGCATGATAAAAGCTGGTAAACCAAAGGCTTTGGAGAATATTGGCGAATAAAATATGTTGAGAATATTTCATGTAACGGGTATGAAGTTTATTGATAAAAACAAACTCATCTCCCCTACAATTCTTAAAAAATCATGACTTTTTTTGATACATGGCACAGTTCAAAGGTCTGAAGCCAATGTCCGATAATATCTCGCTGTTGTTCGAGAAGTGAAAAAAATTCGCTTTTTAATTAAATAGATTTTTTTCAGGAAACAAAGACTACTGTTTTTTATTACTTTCCAAAGTGTGATTTACTGGGATTTCTGGGTTTGATTATAAACGATAACTTCACAAGTGAATTATGCAATCAACAATTGTGTCATTTATCCGTGCATGCAAATGAAGACGCTTTGCCATGGGTGTAATGGGGACTTCATTGTTTTTTGTTTTTTTAACCATTTACCTAATAAAAAGCAGACGACACTTGCAAAAACAAATTTGTGAATAGCTATTATTTTCATTTTTTGTCTCAAAAACATAGGTTATGACCCCTCATTGGAACGAGCTCATCAAGCTTGTTCCAATGAGGGGTCATAACCTGTGTTTTTGAGACAAATAATGAGACAAATAATGAAAATTAATTGGGGATTTTTGAGAATAGCGCTGGCCATTACGTTAGGTAAAGGGCTAAATAATATAATTATCGTTAATAATGCAAAGTAATAAACAGAGTAATCACTTGACTGGACTGGTTACGTGAAATAATTCATTCGAGGCGAGGGACTACATGTATATTGTAAAACACTAGTGTGCATTTGCTCGTGAATTATTTCACGTAACCAGTGCAGTTAAGCGATTACTCTCTATTTATATGGTGTGCTAAACATGAATATCATTACAGATGAATGGATGATATTCAACCATGAAGATTTCAATACCAGTATTACCGGTGCCGCCCTAGTGTAAAGTTATTTTTTTTTTGTCGATGGGAATAATTTTGTTGAATGGCAGAAAATTAAATAAACCCTTTCCACAATCCATTCCTCTGAGGAGCTGAGCTTAAATGCTTGTTATACCGGTAAGTATCATCCGCAGTCAAATTTGCAATGTCTGAAAATCCATCCCAAAAATGTCACTACGATTTTGAATTTAAAGAATCCTGGAAGAAGGAAATGACAAAAAGTGACTGAGGTGATACAAGTGCCTTTTGTACACTTTGCAGTACCCATTTCACCATCAGTCATGGGGGAAAGAATGATGCAGTTGGCCATGAAAAGTCAACACAGCATCAACACTAACAAATGCCAAAAGCTTGAATACAAAAATGGTGTACAACTTGTGGGGGGTGGAGTGGGGAGGGAGTTGTTTACAACCAAAACATTCAAGGTGTTGATTTTCCACTTGAGGTTAGTGAGATAAACTTACAATTTTTTAAAAAAAGCTTAAGAACCACTAGCAAACATTCAGTTAATGGACTACCTGGTCAACCCAGTGGTCCCTTAACTGAAAATTTGCTGGTGGTTCATAAGCTTTTTCTAAAAAATTGTAAGTGGGGTAAATTTATGCAGGGATGAAGTGAAGGAGGTGGAGGGGGGGGGGGGGGGGTACCAGTAAATTGATAGAGGTACATGCAGAGGAGGTGGCATTATATTCAATTAACTGTGTTATTGGATTAAGAGATAGTCAAATATGTGGGCAACACTGTATAACACATTTACTACTTAATAAATTGTTGTTCTCTGCACAAAAGTCTTGTTATAATATTCACAAGCAAAAATCTCCCTGATTGTCATTTTCAAAACTTAACATGTCTGTACACCGGCTAACCATAGGCATTACACAGGATTAGTTGATAGGCTGCCATATCATACATGTACACTATTTGAAAATATACACTGACTTTGGCTGTAAAATGCACAGAGTTATATGTTACATAGGGTGTAGGATTCAAGGAACTAATGAAAATACTTGTACTGGATTGTGGTAATTGTTTTAAAAGTAAATTCCAAAAATTAAAAAAAATGTTCTATTTTCAGTTAGTAGCTTGTTTTTTATTGTTAACAGTGATGGAGACTGCCGGGCTGAGCTTCACAACTACCCATTCTGGGAAACTGTCATGTGAAACTCGTCCATATGAAGAAAATAGCATGCACTTTTCATAAGTGTTCAAAGAGCCTTGAACAGGTATGCTGACAAAGTTAGCTTCCCTGACAGAGAAATAGGGCCTGGCAAAAGTTAGTGATTCGATTCAGTTTCAATTATTTTCACCAATTTGATTGAATTCATATTTATCTCCATTATTTGAACAAATTCAAATTCCGGAGCATTTCAGAATTCAAACATTTCTCTATTGTCAACATTCTGTAGGTGACAGCTCATCCTGCAATCATCTGTGGAACGAGATTGACCATATCCAGACTAATTGGATAACACAAATTATTAGTTGGAAAATTCCTACAAATGTCATCTGAAGCAATAGCGGAGATGGCATTACATCTAATTTGCACAATATATTGCCCTTGAGTGGAACTAGGCACCATCTGCAATGCCAAAGCATTGCAGATGGCACCGTGTTCCCCTCAAGGTACAATATACAGCTTTTTCTTTGTCCACTTTAGTGATACCCAGTCAATCTAGCCCCATTATAACTGCCAGGTGAGTTGTCACCACTAGAATGTAATGAACAGAGAATGTGCAAACTTTTTTGGTACTGATACCTTCATAGCGATAGCTTCGAATAATTAGAATTCCAATGCTTCAGAACCCCATCTTATATATGGTTCTAATTAATGAAAAAAAATATATATATTTTTTCTCATTATTCATTAGTGCTCAAACGACTAGTGAATTCCAAAGTCGACTAGTCAATACCCAAAAGTCAAGTCGACTTCGAATAGTCATTGGTGATAACTTGTCTCCTTATAACAGTGTTGGTGTTCTGGTGGAGTGCTGAAGGTCCAAATTTGGCTTCACTTGGGCATTCATATACAGCAACTTACTGGAACATTATTCTGTTAATGTGCTTCTAATTATGCTAAGAGTGAAATTATATAGTCTTATTTAATTTGCCTTGTTGCGATTTATGGGAGAGTGCCTGTAGGCACTCTCCCATAAATTGCAACAAGGCAAGTTAATAACATATCCTGATAGCCCAAAATAATTCAGCACTCTACTACTACCAGTTAAAACAAACTACTGTCACTACTATTAGATGGGAATAGATGTATACATTGATTGCCCAATATTGATGTTCAAACTGTCTGACATTGGCACAGAAGGGATACTGTTTACGTAAAAGCTTGAACTCCTCCGACTAGTCAACTGCACAATTGAGAGTCGACTACTGGTTCGCCCAGAGTCGACATCGACTAGTCGACTAATCGTTTGAGTACTATTATTCATTTTGTGGGGAGTTGCCAGGTTGACATCCAATCTGGATATGGCATCTCCCAACAGTTAAGCATACTTGCTGTGGATATTTACCATCTTGAAATGTATTGTACTGTAAACGCTTATACCATTGAATAAATTATCAACCCTTAATTCAGTTAAATACCAGCTGGTATCATCTCTTAGAGAGCGCTCAGAGATATAATAACAGGGCCTGTTTTATCAACTCCAACAATATAATACAAATCATTTCAAGTTTACGCTTCACTCCTGAAAGAATTTCCAACACAACTCTCAAATTGTTTCTGATCACCGTCACTCTGATAAGTGTTTTCGGAACGATTTCTGCATCCTTTAAATTTCATGAACAATTAAGGTTTTTTGAAACTCAGTGCTTACCACGATTGTTCGGAAAGCAATTCTAGATCCATGAGATTGTAAAGAAAACAGTATACAACCCTGCCAATAAAGAGTTGTCATTTTTTTTTTTCATTTGAAATATAGAATAAAAAATTATAACTTTTAAAATGCTGTTACTCTCCCATAATGCCCACCCATCTTGTTGGACATCGTGTCAATGCACTGGTTCATGCCAAATCAATCTTTCATAAACAAGTTTGTCCCTATATCCTGATAAATTCTGTCTTTTGATTGGTCAGAATTCCTTGGACAAATAGCCTTGGCAAAGGGTGCACCCAATATTCAAGTTATATGAGAGCATGCAAAATCCGGGGTATGAGCACATTCGAAACATCAGGGGTATATGCTTTAATGAAAGCTTTCTGCTTTTGCTCGCCTCAAAGCAAACAGAAAATCCTGAAAATAGTCACAAATATCATCAGATTTCCGACAGTTCAATGATATTTTGCTGTTATAAATTAAATAGTTGAATAATTAAATCAAACAACTCGAGAAAAATGAAATAAGAGCAAATCTAATAACAAAATAGCGATATGTTTACGTGTTTCCAAGGGGAAGGGATGTAACTCTATCTGTTATCTTCTGTGTTTGTAAAAACAAAACATTTATTCATGCATTTGGTCCAACTGTTTGAGAAGCTTGAGAAACACATCCACAAATTTGTTTCCAATATGTTTATGTTGTGTTTCAAACAGGACAAAAACGTTTTCTCTGCCAACATGTATGGTATATGGAGATTTAATACCTGGATGTCTCATTTAAACACCTCTCCTGTGGCTCGGTGTTTAACCCCTTCACTGCTGAGCAAGTTTTTAATTTCCTGTGCTGAGCCATATATGGGGGAAAATGGAAAAATATGATAAAAAATGAAAAAAATCAGAAACGTAAAATAATGTGTAATTTTCATCTGCTAGAACATATTTGAACATGTTTCGAGTCCAATGTTTAGTTCCAATACTTAATTGTGGTGTGGTATAACCCGAAACATGGGTAATAGCATAGTCCAGGCCCGCAATGGTCGCATCGGAACTCCCCTAAGATTCATCAGAGTCGCTAAAGTCACTTGAACTATCTAAATCACCAGAATCACTATCATTGTCTGCATACAATTCTGCAACAACTTCTTCAGTTGTGTATAGTCTTTTCGACATGTTTGCACTACAAGAACATCAGAAAAAGTAACTCTCATTGGAAATTTCACATGCGGTTCACTCGGGTATTTACGTAAAAATGATGGAATTACTCGAAAAATTATCTGACGTCACATTGTCGGCCTCTTACATGTGTCACCAAGTGCGTTATATTGAGAATACCATTGTGCGGCGTATTGATGTTATCTGTGTGGTAACTCCGTACTCAGTACGGATGTGTAGCATTGGGAATCAAATTTTATTTCCGTACTCAGTACAGACCTATAGCAGCGAAAGGGTTAAAAACCAACATCCAGGCATTAAATCTCCATATACCATACATGTTGGCAGAGATAACTTAAAGTAGGCAAATATGGATTTTTTTTTGACCCAACTTTTGACTGGAACCTGCCAAAAAATGTTTGAGTCGACCGAACATCAAATTTGAAGCAAGTAAGCTAAAACCAGGTGTCCAAGTGCAGTTTTGTATGCGCTATTTCCAGTTTAAAATAGCCACATTGGAATTGTTTTGTAATTGTACTGATGATTTATCCACATGTTCATGCTAACATTCAACAGTTCGTACATTAACAATGCAGCATACTTGAACGCATGGTTGAATGGGAGAAAAGAATCTGTACCTACCTGTGATTGCTTTGCCCCCTCCTTGACTTTAAGCTTGGCATCGTCCGATCTTGCCTTATCATGAAGCAATAGATGCTTCTTACTGAAATGCACCAGAGGTGAGATGTAGACCCTGTCGCTTGGGTTTTGTATGATGTCAAACATGTATTACAAGTGTATGTAGCCATGGCTTTATTCACTGTAAAGTATGAGTGTATTACTGATGTCATTTGGAATCATGCGACACGATGATGATGTGTGCTTGTAGTTCGTGCTCAGTTCCTCGCATCATATTGACAATTTAGGCAGTATTAAGCGTATGAATGTTCGTATTTCGAGACATTTATTAATAAGTTTTTTTTTTCATATTGGATTTTTAGCTGTGATGAGCAGCTCTATATGTGGCAATGTCGGTCTGTCTGTCGGTCGGTCTGTCACCAACGAGTTAAAAAAACACAGTAACTCCTAAAATACTCGATGGAATGACACCATACTTGGTATGCAAGTGTATCTTCATGATGTCTACACCCTCTCAATAGTGCATGTCAATCAGATAATTTCTGTCACATTTATGGACTTGTCACCAACAAGTTTTTTTGTCACCAACAAGTTTTAAAACATCATTGGTGTTGCACGAATCATCGCAGCCTTGGCACTGTGACAGTGCGTTCTGTTGTATTCGTGATTCTGTTTTTGACTCAAATTCTGATTGAAATTGTTGATCGACTCGACTTTGAATGATCGAATATTCGCAGGGACCTAAACAAGTGATAGGTCCATCTACATGTACTTGTGGTTTGATGGTACAACTAGTGTAACCAGTTAATTACAGTTATATTGTTACTGGGTACATACAGGAAATAGTCAACACAAGATAGCTGTAGTATCATAACAATTGGGAAGTGAATTCGATTTGAGATTCGATTCAAGTAAAACGTAATGATTCGCTGGGCCTTGCAGAGAACCTTCATAAGGCCTAAACAAATTAAAAATCTGTTTCTCCGGCCCTCCTGCATGGTCCTTTTGGCTGCCACTTCCTCTCTTTTTATAACCAATGTAAACTTGAAAAAAATAAAAATTAAATGGTTTATGTCTGATATTTTACCCAAGTTAATAAAATTGATAAATTTGTCCTTTGAATGCAAGAAGGCTTTGCAATGCTTTGGCATTGCAAAGCCTTCTTGCACTCAAGGGACGAAATACGCCACCACCCATGTTATTCCATAGATTATGAGACCTGAAACATAAACCAAGAACATGAACTTTTGATGACAAATAAATAATTACAGATATAAAAAATAAAATAAAAAACCACTTGCCTGCATGCAATTTTACAAATAATGGACAGAGAAACAGAATATCTACTTTGTGTGGCTGAATTCAGGGTGTTCTAGTTTTAGCTTGTCTTGTGCTGATAGAAATGAAACACTGAGTGTATATGTACTTAATGGTTGCAAAGTTTATTGCTTCTTAAATGTTCTTTATTCATTGCTTATTTTTAAAGGTTGTTACATGGTGAGCGTCCTTATTGGTGGGTCCATGAGAGGGAAAATATGCCAAATGTACAACAGTTTAGACTTACCTGTGAGACAGGCCCTGGTAAGTTTTTAATGTTTTGTAGTCTGTCTCCATTGATTTATTTAACTGGTAGAATGTTTGACACCACTATTATGGCTTTTTTGTCCCCTACTCCAATGGAGTTGACAGTGAAGCTCTGCAAATCTATGAATTTAATTCAAATTTTGAATCGTTTGTCCGTTTTGATATTTGAATACCTGACCGCTGAATACTGAAAATGAATATCCTGATGATGATGACACAAACTAATATTCATTCTTTTCATGTATGTCATTAGGCCTAAAAAAGTTAAAACTCTGTTTCTCAGCCCCTCCCCCCCCCCCCCCCATGCTCTCCCACCCACATGCCCATTTTGGCAGCCGCATGCTCTCCTTTTATAACCAAAGTAAACTTACAAAAAATAAAAATTGTCTGTCTATTTTAACCAAACTATTAAAATTGATAAAGCTTAAACTGTATGTGATTTAGGTTACCCCTTTCCCCACAGGAACCCTGGGAGGTGAGGCAGTACTTGTTTACTGTGGTAAACAAGCTCTGTTTTACCAGTAAAATAAAGCCGGATAACCGATGCCAGTGAGAAAAGTCCTCTAAAATGGGCAACACGGGTATATATATAAAGATTTGGCTGGACTTGTCTTTATAACCAAGTTGCAGTCATGATTAGCCATTGTGCAGAAATATATGACCTTAACCCTTTACCCAACGCAGACGATATCAAAATTTATTATTTTAAATATAATTTTTTTAAATTTTTCCAAAAATTTCAACAAAACCATATCATGAGACCTCTCATTGGAACGAGCTCAATGAGCTCGTTCCAATGAGGGGTCACATGATATTGTTTTGTTGAAATATTTTGAAAAATTTAATTTTTTCAACTGCTCAATTTGTGTATTAAGTGGGTGTATGCGGGCGATTCGTTAGGTAAAGGGTTAAACACCAAAAAATAAATAAATAGTAGGACCTAAATAGTGACTGACTTTCATAAACATCAGAATTTGCACAGGGTTTGTACGCGGGTCTGGAATCCTGGAAAAGTTTTGGAAATTAGAAAATAATTTTCCATACCCTGGAAAAGTCTGGAAAACGGCACCTTTTTTGAGCTGGTTTGGAAAAAGTCTTGGAGAAAACTAAACACAGAAGAGATGTGTATGGGAAAGTTATGGAATCGATCATTTGTTTTGAAAATCCAAACATTGTTTCGAAAAAAAAAAATGAAAATCTTGTTGCGTCGTCGGAATTCACAAACGTCTGCTATTTTGCCGGTCTTTATTTGCATTTATGGGGACATTTTAGAAACACTGGCGGATGTACAGTATAAAGGCACTTTAAAAACACCGGTGGATGACCTCATTTTTGCAAATCTATAAATATATCGTGAAACATGCCTGGCAATTGTATCTTCAGAGAAAAGTGGCTATCGGAATCAAAGTTTTGTGGCTGGATACAAAAAGATGTTAATAAACTGAAGGCCAGATGCATTCCACATGCGAAATCGATTGACATTGCCAATATGGGAGAAGCTGCACTTGTCAGTTACTCGAACAGAAAAAAAAACATTTGGAGGCAACTTCATGCAAGAAAAACAGTGTTTCTACAATCGACTCTTTTATGAGCTATCAAACGAAAAAATCTGAATGGGCAAGCAATAATAATAGTGACACATCCAAGATAATATCTCCTGTTGTCAAGTCTGATGTTTTAAAAGCCGAAATTTTATGGACACTGGGTATGGAAAAGGTATGGAAAGTTTCTCGCCGGTGGTCTTGGAAATGTGTGGAAAGTCCTTGAAAAGTTTTGGAAAAGTTATGGAATTTTTCTCCCTTAGAAGTGTATGAACCATGTTGCACAAATTACCTGTCACCTCTGATATCACACAGAATGGCAGACAGTACATAGCAAAATGGTGTATTTTGTGGGCACCACTGTATTGTGAAGCTTATGTCATGCAAGTATAGAAATAAGGAATGACATTTATTACACACCCGTAGCTGTATATTTTTATACAACAACCAATGGCCCAGACTAGCTGATGCTAACTCAAAAATGAATCCAGGGCCAAACACAAATTTTGCCCCCCAATCCCCAAAATTTGCATGCAAAACTGAAAATTTAATGTCCTATCTGGTCCTCCATACTTGTGTGATCTGCGCATGCACAGTATCCAAGAAGACACCGAAATTGGCGCTAACCATCATGCTTTGTTTGGCCCTCCAGTCAGTATCAACAAACTGACATCTGTGCTTTTAAATTTCCTTTTTTGAGGATGCCAGACACAAATCAATGGTAAAATTGGTGGATCCACGGATGTAATTGGATGATGGAAGTGAACAACGGTGCTTGGAAATGTTCAGGGTTGTAACTTTATAATTTTTATCAAAATTATTTTATGTTTCCCAATTGCGGGACATGAGCCTGACGTCATCATTCTTGCTAATGATTTATCCACTGTTTGTTAAGTGTTTCTTCCCTATCCTTCCTTGAAGCCCTCCTGTTAAACTCCCAAGCTTTTTGGCTTGTTTTATGGAATTTTTTTTTATAAATTAGACGACGCCGTATTTAAAAATAAAAATTCTCAAGGTTTCTACAGCCACCTGTTCCTCGTTCCGAAGCCAGACGGCTTGTTCTGACCGGTAGTAAACTTGAGCTGGATAAACAAGCTTATCGTGGCTCCGAAATTCTATATGGAGACCATTCGGTCAGTAAGGGCGAGCATTCGAGTGAACGACAATGCGGCAAGCATAGATCTAAAGGACTTTCATGTCCTGGTACATCCGGCATTCAAAAAGTCCCTGCGATTCGCCATACAAGGGAAAGTGTATCAGTTCCGAGTGATATGTTTTGGTCTAAACCTGGCTCCCTGGGCATTCACTCGAATAATGAACTCGGTAATGTCTCACTTCCGAGCTTTGTCATCTGCGGTAACGTTGGCTTACTTGGACAACATTCTTCAGAGATACGGCAACAGAATTATTCTTCAGAATGATGTTCAGAGTCTGCTTCTCTTACTCCAACGTCTCGGTTTCATCGTAAACGAGAAAAAGTCGGATCTAGCTCCGTCCAAGTCGTTCATTCACTTGGGAATGAGCTTCGAGACTCACAACAATCTGGTTCATCTGCTGTTACCCAGAGCGAAATTAGTCAGTTGTTATGCTCGCTTTTGTCTACACTCAGACCCATTAACAGCGAGGGAATTCATGCGACTGTTGGTGCTGTGCGGAGCGGCTGCGAATCTTATTCCAGTGGGTCGCCTGCACACGCGTCCCCTCCAGATATTCTTTACTCAGAACTGGAGTGTGAAGATGCATTCGCTCGAGACCAGTATTGTTTTAACGGATCTCGTAAAACAAAAGGTTCAGATTAGGGCTGATATTCAGTGGTTAACTCAGGGAGTTCCGCTGCAACTGCCGGATCCGACTTTCAGGATTATGACGGATGCGAGTCAGACAGGTTGGGGCGCGACCTTGAGCCCTACAGACTTGAAGTGTCAGGGTCGTTGGGACCTTGGTTCCTAGAGAAGCACATAAACATCAAGGAGATGATGCCAATATGGTTAGCGGTACAACATTGGATTCACATTCTAGTGGACGCTCATGTTCAGATATTGTCGGACAACTCGACAGTCGTAGCGTATATCAGGAACCAGGGCGGCACTCATTCGATTCCGTTATGCGAACTAACAGAGAAGATTCTTCTATATGTCATGTTGAACTTTCTGTCTCATATACCGGGCCATCTGAACGTAAAAGCATACTCACTATCTCAGAAAGGTCGTCTGTTGCCTTCGGAGTGGACGCTCAACAAGCGAGTATTCAGACAGATTTGCTACCAGTGGGATCGCCCCAGGATAGATCTGTTCGCGACGCACCTGAACAATCAGTGACCAACGTTCGTGTCGTAATGTCCAGACCATTGAGCGTACGCAGGAGACGCTCTGTCAATCTCATGGGACGGAATGATAGGATATGCATATCCTCCAACACCGTTGATTCAGCATATTCTGTTAAAGATCAAACAGTCTCATTGCAGAATTCTTCTAGTAGCACCTGTCATCACAGAAACCATGGATCAATCTTCTCAGGTGTCTGTTATGGGACGTTCCCCGGAAGCTTCCTCTGCAAGAGGACCTTCTTTATCAGCGGAAGTCACGCACACTGCATCACAACCCAGAAGGTCTCAACCTTCACGTATTTCCGTTGTGCGGTCCTTCTTACACGGCAGGCAATTTACAGGACGAGCCATGGATGCAATTTCTATCTGCAGGAGGTCCTCCTCTTTGTTGAACTATGCGGCGAAGTGAAGGTTTTCTTCCGTTGGTGTAAGGATCAGTCGATAGACGTTTATGATCCGTCCATACCGGATATTGTCAACTTTCTGATCTACTTGTCTGACAATCTCAAACTGCAGCCCGTCACTATTAAGGGCTATAGGTCTATGTTATCAGACACTTATGCTCGTCATGATAACTTGGCAATTGGATCTAATGCTTCATTGTCCAAACCGGTTAGAAATTTCTCTATTAATAGGCCTAGAACCCTCAGATTAATTCCTAAGTGGAATTTGGCTTGGGTTCGGTTGAAGCTTAAAGAAGCTCCATTTGAGCCATTGGACGTTGTAGAGTTCAAATTCTTGACCTATAAAACAGCATTTCTTTTAGCCTTTGCATCTGCTAGAAGAATTAGTAAACTTCATGCTTTGTCACGAATCTTACTACCGTAGTGTGGGTAATACCATTACTCTAACTATGGAAGTGGGATTTTTGGCTAAGAATCAGACTCCAGATAAACGGCCTGAGCCTATTACCATAAAGAATCAACAACCGTAGACCTCTTCTGTGTCCAGTCAGGGCTATGTGCATTTATAAACGTCGATCGGATTTTATAAGAAAAGGAAGGAAACGTTTCTTTCTTTCATTAATTCTTAACAGAAAAGATATTTCTGTTCATTCAGTTGCTAGATGGATTCAGTTGGCAATACGCATCGCCTATGAAAATCTCTCTTCAGATCAACGTTCTGTAGATAAGATATCAGTGCATGAAGTTAGAGTGCTGTCCACTTCCTGGTCTTATTCTAACAGTATAGCCATTATTGATCTCATGAAGGCTGCATACTGGACACAGCCCTCTACATTTACCAAGTTTTACCTGAGAAATTTAAAGTCCATCTCCGGTGACCTTAGATGTTTAGGTCCTCTTTCTGTTACTCAGAATGTCATTCATGAAGGGTTACATCTATAGTTATTTAAGCAGCCCATTCCAGCAGTGACGCTGTTCCGCTGCCCTCTTCATTCTGCGGTCTTGTACCTTAGAACAAGGGGAAGAGGGGGGGATGGTTCTTCCCTTGTTATCATCTGGCTTAATAGCGAAAAGCAAGTGAAGACCTCCTCTGGTGTCAGTAGTCCAGAGTAGGTGCTGGGATGGTTTTAATGTGAGCTCGGTGTGAAACAAATACTATGTCTCATTTATGTATTGTTTTTAAAATGTAGCTCACTGTGAAGCATTTGTATATGTCACGTGTCAAACGGGCGTTAATATTCAATCCTCAGACACTTTTAAATGAGTATAAGGCCAAAAAAAAAAAATCAATTGATTCTCAGGCAATTTTTTTTTCAAATCAATGAGGGAGGGAGGGAGGATTTTATTTTTATTTTTTATTTTTATTTCTTCCAGATGGTGAGAAAGGATTGAGAGGCAAAAGTCACTTTATGATGTCTGTTTTTACCTGAAAAGCATGGAAAGTGCATATTGTAAAATGATATACAAATAAAACTAATTTTATTGAAAACTAAAACTGTTTTTCTTTATTTTCTGATATCACCACTTTTTGTATTTAGAAACAGAACTCTGACTTCACTTTTAAACTTTTACAAAGCAGAACTATTTTATGAATACTCAAAATAAGGGTATCTCCCATGAACTGACAAGGTTTGGATGCACAGAACAGTCCCGTTCACATGCATGTTCTAGTGACAGGATCATCCAAATTGGATGAGAGATAGGTTACAATTGTGTATACAAGGTCAGATAACACAAATTCTCAACCCCTCTGGTGGGTGGGTCTTTCTTAATTAACTGGTAGAAGGCCAAGTTATTTTGGGTTATCAACATTTGTCCACATGTCTTTGCCTTGTTACATTTTATTGGAGAGTGTCTATACATGTAGATACTCTCCAATAAATTGTAACAAGGCAAAGTGTTACAGACCAATATCAATTCAAAGATAATACAGCATATCCACAGAATATGGAGCCCTTACGTAGGGGTGCTGGTCAAAACGTCCCCAAACCAAAACGTCCCTACCAAAACGTCCCCAAATTCTGGTCAAAACGGCCCCAACCTTTGGTCAAAACGTCACCAACCTTTGGTCAAAACGTCCCCAGATATTTTTCCCCAAACTATTACCTATTTTAACTATATTTATCCCCAAACCCTCAAGTGTTTCAATTGTTGTCATATTTTCGTAATTTTTCGTCAGTTACCATAAGTAAAACCCTGTCCCTAACTTGATAAAACCTGCAGAAAATTAGGACACGTTTTGGCCAAAACATCCCCAACACTTGGTCAAAACGTCCCCCAACTCTTGGTCAAAACGTCCCCAACTCTTGGTCAAAACGTCCCCAAATCTTGGTCACAAAAACAGGCCACATGACTGCCTGTCTTTTTCAAGGGGAATAAAGCATTAACACAAAAAGATTTTTTTTCAAAATGTTCCTTTATTGTGAGTTACCCATTGTAATAAATAAAATATGGACAAGAATGCATTTGAGAGGTAATTAAGGATGATCAGAAAAAAAATCCCGCTATCTGTATAACAAGGACATGGGCGATCATAGGATTGCTAAGAAGGGGGTAGGCCCACGACTGAGCGGCGTTGAGATGACTTTTTTTCAGGGAGAATGGTTTCAATTCACCATTTCAAGCTTAATTGGAGGGGGTGGGGGTGGGGGGGGTGGGGGGGTCCACCATTTTTGCCTAAGTTATGTTAAAACACTACTCGACTGATGTTGTGAACCATTAGCACCCCCTCAAAATTTCCAAGATCTGCCCATATTTTTGGATGCTTTTCTATTTATCTGAGATCAAAATAAAAGTCGAAGGAGAGGGAGGATCAATCCAATCCATTATTCATTGTCACAGGATGGGGCTTGGCTGATTTACAAGATGGAGCTTGGCTGTTTTCATAAAATAGTCGATGGTTTGAGGGGATATTGTATTGGGGACGTTTTGACCAAGAGTTGGGGACGATTTGACCAATGTCACAGGTCTCGCTTTCTCATGCTCCTCCTAACCCCTGTGAGTGTTAGGTTGTCCGATGGACAGTTCCCCCACTCTCCCACCTTTCCACCAGCTTCTCTTTGTAAAATCGGGTGGAATAGTCAAAATAGTTGATGGTTTAATAGGAAATTACATTGGGGACGTTTTGACCAACGCTTGGGGACGTTTTGACCAACCTTTGGGGACGTTTTGACCAACACTTGGGGACGTTTTGTCCATGCTTGGGGACGTTTTGACCAACCTTTGGGGACGTTTTGACCAACACTTGGGGACGTTTTGACCATGCTTGGGGACGTTTTGACCAACCTTTGGGGACGTTTTGACCAACACTTGGGGACGTTTTGAACATGCTTGGGGACGTTTTGACCAATGCTTGGGGACGTTTTGACCAATTTATTTTTGGGGACGTTTTGGTTTGGGGACATTTTGACCAGCACCCTTACGTAGTAGTACAGGTCAGGGAAGATTCGTCCCCGGGAATATTCGTCCCCAGGTTTTTGAGAATATTCATCCCCGGGAATATTCGTCCCCAGCAGGGGACGAATATTCCCACCTGACGGGGACGAATATTCCCACCCAAGGAATTTTAAAAATTTATATCAGTGATTATAACCAATTGATTCAGTGAGTGAGTTGTTAGTTTTTTTTAATATTCATTTGATTATACTTTGATATGAATATTAACTGGGAGATCTTAAGATGTTTTTTCAACAAATTAGAATATATATCAGTGCCGCTGTTTTTATAATTTAACTAGAGTGAGTGAGATACTACTATGTTGTTTCAGTGGATAAATTCGCCGCATTGTTTCTTTACACTGGAAAGTGCCGACTTGAGAAAACTCATCATGGCTTCATCAAGCTCACAGGAGTATATTAGGGGGTTCAATCACAAACCTTTCATCATAATCAATCGAGCATTGATCAACTGTTCAAGATGTCCTACAACCTGAGAGCACCATCAACTGAGAACAAATTTCCATGCATAGACTGTGGGAGAAATGTAAGACCGCGACAGCAGGCAGTGGATTGTGACACGTGTGGACGCTGGCAGCATCGCACCTGCAAGACTAACATTCCACAGAGTAAATAGTTTTACGTTCATACTTTTTTTTCAATTAATTCAATTCAATGTAATAATTATTTATTAATTAATTAATTTTCAATAGAAATAAAACCTGTAACTAGAATTAACGTGAATCTGACAGTTTCATCTGACTTTGACTGAACCTCATTTCCATTTCTATGAGTTTAATATGAGATCATATTTTGTGTTGCAGGAATCTACAATGAAGCGAGAAGGTCTGAATGTACAATATTTTTTAATTGCAAAAATTGCAATGAGTCAGGAGTCTGTTCAGCAGTTTACATTTATGATGAGCCAACTGGTCACACCGCAGCTGATTTCATCCAAGATGAAAGGTAGATATACTAGATATACATTTTTGTTGCTTTTACTTTCGGCGGTTGAACTTGGGGGGGGGGGGGAGAATTTTTTGGGGGGGGGGGGGGGTGAAGGGTCGGATTTTTTTTTAATTTCATGTTTTTTTTTTTTCTTTACTTCTAAATATTTTTATTAAAACAATGTTTTCTCTCGTTACAGAGAAACTCGTCCTGACATTCCTATGGATACGGCTGAAACGCCGCTCACAACTGAAGAAACACCAGTTCAAGCGCCTGATGACAACAATGAAACTGCGCCCATCACTAGCAACGAAACACCAGTTCAAGCACCTGATGACAACGGTGAAAATGAAACACCACTCCAAACAACTGATGAAAGGTAATTATTTCTGACAAATTAAAGTTAGGTGTGTCGGATGGGAGGGGGGGTGCCGTGGGGGGGGGGGGAGGTGGGGTTTTTGCAGTTTGGTGTAAAATCTTTTTTTCAAACTTTACTGTTTGTTTTATTGCATAATATAAAAAACCTTTGTATTTTATATTTTAGTGATGCCAGGCCTGTTGGAGCCACTTCAAATGTTAATGATAGTCTGTCCGTGTCTTTCAACATTTCACAACGCCAATTCAACACTCATACAGAATCAGCAGAAACACCACTGACTGACAATCTACCAGACGATGATATATCTGATATACCAACGACATACACAGTGTTACCAAATGGCAGCAAACGTGGCAAACCTCTACTCGTAACTAATGATGGATACAACTATGGCATTAAGGTTGGTGTGACTTACGTTTTACAGTTGGGCTTCATTTAGAGATTAAATCAAACAAAGAAAACGATAATCCCTAATCATATCTTCATTCAATAAATTCCATAATGACAGTTCACTCGAAGCTAACTTTAAATTAAATAAAACAAACTCAATAAAATGTAACAGTATCTTTAATGCTACATATTTTTCTTTACAGACCCAGAAAAACGGCATGACACGATGGAGATGCACTTGTAGACCAAAGAATAATCAATGCTTGGCATGTGTTGTACAAATTGGAGAATCTTTCACTAGAAATGACACGGAGCACAATCATCCAGCAGACCCATCTCTACAAGTAAAAAAAATGCCGCTCAGGATCACAGATCCAATGTCGAGTTGTGACCTTGACCTTTGACCTGGCGAGTCCAAGGTCAATAGGGTTCTTCCTCGCACCAAGGCCAACACACCTATGAAGTTTCATGACTCTAGGTTGAACCACTATCAAGTTCTCATCCGGAAACCAATTGTTGCGATATGCTATGTTCAAGGTCACTGTGACCTTGACCTTTGACCTGGTGAGTCCAACATCAATAGGGTTCTTCCTCGCACCAAGGCCAACACGCCTGTAAAGTTTCATGGCTCTAGGTTGAACCACTATCAAGTTATCATCCGGAAACCAATTGTTGCGATATACTATGTTCAAGGTCACTGTGACCTTGACCTTTGACCTGGTGAGTCCAAGATCAATAGGGTTCTTCCTCGCACCAAGGCCAACATACCTATGAAGTTTCATGACTCTAGGTTGAACCACTATCAAGTTATCATCCGGAAACCAATTGTTGCGATATACTATGTTCAAGGTCACTGTGACCTTGACCTTTGACCTGGTGAGTCCAAGATCAATAGGGTTCTTCCTCGCACCAAGGCCAACACACCTACAAAGTTTCATGACTCTAGGTTGAACCACTATCAAGTTATCATCCGGAAACCAATTGTTGCGATATACTATGTTCAAGGTCACTGTGACCTTGACCTTTGACCTGGTGAGTCCAAGATCAATAGGGTTCTTCCTCGCACCAAGGCCAACACACCTATGAAGTTTCATGACTCTAGGTTGAACCACTATCAAGTTATCATCCGGAAACCAATTGTTGCGATATACTATGTTAAAGGTCACTGTGACGTTGACCTTTGACGTAGCGAGTCCAAAATCAATAGGGTTCTTCCCCTCACCAAGGCCAATCTACCTATGAAGTTTCATGAATGTGAGTTGAACCATTATCAAGTTATCATCCGGAAACCAATTGTTTAAGATTTACTATGTTCAAGGTCACTGTGACCTTGACCTTCGACGTAGCATGCCCAAAATCAATAGGGTTCTTCCTCCCACCAAGACCAACCTATGTATGAAGTTTAATGAATGTGAGTTGAACCACTATCAAGTTATCATCCGGAAACCAATTGTTTACGCCTGCCCGCCCGCCCACCCGCCCGCCCGCCCGCCCGCCCGCCATTCACCAAACTATAAGTCGAGTTTGACTTCGTCACAACTCGACTAAAAACAGTTTATTCAAAGGTAATTTTTTTTTAATTTATTAATGAAAAAAATAATTGATATTAATAAACAATACATAATAAGGATATTTTTTTTTAAAATGATAAATGAAAAAATGATGATTAATTAATAAACGCTACTTTCAAATAATATAATAATTATACTAATAATTTGTTTTAGGTTAAGGACGCCGCCAGACACAGCATGTTTAGACCAGCGTCGGATATTGTTGAGGAAGCTGTTCGAGAAACCGTCACACCTTCAACTTCACAGTTCAAGCCCAAGAATATGAACATCAAAAGAGTTACAAATTTACACAGGGCAAAATTACGACCTCCAACACCTGACGATATCCATTTCCAGATAGACAGAGACTTTCTGCACCTCGACGAATATTTTTATACTGTACCAATGACCCAGACATAGCTGGTGCTAACTCTTAAAATATAGGGCCAAACACAAATTTTGCCCCCTAATCCCCAAAATTTGCATCTAAAACTAAAGAAAACATGTCCTGAAAGGCCCTCCACACTTCGCCCCTACTGCGCATGCGCAGTGTCAAGGACGTTCCGAAATTGGCGCCATTAATCATTCTAAGTTTGGCCCTTCATCAGTTAACATCTGACTGATCTTTGTGCTTATAAATCTCAGTTTAAATGATGCCAGACACATAAATATTAGTGAAATGGTGATTCTAAGGAGGATAGAGAAGGAGGAGAGGAAAAGAATGTGTGACAGAATATTATCAGGGCTGTAACTTAAAATTTTTTAATGAAATTATGTTAAGTTACCTATTTTCAAGGCAGCAGCCATTTTGTTGTCATTCTGATTATTTAGTTACACTGTTTTTTAAGTGTTTTCCTCTCTCCCTGTCCTTTAAGTTCCCCCTTGCTATTCTCCCATGCTTTTGGCATAGTTTTTGTAATTATTATTACTAAATTTTCTTGGGAGTTTTAGCTGAATAACAGAATGAATTCTGTTCTTTCCCCATGTTTACGTCTTCACCTACGGGTGGTTAGGCATTGTGTTCTGCATCTACCATCTGATGTTCTGCAGTTTCTTCCCTGGAAGTCTCTGTTTTGCATCAGATAGTGTATTTTTGGTAACTGATTTCGGGCCTGGGTGCCTGGAGTCTTATTTTAGTGTTTTTACACTCATTGTTTACATTTACAACAGCCCTCTGTGTGAGGGGGGGATTTCTAAAAAATAATATCTTGATGTTATTTTAATCATAACTAGATACATTATTATTGTTCGTAAGTGTTGAATAAATTGTTTAAAATATTTTTAAAATTTTTGTCTACACTTAGGCTTGGGATCCATTGGGGCTCAACGTTACTTTTCAGAAACTTGGGCTGTTCTGAAAAAATATTTTTTCAAAATATTTTGATTTCAATTATTTTTTCTATATTAATGGATCATATTATTATTATGTATTGTGATTGCCAGGGGTTAGTGCGAGTACCAGGACTTGTTTTCTTTTCACATTGAAAGGATATTGATCAATTGTTTTAAGAGGAAGTCTTCCTCTGACTTTATTATCATTATATATGTGGTCAGTGTACTCGCATTAACTCCTGTTCTGTATCGTATGATTTCGATGACAATATGGGAAGCGTATGTCACGGTATGTTGTTGGGGATTTGGACACTCCGGTCCTTTCCCCGCAGGGTCACTCTACTTTATCAATTTCTATTTCAGACGATCAAGATTAGGGTGATGTATCTGTGATGTCTTCCAACAGTGTGCCTCCGTCGTCACAATTAATAAAGGGCTAGCGGAAAAGTGCTCATGTAAATACGCCAATTGCCTAAGAGGACCCTAGTAGGTTTGACGGCCTTTGACGTCCGCTAGCTCACCCGGTGTAGCGTCCATTCACCGAATGGTTCGGCAGCCGGGTTCGTCCGTTGCGGTCTAGAAGGAATTTTGGGGTGATGCGAGCACTATAAATTAACCTAATGCACACCCAGTGACGGCGGATCGGAGGGAGAACGCAGGAAGCCTTTTAGTCCGGTTCATAGCTCGTTCCGGTCCATCCGGACGGCAAGCGAGAGAGGCCCCTCTCTCGTTCAACAACATCTGGCCCCAGATGTTGTGGTACAAAATGTGTCGCAAGCGGAGCATACGTCCGTCGCTCGGGACGCTCCGTTGTATAGGCAGTCCGCTGAGACTGCTAAGGCTTCCTCTTCTCGTCAGCGCACACGACCGCACCTTGGCTGCATGACCGCCGATATATTACCAGCTTCGCCGATCAAGGATTCTTCGGCGACCAGGTCACACCATCCGGTAGCCAGGGACACGAGGCCTGCAGACTCCGGACGTTCGCATAGGAAGTGTGCGGGAGTCAACGTACACGGAGCTTCCGGCGGCAATGCATCGTAAGACCGCTACTGCACAGGCCTCGGGAACGGACGTGCTTTCCTTAATAGCACAGTTTATCGCAGCATCTCAGCATCAACTGAATCTGTCGCATATATTTTATCCGACGATGCTGGGTCGGGACGCTCCGCGGAAGCAGGTACGGACGTCCGAAAGTTTCATCCGGTCCGACGGGATACCGAAAGGGATTCGGAGGATTTCGAGCTTTCCCTTTCGGAACAACATATGCTGTTGTGTATGTCATCTGACTTGGTCTTCTACAGCTTCTTTCGTCGGACCAGAATGCTGCGATGCCGGATAAGAAACTGATAGCGTCGGTGGACTTAGAAATTTTTGGTTCGGTTCAGGGACATCGTCCCTCAGTTCCGACATAGTCCAATAATGTCACACAAACTTTCGAATTATTGAACGACGCTATATATATTATTATTTTATGCTTGCTATCCAAGCATTTTTAGTTTCTTGTTCGAAGAAGTTATGGAGATGTCTTTCAAAAGTGTGCCTCTGTCGTCATAGTTAATGAAGAGTTAGCGGCAATAAGTGCTCATGGAATATGTCTATCGCCTACGGAGTGACATTCGCTAGCTCACCCGGTGTAGCGTACATTCATCGAATGGTTCGGCTGCCGGGTTCGTCCGTTGCGGTCTAGGAAGGAGATTTGGGTGATTCGAGCACTTTAATTACTTTAGTACTCACCCAGTGACGGCAGATTGAGGACAGATCGGAGGAAGCCTGTTAGTCCGGTTCCTGGCTTGTCCAGGTCCGTCCGGGCTGTGAGCGAGAGAGGTCCCTCTCTCGCCCAACAACATAGGGGACCGCATGTTGTGTTTCAGATATTTTACATTCGGAGCATATGTCCGTTGGTCGGGACGCTCCGTTATATTGACAGTCCGAGAGACTGTCTTTAATGCTTCCTCATCCTCACAGCAGGGCACACGACCGCACATTGGCTACGTGACCTCGAGTATCCGATCAGTTTCGGCATTCAGTGATTCCACGGCGAATAGGTTGCGCCATCCGGTAGCCAAGGGACACGAGGCCTATACACTCCGTTCGCTCGCATATTGGTAGTATGCACGGGGTAACGATCACGGAGCTTCCAGCGGCAATGCATCGTAAGACCGCTTCTCCTCAGGCCTCAGTGACGGACGTGCTATCCGAGTTAGCACAGTTATTTCGCAGCATCCCAGCAATTGACAGTTTCTCGGTCGAATCAGGAATTATCCGACGGCGCTGGGTCAGTGCGGTCCGCGGTTGCATCAGCTACGGACGACCGAACGCTTTATAGGGTCCGACAGGATGGCGAAAGGGATTCGAAAGATTTCGAGTTTTCCCTTTAGTAGTATCGGAAGATGCCTTTCATATCTTCTGGCATTATCTTCCAGTGATTATTATTTCGGACTTCATTGCTGCGATCTTGGATAAGAGACTTATAGCGTCATTGGACTCGGATTTTTCGATCGGTTCAGGGACATTGTCCCTGACTTACCGACGCAGTCCAATATTGTCATTACAACATGTGTTTTATTTTTCGACGCTATATATATATATATTCAAGCCTGCTACTAAGCATGATAGTTTAGTTTCTTGTCCGCGTTGCTCATTTCTGCTATTTTATCATTTATTCAAATAGTTTATTTTGGCAGAGCAGGGCATACCGAGAGTTCATATGCGTCTAGACGGTGTGATTAAAGACTGCATATATTCTTTTTCGCCGTTTATGTCTTTTCCAATTTCAATGTTGGGAACGACATTATGTATAGTAGACTTAACTTAGACGCTTTATTATACGTAATCCGCCTTACTGAGGCGTTATCATTACGTCTTCAAGAAAAGATTTACGGGATATTATTCTCAATGTAATTTCTTTTGAGGGCAGTAGTTTGTTCACGTATAACTCCGCCCTTCAGTGGCTGATTGGAGTTAGTTAGACGTGGCGCAGCCCTAGCTACATCCACACGCGTGGATAGTAAGGTTAAGAACTCTCTCAGAGTCGCTTCATTCTCGGAGGAGCTTCTCTTCGACGGCAACTTTTCGGCAATCCATGAATTGCTCGATTTATACGTTCTCTTGTCTATCTAGTGTTACAAGAGATTCAGACTGGGGCAAACATTCGGTGGTTGACTCAGAGAGTGCCGCCGCAGTTGCCGGACCCGAGTGTGGCTGTTATGACGGTTGCCAGTCAAACAGATTGGGATATAATACTGATCCCTTCGGATTCGAAGTGCCAGGGTCTTTGGGTTCCGCAGTCTTTTAGCAATCAGTTTAACTTCCGCGGAATAATGTTTTTTAGGCTTGCTTTATGTCATTGCATGAACATTATTCAGAAACGCTTGCCCAAATTCCTGTCCTTTAATTCGACAGTAGTGGCGTATCTCCGGAACCAGGGAGGCACTCTTTCGTTTCCGTTATTCAATTTAATGGAAAGAATCCGTCTGTTGGTTATAGTACACCAAGTTCAGTTTTGGTCCGTCATATTCCGGGTCGTCTGATTGTTTTATCGGACTCCCGTTCTCTTACGGGTCGCTTGTTGCTGTCAGAATGGACTCTCAACAAACAAGTATTCAATCAGATTTGCTATCTATGGGAGCGCCCAATGATGATTTATTTATGACACAGCTTGCTAATCAATTGCAGACGTATGTGTTGGCTTGTCCAGATCTCTGAGCTAATATTGTTAACGCTCTATTGATCTATAGGACGGAATGATAGGATACGCGTATCCTCCGGCGCTGTTGTTTTAGCAGGTATTGCTAAGATAAACAACCACAATACATTTCTGTTGATAGCATCTCTATCTTCACAGAGATCATGAGTAATTTACTCTCTTGTCTACTGTGGGTCTTAACGTGAAATCTTCCTCTATGTGAGGATCTTTTTCACTGGGTAAATCGTGTCATCTTTATCACAACCAGCAAGGTCGCAACCTTCATGTATTCCGTTGTGTGGTCCGTATTGCATTGTAAGCACTGTACTGGACGAGCTTTGGACGCGATTTCTTACTGTAGGAGATCCTCTTCTTCGATATTCTATGCGGCTAAAGTGGAGGCTCTTCCGTCGTGGTGTAGGGATCATTATGTTCATATTGTTGATCCCTCCATACTACTCATTGCTATTTTTTAGTATACTTGTTTCTCAAGATCTACTGCAGCCTGTTATTATTTAGGTTAAAGGTTTATGTTACCTCATACCTATGCACTCTACGATAGTTTACAATTGAGTCTTTTGTCTCTTTATCTAAGTCAGTTAGTAACTTTTTGATAAATAGACTTAGAATCTTTAGATTAAATTCCTATACGGATTTTAACTTCGGTTCTTATTTAGCTATGTAATCATTTGAGCCTCTGGAAACAGTAGTTTTCAAATTCTGACCTTTTAGACAGTAATTCTGTTGGTTTCTCTTTTACTGTAGAGTCAGTGAGTTTCATGCACTATCGATGGATGATTTTCACTTTCATAGTTTCGGAATCAATACTTCCGTTACTATTTAGGTTGGATTGTTGCATAAGAGTTAGGCTCCTATTATCCGGAAACTATTATTTTAAGGTCCTTCCGTCTTCGTATGGGCATAGGCCTTTACTCTTTCCGGGTACAGTTTATGTATTTATAAACAGATATCTGTTTATCACATAGGGCGTAAGCTTCTTCTGTCTTTGATGTCTAGTAGAAGGACGTTACGCTCCATTTTATTGTTAATGGATTCTATTAACTATCGGTACTGCTTATGGTATATCATTGACTTAGCAGTTGTGCTTAAGATTTCGGCTCATGAAGTAAGAGTTCTACTTCTTGGGCTTACATTAATAGTGTCGCTATTATAGATTTTTGAAGGCCGCTCATTGCGCTCAGCCATCCACATTCATGAATTTTATCTTAGAAATATCGAGTCCATTTCTGGAGGCCTCTATTGTTAGGTCTATTATCTACTGCTCAGAATGTCATTCACTTAACAGTTGCTACTATAGCTAGGTAGGCTGTCTGTTTCGGCAGTGTCTCCGTTCGGCTGCCCTCTTCGCTCTGGGCTATTTGACCCAGGGCAAGAAAAAGGGGGGGGGGGGGGAGGGTGTTCCCTTGGGTCACCTGTTTTACTATGAAAACAAGGGGATACCTCCTCCGGAGTTAGTAATTCTGAGCTGTTATTGGGATGGTTGTTTAGTGAGAAGTTTAGGTTTTTAAAATTCATTCAAGTCTTAGTTTTTAAAGTATAGCTTTTGAATATTGCATATGTCAACGGACATGATTATGCAATCCTCAGACACTTTTAGGAGTATAAGAGTCTCTATTCTCTAGACTTACTTTATTTATTGGCTTACTTTAAAAATTATTAGTATAAGGATTATATTGGATATTAATAGAGTACATGGATGTATGAAGCTCAATTTTGGAAGGTGTTGTATCTTTCTAATTTATCATAAATAAGAAAGATACATGTAAGGCCTATTACTTCTTTTTCCCTACAGGGGATGACTCTATTTTATTTTATTGAGCGTATTCCATTTTGCTCTATGTCCTTGGCCCTCCAGCCTTTTTACTATTCAGCTATGTCTGGGTCATTGGTACAGTATAAAAATGTTAAAAAATTTATAGTAATTTATATATTTTTTATACTTACCAATGACCCAGACGGGGATGGCCCTCCCAGGAGTTGGGAACTCTTGCCTCCCCGCTGAGTACATAGCGCTTACCAGGCACTGGTTATTAGAATGATTAATGGCGCCAATTTTGGAACGTCCTTGACACTGCGCATGCGCAGTAGGGGCGAAGTGTGGAGGGCCTTTCAGGACATGTTTTCTTTAGTTTTAGATGCAAATTTTGGGGATTGGGGGGCAAAATTTGTGTTTGGCCCTATATTTTAAGAGTTAGCACCAGCTATGTCTGGGTCATTGGTAAGTATAAAAAATATATAAATTACTATAAATTTTTTAACTTCTTGTCGCTGATATACATATGAATGCATATCGCCATATGATTTTTAGCTCACCATTTCAGTTGAATCTTTTACAACAAGCTAAGCGCTGGTTCATTGATGGCACTTTCAAGGTTAGTATATTTGTATTTTTCAATCTATGTCGGTAAGTGCGGTGTTTGGAAGAAAGCTTCATGCTTATTTTGGTTAATGGGGTTGTGGGTCTCACAAATTTGACTTACCGTCTAAATATATGTTAAATTCGTTTCAGATCATAGGTAAGCCATTCGGCACCAACGCACAGTTATAGACTATAAACTCGTTTGTAACCGACGGAGAGAAGAAGAAACAGTTCCCAATGGTTTTTGTAATAATGACACACCGTCGACGAACATCAGAACCACAGAATTTCTTCTTGAAATCAACAGTGTGTATAAATTGGGGCAGACAAAGAAATAAGTATTGAATTCTGTATTGTAAATCATAAAATTAATCACATTCTGTTACCTCTCGTATTTATGTTGAAATCAACTTCTGTACCTGTGAAATGAACGTTAAAACATAAAAAATTATATTATGTCACCTCTCTCATTTATTTTAAAATCCAATTCTGTACCTGTGAAATGAACGTTAAAACATAAAAAAATTATATGTTACCACTCTCATTTATGTTAAAATCATTAAATGTTTGTTATTCTTTTATATATAAATTTGTGACTATTAAAAAATCAAATATTTCTCTTGAGCCATTAGTTACTTATCTTTTCCACTCACCTTTTAATACTTTTCATATACTGGGGACGAATATTCCCGGGGACGAATATTCTCGGGGACGAATATTCCCACTAAGCAGGGACGAATATTCCTGGGGACGAATATTCTCGGGGGCGAATCTTCCCGATCCCTAGTAGTACCAGTACTTCAGACGAGAGTCCAGATGAGGGTTTCCAGCACTCAACAGTTATTAAAGTAGAAGGATTTGAAAAGTTGGGTGATTAAAAAGAAATCAGTCTACATGTACAAAGATGTGACCCATCTCTCTCCCCTCCGTCTGTCAAAGAGTCCCTCCCAAAGACCATGCCTATTAAAAACAGTTTGAACCCGTATACATCCAAGCGATCAAGTTTGATATTTAAAAAAGGGAAACATCACTTTATTTTTCCACTGCGGCGAAGCCCTTTCATTCATATCACTATCCGATCTCCCGTGGGTGAAATTAATAAATGGATAGGCCCAACTCAATACACAAAATAAGCTGGACGTGTCGGACCGTAAAGACTTCGTTTGTTTACTTTGAATGAAGACGTCATTCGTATTGGGAAACGCTTGTGTGTTTTGAGTAATCTCCCTTGATGCACAACTGCTCTGGAAAAATCTGAATTTCAGATTCCATTCAGTGTTTACCCATTCTTTCCCGTTATTCATGACAGCAGAATTTGGACTTTTGTACTTCTTTAGTAAATGATAATTCCCCACCCCGAAAATATACTTACCTGTACCGATTATTCTCACTATTTCTTTTCAACCTACTCACAATTGTTTACAATTGGCTGTAACATAAGTGCAAGCCCTACTTCGGAACTAACTCAAGCTTTTAGAATCTTTTCCAAACGAGTTGGAAAAGTACTAGAGTGCAAAAGCACGAAAAAGATCGAAAAAAGGGTCGAGCGAGACCAGCGCTCGAAATTACAGGTACTCTCTCTGCACACCTCTTGCATTTACCGAGCGCATGCGCAACAACCGTGACGTCAATTCCTTTATTTTCCGCCATTGTTCATGGTCGGAAATTTTTGTGACTCGTGCTGTTTATGCTATTAATTCTTCGTGAACAACTTATTAATCATCTTTAGTGTGCTACTGGATTGTATCCTTTTTCAAGCTACCAAATTATTATTCTCATTTAATGTTAATTTGTATTATTATTGCTGTTCTTTTCACACTTTATCTTGCCTTTCCCCCACGTGTGAACACGACCTTCGTTCTGTTTTCCGTCGGCGGGAAGCTTGATTATTGTATTTATATCATGCCTAAGACTATTCCTTGTACCTCTTGTTTGCAGGTGAAACATGTGGACGATTCCCATACCACATGTGTCACTTGCAACAATTGCACTCAGGCCCAATCATGTGGTATCTGTGGGGTTTGGTCCTCTAAATTTTGGGCTTCTGTTAACAAGGTGGTTCTTTCCAGAGCTAGAACCCCTCGTTCTCGGGGTAAGGGTAGCCGTGCCGTTGCAGACATTTCTGCTGGTGCACGTGGTGACTCTGTCACACAGGATTCGGATCTGACTTCTGTGGCGAGCTCCTCTGCAACTGTTGACGGTGTTTGTTCAGTGATACCTGATGAGGAGACCGCGGTCTCTTTGTCTTCGGATGTCACTATTGAGGCGTCTGTTTTCGTTGAGAGCTTTTCCGAGGTCAGCTCGGTAACCCTCTCCGATCTGCCTCCTACACCGTCGACCGTTGTTGAGGGGGTTGCTACTCCAGATCCTATTCTGTCTGATGGTGGCTCTTCCATCTCCTCTGGGGATGGTCTACAGTCTCGGGGGACCGAGGCTGTATCTGCTGGTGTGTCTGTGTGTTCTCAGCCTCCCCCAGCCTCGCGGCGAGGCTGTGCGGGTTTGCTGTCTGCTCCGTCTCATCTGGCTAGGTTTGCTCCTAGTCGGTTGAGCCGGCCGGTCGCTTCGGCAGCGATTCCTCGTCCCTCGAGTGAATCGTTTATTGTTCCACCTTTGCCTGCTAGTGTGCCGGCTAGCGGGATGGTGTTGGGACGTTGGCATCCAGGGCCTGCTGTTCGGCAGCGGTCAGTGACAGCCCCGGTTAGCTGTCACTCTCGGAACCTTCCTCCGGTGATTCCTCACTGTGTTCCGAGTCTGGGTGTCGATCGATGCTTGCCGTCGGTCTCAGAGGATAGGCAGTTGGGGCCGTCTGCTGCGCAGAGGTCAATGACAGGTTCCTGTCATTCTTGGGACAATCCTCCGGTGTCTTCTCACCGTGTCCTAGGTCCAGCTACTGATCGACGTGCGCCGTCGGTCCCTTTCGAGGATTTGCAGGCAGGGCCTTCTGTTTTGCAGAGGCCAGTGATAGCTCCTGGGCGTCACAATCGGGACTATCCTCCGGTGTCTTCTCACCGTGCTCCTATTCTGTCTGCCGATCGACGTTCGCCGTTGGTCTCTTCTGAGGTTTTGGGTTCTTCTACCAGAAGGGTCCATTGGGAGGACACTCCGTCGGGCGATTCTGCTGCGACGGATTCTCAGGGTGACCTGCGCCAGGCCGTTTTGGCGCTCACCCGGTTGCTTTCTGGCAACCCTCAAGTTGGCCTCCCTGTGCCTCCTGAGGCACAACCTCCTTTGGTCGGTCGCCGAGATGTCTCGCCTGGCCCCTTGGATACTGCACAGTATTCACAGGAGGTTTCTGCTGGTCAGCCCGAGTTGGGCTACGTCTCCTCTGCTACGGAGGATGACGAGTATCTTGAAGGTGATGGTCCCCCCTCGTCAGTCTTGGGGCAGGCTTTGGATTTCGTCTTTGGCTTATTGCCGGACGTTCTACCTTCCGACCGGCCTTCTGTGACCGTCCGGCCGCGGTCCACTGTGGAGCGCCGTAACCCTGTTGAGCCTTCTAGCTCCGGGGCTTTGCGTCCTCTGCAATCGGCTCAGGTGGTTGAGTCCTTCCAGGGCTTAGACGCCAAAATGCGTTCTAAGGCCCTCAAGGGTTCCTTCTTTTCTAGAGCTGATGCCTTTCTGCCTCCATCGCGGTTTCGTGTTTACGATTCCGTCTCTCCACCAGTCTTCCAAGGGATGACTACTGTGGATGAGGATTCTTCTTCCCTCGGGTTGACTAAGCCTAAGTCGGCAGTTCTCCCGATGTCGGTAGTTGAGTCTATGGTGGGCCTGTCCCGAGAGATGCTGGGTATGTTATCTCTCGCAGACCATGTCGTCGCTGCTCTGGCTGAATATTTTCCACCAGGGGAGTTTGATGACGCTCAGGCGCCTTTTCGCGTTTTGTCACAGGCTCTTATGAACTTGACTCACGCTCACGCCTGTAACACGGCCAATTTGGAGCTGGCACGCCGGGATGCGGTTTTGGATTCTTTACCATCCCTTCCTTCTGAGCAACGTGCTGTTCTGAGGTCTGCCTCTTTGGTAGGACCTCAGTTGTTCCATGGTTCCGTGGAAGCTGTTCGTGGCGAAGTTCTTCGTCATTCGAAGGACCAGCTTTTGCTGAGACAGCTTGACCCACCTGCTGCTGCGGGTGGGGGTCGTTCCAGGCCCGCCAAGCGTGCTGCTGCGTCTGCCTCGTCGGCGACGTCGGCTACGCCTTCGGCTCCGTCTGCTCCTTCTGCTCATAAGAAGCGCCGACGTGGCCAGGCCCGCTGGCAGCCTCAGGCTGGAAAGTCTCAGGACTCTGTCACTTCCCGAGGTGGTTTCTCCTCTCGGGGGCCTCATCGAGGCCGCAAGTGAAGGTTCTCACCTCGATTCGCCTCCAGTCGGAGGAAGGCTGTCGCTGTTTTACGACCGTTGGACAGAGATAACGTCGGACTCTTGGGTCCTCGACGTCATTCATTCCGGTCTGCGACTGTCCTTCCATCGGCACCCCAGTTTATCTCGGGTGCCCCTTCCGACTCAGGTCCCTTCAGATTCTCTGCGTCGGGACCTTCTGGTGCAGGAGATCGACAATCTCCTCACCAAAGGGGCGATCGAGGTGGTCAGGAACACCCTTTCACCGGGGTTTTACTCGAGACTTTTCTTGGTGCCGAAGAAAAACGGCCAATTTCGTCCTGTCATCGATCTGAGTACCCTGAACGAGTACATAATTGCTCCTCGTTTCAGTATGGAGACTTTCCGGTCGGTTCGACGTTCAGTTCATCAGGGCGATTTTGCGGCCAGTATCGACCTGAAGGATGCCTACTTCCATGTACCCATTCATCTGGCGTCACGGAAATACCTTCGGTTCTCGTTTCGGGATCGAGTTTTTCAATTCAGAGCTCTCCCGTTCGGTTTGAACCTGGCTCCTTGGGCCTTCACCCGACTGATGTCACATGTGCTTGCTTTCCATCGCACTCAGTCGGCGGTGACTTCGTCCGCCTACCTAGACGACATCCTCCAACGGCACCACGATGCTGCTGTTCTGGAGTTCGATGTCCGGCAGTTCCTTTGCCTGCTAGCGTCGCTGGGTTTCAGAGTCAATCGCGAGAAGTCGGATCTTCTTCCTTCTCAGCGATTCCGTCATTTGGGGATGGATTTCGACACTCTTCACAATGTAGTGTCGGTCCCCCAGGCTCGGGCGACGATTCTTTCCGCCTTGACTCGGGACCTGCTTCAATCTTCCTCGGTCTCGGCCAGGACTTTCCTTCGGATGCTGGGCCTTTGCGGTTCGGTGACCGATCTCATTCCGCTCGGTCGCTTGTTTGTCTGACCTCTCCAACACTTCCTGTTGGATCATTGGCGTCCGAATGTAGATCCGCTGGACCTGGAACTCACTATTCCTCGGTCTCTGCTTTGTCACCTCCGCCCTTGGGCAGATATTCCCTGGCTGACACAGGGTGTTCCGTTGGATCTTCCTTTGGCCGATCGCATCCTTACTGCGGATGCCAGCGATCGGGGCTGGGGTGCGACGTTGGACCCTCTCGGTCTGTCTACTCACGGAGAGTGGGACAGCGAGCAGGTGGCCCTTCATATCAACCAGAAGGAGCTCCTTGCTCTTCTGTTGAGTTTTCGGCTTTGGATCCCTCATCTGTCGGACCATGTTGTCCTACTTCTTTCGGACAATTCGACAGTAGTGGCCTACATACGGAATCAGGGAGGCACTCATTCGATTCCCATGTATCGGCTGTCTCGGGATCTTCTTCTGTTGGCGCGGGATGTGAACGCTCGGGTGTCCATTCGACACATTCCCGGGCGTCTCAACGTCCTAGCAGACTCCCTGTCCCGACGCGACAGTGTCCTTCCAACCGAATGGATGCTACATCGGTCGGTGTTTCAGGCGATTTGCGAGCAGTGGGGTCGTCCTCAGGTCGACCTTTTCGCTACTCGCTGGAATCATCAGGTAGAGACTTTTGTCTCCCCTTGTCCAGATCCTCTGGCATTTGCAGTAGACGCTCTGTCTCTGGACTGGACAGGCTGGGTCGGCTATGCCTTTCCTCCTGCACCGATTCTTCCTCAAGTTTTAGCGAAGATTCGTGCTTGCAGTTGCAGGATCATTCTGATCACACCCCTGTCTCCACAGAGGGTGTGGATCAATCTGCTGCGGCCTCTATTGGCCGATCGACCGATTCGTCTACCTCTACGTCGCGATCTTCTTTCACAGGGTCGTCCCAGGAAGTATCACAACAACCTGGCGAGCCTGTCCCTTCACGCCTGTCTTTTATCAGGTCCAGTCTCCGACGTAGAGGTTTTTCGAGACGATCAGTGGAGTGCATTTCTGCATCGCGGCGACCTTCCACTGGAATGACTTATGCCGCCAAGTGGAAGGTTTTCTGCCGCTGGTGTTCAGATCACAATGTGAATTACCGTGATCCGTCTATCGCTCAAATTGCGGATTTTCTGGTTTTTCTTTTTGACTCCAAGGGCCTCCAGCCTATTACGATTAAGGGCTATCAGTCTATGCTGTCTGATACTTTCTCTTATGTGGGAAAGCGGTGTATCGGTCGTAATCTTTTCCTCTCCAAACTTATTCGGCACTTTTCTTTGAAGCGGCCTCGAGTTTTGCGTCTTACACCCAAGTGGAACTTGGCATGGGTGTTGCACTGTTTGGAGGGGGCGCCTTTCGAGCCTTTATCTGAGACCGACATGCGTTTTCTCACCTATAAGACGGCTTTTCTTCTAGCGTTTGCTTCTGCTCGTCGAGTCAGTGAGCTTCATGCGCTATCTGTTGATTCTGCCTTCTTCCGAAATGAGGCTAACAGTGTCACATTCACTACTGATTGCTCTTTTCTGGCTAAGAATCAACTCCCCGATTCGGTACCTCCTCCCATCTGCATTCGGGCTCTCCCTGCTGTAGATGGACGGAGGCCTCTTCTTTGTCCTGTTCGTGCGGTCAAGACTTACATTACTCGCACTCAGTTCATTAGGAGGGATCGGAAGAGATTCTTTCTGTCTCTCATTCCTAAACGGCAGTCTATCTCTTCCCATTCTATTTCCAGGTGGATCTGTCTTGCAATCAAGCTGGCTTATTCTCGCTTGTCCGCATCGGATCTTGTTTCGAACCGGCTTAATGCTCACGAGGTTCGTGCCATTTCTACATCCTGGGCGTTCTCCAATTCTGTTTCGCTCCGTGATGTTATGAATGCGGCTTACTGGAGGAATGCTTCTACCTTCTCCTCCTTTTATCTCCGCCACCTTCAGCAGCAATCTGAGGACCTTTATTCTTTAGGCCCTCTCGTTGCTGCTCAGGCTGTTGTGCACCCTCGTTAAATTGTTTTTGTCGAGGTTGCGCTTCTCTCAGCCTTGTTCTTTTCAGGTGCCTTCTCTCTTTCTTCATTACAGGTTTTAGTTTTTGTTCTCTGCCATCCTTGCTTTCGTTCTGCTACTCTTGTTGGTATTGGTTATGTGATTCACCTCCTCCTATTGTTTATTCAGCCAATTGTAAACAATTGTGAGTAGGTTGAAAAGAAATTAAAATTTTTTAGTAAATTTTGTTTCTTAACATACCTACCACAATTGTTTACCGGAGGCCCACCCTCCTTGGGGATATCTTTGATATCGATGCCTCCCCGCTAAATCACAAACTTCTCGTTGGCGGAAATACGGAATTGACGTCACGGTTGTTGCGCATGCGCTCGGTAAATGCAAGAGGTGTGCAGAGAGAGTACCTGTAATTTTGAGCGCTGGTCTCGCTCGACCCTTTTTTCGATCTTTTTCGTGCTTTTGCACTCTAGTACTTTTCCAACTCGTTTGGAAAAGATTCTAAAAGCTTGAGTTAGTTCCGAAGTAGGGCTTGCACTTATGTTACAGCCAATTGTAAACAATTGTGGTAGGTATGTTAAGAAACAAAATTTACTAAAAAATTTTAATTTCTCATTCGTGTTTTCACAGCAAAAAAGGTTTACTTGACGCCAGTACCTGGCAAATTTAACGTTTAGTATTCGACAAGGTGGGTTATGCCTGTGTTGGACAACTTGCCCAACATCGCCCGAGTCAAGTTTGCGTTTGAATTCCCCTGCCGTGTGCGCCCAATCTCCTGAAAATGTGGTGAAAACCTTTCCCCTCTCACACTTAACACACGCCTGTGTATATTTACCTGTTTATTCGTTGGTTTTGGGCCTTAAAACCAATAGTCCCTTTTCAATTTCCCTGTTTCCTATTTTCGTGCAATGACGGTCCAAATAAAAAGGCCCAATGCGGGCCATTTTTTTCAACGTGGCGGTGCCTGAGAATCAATTCCTTTTTTTTTTTTGCCTAAAGAGTCTCATTCTCTGGACTATCTTTATATATTTGCATCCCTTCACCGAATTAGCATAATGGGCTATGCTGGCATTAAATGTAGAATTATATAATGTAATACTCAATTACATTGTTGGTGATATGTCTTTCTTGTTTCTCATAAAGGAGAAAGACATATATAATTCCTTTCTCTCCTATTCTCCTGTAGGAGATATCCTTTATGAAATGATTGAGTAATTGGATTTTCCTTTATGTCCTAGGCTCTCCAGCCTTTTTATGATTCAGCTAGTCTGGGGCATTTGTTGTTGTATAAAAATATTATAAATTCAAAGTAATTCGTATATTTTTTATACTTACCAATGGCCCAGATGGGTATGGCCCTCCCATGAGTGGGCACTCATACCTTCCTGCTGTTTACAACATTTAGCAGGCAATTATAGAACGAATGATGGTTGGCATCAATTTTGGTGTCTTCCTGGATACTTCACATGCGCAGATCGCAAAAGTATTGAGGACATTAAATTTTTGGTTTTGCATGCAAATTTTGGGGATTGGGGGCAAAATTTGTGTTTGGCCCTGGACTAATTTTGAGTTAGCACCAACTAGTCTGGGCCAATGGTAAGAATAAAAAAATATATAATTTCTCACGATTACATGGGTTTTAGAAGCATGCGGTAATTTTAACCAGAAAGCTATAGTGCGATCTGATAAAAAGTATCTCTTCTCATTCACAAGTTCACTTGTTAGACTGGTTCTTTCAGTTTGCAGCTTTCATTGGAAAATAACCAATGAAAACCTTCAGCTATATTTATCTGTCAGAATTACCGTTTTTCATCACAAAATGTTTGATGCACAGCAATTCTAAAAACTAGTATCAATAGTCATCACAGACACATGATATCTGCCAAGAAAAAGAACAGTAAAACTCCACCTTTGTAATTATTTTTGAGCAAAGAATTCTTAGTTGGCGCCTGAGTCCTGACACTTCTAATGTTCCAGTGGAAATTTGAATTTTGTAACATTGTTACCCTCAGCGCTGCTGTCTGCCGACAGGTCTGATACTTGGCCCACTGTGTAATCCTATTTGATTCACTCTTCGGCAATGTTGCAGCACATGTTATCTAGAAGCAGGATTAAATCAAACGTGAAAACTAGTTATCGCAAAGTGGAAAGACAGATGGTGACAATGGCGATAGTGCTGATGACTGACAGCTAGTGGTTAAATGGCGATAGTGCTTGCAGATGACTGACAGCTAGTGATTACTAATTAACTATCAGTATCTCCAATTCCACACTTACTAGATTCTTATCAGCAGGCCTACTTTTTAATCTACTCTTGTGTTCCAAATATTGGTAGGCTGCTGAATAATAGTAGGGGTAGACATTATTGCCAAAATAAATATTAGTAGGGTGTGAAACATTGTATTACAACTTTCAAGGTGTGATATTTATGAATATCCACCCATGAAATCAAACATACACTGAATATATTAGCCCAGGATGTTCAGTTGAATGAATACATTGAACCAATTAACCCTTTACCTAACATGAAAAGCAGACGACACTCGCAAACAAAATTATTGAACAACTAATATTTTTATACTGTACCAATGACCCAGACTTAGCTGGTGCTAACTCCAACAAAACCAGGGCCAAACACAAATTTTGCCCCCCAATCCCCAAAATTTGCATCCAAAACAAAAAGAAATCATGTCCTAAAGGACCTCCATACTACGCCTCTACTGCGCATGCGCAGTGACGCAGTCGTCCCGAAATTGGCGCCAATTATCATTCTCTGTTTGGCCCTTCATCAGTCAACATCTCACTGATCTTTGTGCTTGTAAATCTCAGTTTAAAGGATGCCAGACACGTAATTTTTGGAGAAAATGTGATTCTAAGGAGGATAGAAGGAGGAGAGGAAAAAGAAGTGGCAAAAAATAATCAGGGCTGAACTTAAAATTTTTTGATGAAATTATGTTAAGTTGCCTATTTTCGAGGCATGGGCCTCTTGTTGTCATTCTTGCTAATTGTTGCACTGCTTATTCAGTGTTTCCTCTCCCCTAGCCTTCTAAAGTCCCCCCTGGCAATTCTCCCATGCTTTTGGCATATTTTTGAGAAATTTCATTTCTAAAATTTCCTGGGAGAGTTGCTTGGTTACAGAATGTTTTCTGTTATTTTCCCCATAGTTACGTTTTCACCCATGGGTGTATAATGTTTGTGTTCTGCATCTTCCATCTGATGTTCTACAGATTCTCCCCTGGGAGTCTCTGTTTTGCATCAGATAGAGTGTAATTGATGACTGATTCCGGGCCAGTTTTTTCAGTGCCTGGAGTCATGTTTTCTAGTGTGTTTACACTGTTTGTTTTCATTGGCAACAGCCTTTTTTGAGGGGGGCTGTTTGCCTTTGTGGTAGTTTATCTCATTATAAGATACATTTATATTATCCGAAAGTGTCTCATTAATTATTTTATATAAATTTAAAATTTTTGACCACACTTTGCCATCGGATCCATCGGGGCTCAACGTTACTTTTCAGCAACTTGGGCTTCTCTGGAAAAATATTTTTTCAAAATTATTTTGTTTTGCAATTGTTTTTTCATTTATTAATGGATCATGTTATTATGTATCTTTGTGTCAGGGGTTTTTGCGAGTAACTAGGACTTATTGTTGTTCTTTCACAATGAAGGGACATTGTTCAAATTGTAATAGGAAGAAATCTTCCTCTGACTTTCATGATCATTGTATTAATTGTAGTCAGTGTTCTCGCATTAATCCCTGTCCTATATGTGAACATTGGGATGAGAAACATTGGAAACGTGTGTCACGATATGTTGTTTCTGGAGAAAGAGCGATGCCGGCTCTTTCTCCACAAGGTCACTCTACTCTCTCAGTTTCTATTTCAGAGGAACCAGAACAGGGTGATGTTTCCATGTTATCTTCTTCAAGTGTGCGTCCGTCGTCACAAATGAATTCAGAGCTAGCGGCAAAAGTGCTCATGGAGATTAGACAATTGTCGTCCGCTAGCTCGCCCGGTGTAGCGTCCATTCACCGAATGGTTCGGCAGCCGGGTTCGTCCGATGCGGTCCAAGAGGAAATTTTGGGTGATGCGAGCACTATAAACATAATAGATGCACACCCAGTGACGGCGGATAGTAAGCGAGAACGGAGGAAGCCTTTTAGTCCGGTTCCTAGCTCGTCCAGGTCCAGCCGGGCCGCGAGCGAGAGAGGTCCCTCTCTCGTACAACAACATCTGGGACCAGATGTTGTGGTACAAAATGTGTCTTTAGCGGAGCATACGTCTGTCGCTCGGGACTCTCCGTTGTATAAGCAGTCCGCAGAGACTGTTAAGGCTTCCTCTTCTCGTCAGCGCACACGACCGCACCTTGGCTGCGTGACCGCCGATATTTTACCAGCTTCGCCGATGAAGGATTCTTCGGCGACCAGGTCACACCATCCGGCAGCCAGGGATTCGAGACCGATGGACTCCGGACGTTCGCATAGGAAAAGTATGCGGGAGCCATCTGATGCGGAGCTGCCCTCGGCGAAGCAGCGAAAGACTGTGCCTCCGCAGGTCTCGACGTCGGACATTCTTGTGCAGATAGCACAGCTTATCGCAGCATCCCAGCAGCCGACAGAAACGGTGTCGGATCGAGAATTATCCGACGGCGCTGGGTCGGTACGCTCCGCCGAAGCATCGGGGGCGGACGACCGGGAACATCGGGAGGTCCGACCGGATGGTGAAAGGGATACGGATGACTTGGAGCTATCCCTTTCGGAACAACATAAAGCTGCCGTGGACTTCATCCGGCACTTTCTCCCTCAAGTTGTTCCATCGGGCCAGACTGCTGCGCTTCCGGACAAGAGAATTATAGCGTCATTGGACTCTGAATTTTTTGAGCGGTTCAGGGACATCGCTCCCGAGTTTCCGTCGCAGTCCAATAATGTTGCAAGAACATTTGAATTATTGAACGACGCTATATTTAAACTTGCTTCCAGGACGGGGAAAGCAGGTTTCTTGTCCGCTAATACTCTTAACCTGCCTTTCATTAATGCAAGGAATAAATTCGATACGGCAGGACAGGGTATACCGAGAGTTCCTCTGCGTATGGACGACGAGGCGGAAGACTTAGAGCTATCATTACCGTCGTCAGCTTCTATTCCAACCGCGGTGTTGGAAACAGCTATTGCGTCTAACAGAGCCAATTTAGATGCCTTATCTTACGCAGATCACCTTACTAATGCGTTATCACTGCGCCTTCAAGGGGAAGAGTTTCAGGATATACAATCCTCTTTAAGACTTCTTTCAAGGGCAGTAGCTTATTCCACGTGTAACTCCGCCCTTTCAGTGGCAAATCTGGAGTTGGTTAGACGTGACGCAGCCCTAGCTACATCCACACTAGTGGATTCTAAGGTGAAGAACTCTCTTAGAGTCGCTTCGGTCTCAGGAGAACTTCTCTTTGACGGCAAGCTTTCCGCTATTTATGATAAAATTAAAAAGAAAGCTAATGATTCTCTGTTGTTCAGATCGGCTCCTAAAAAGTCGGATACAGCAGACACGAATAAGACAGGCACTTCTGGGTCTAATGCGCCCAAGAGAGGTTCCTATAGAGGTTCCGGTGTGTCCTCTTGGTCTTATTCGAGAGACCGTCAGGATAGCGACTCTCGTTCGGGACGTCCTTCAGGCCGGGACAATCGGTCGGACGCCCCGAGGTCGACGAGGCGAGGTGCGGGTCGTGGAAGACGTGGTTTCTCCTACCACAGGCCTCGCAGGTCCAGGAGGTGATGGCTTAAACCTCTATCGCGTTCCGGTTGGCGGAAGGTTGTCGAGTTTTTCACAAGAGTGGGCGTCGATTACGGACGACCCTTGGGTGAGAGGAGTGACTTCGGAAGGTCTAAAGATATCCTTCAAACGAAAGCCTCCATTAACTCGAAGTCCAAAGTGGACTCATCTTCCGTCAAATCCACAGAAAAGAGACGCTCTGTTATCAGAGGTGCAGTCTTTTTTAATGAAGAACGCGGTAGAGGTCGTAGAAAACCAGGAATCTCTGGGATTCTACAGCCATCTGTTTCTGGTTCCGAAACCAGACGGCTCGTTCCGTCCAGTCATAGATTTGAGCTGGATAAACAAGCTGATCGTCGCTCCGAAGTTTTATATGGAGACGATTCGATCGGTCAGAGCGAGTATTCGGGTGAACGATTATGCAACGAGCATAGATCTCAAAGATGCGTACTTTCACGTCATGGTACATCCGACATTCCGAAAGTATCTACGCTTCGCAGTCCTAGGAGTGGTGTATCAATTCCGGGCGATGTGCTTCGGATTGAATCTAGCACCCTGGGCTTTCACTCGGGTAATGAATTCGGTAATGATCTACTTCCGAGCTCATTCGTCTGCGGTAACGTCGGCCTACCTGGACGACATTCTTCAGAGGTACGGCAACGAGTTAACGCTTCAGAACGATGTTCAGAATCTTCTTCTATTGCTCCGACATCTCGGTTTTATAGTAAACGAGGAGAAGTCGGATCTGGTGCCGTCCAAGTCATTCACTCATCTGGGAATGAGCTTCGAGACGCACAACAATCTCGTTCGTCTGCCGTTAACCAGAGCGAAATTAGTCAGTTGTTATGCTCGCTATTGTCTGCACGCAGACAAAGTCACGGCGAGAGAATTTATGAGACTGATAGGTCTGTGTGGAGCCGCCGCGGATCTCATTCCGATGGGGCGGCTACGCACACGTCCTCTTCAAATTTTCCTGACTCAGAATTGGAGTGTGAAAATTCAGTCGCTCGATGTAGACGTTCTCTTGTCAGATCAAGTGAAACAAGAGATTCAGACTTGGGCAAACATTCAGTGGTTAACTCAAGGAGTTCCGCTGCAGTTGCCGGATCCGAGTTTTACCGTTATGACGGATGCCAGTCAAACAGGTTGGGGTGCATCATTAATCCCAACGGATTCGAGATGCCAGGGTCTTTGGGATCCGCAATTCCTGTGCAAGCACATAAACATCAAGGAAATGATGTCAATTTGGCTTGCGTTACGTCACTGGATGGACATTATTCACGATGCTCATGTCCAAATCCTATCCGACAATACGACAGTAGTGGCGTATATACGGAATCAGGGAGGCACTCATTCAGTTCCGTTGTTCAATCTAACGGAAAGAATCCTTCTGTTTGCGTTAGAACATCACGTTCTTCTTTCGGTCCGTCACATACCGAGTCGTCTGAATGTGCTAGCAGACTCCCTTTCACGAAAGGGTCGCTTGTTGCCGTCGGAGTGGACTCTCAACAAACAAGTATTCAATCAGATTTGCTACCAATGGGAACGGCCAATGATAGACTTATTTGCGACACATCTCAACAATCAGTTGCAGACGTATGTGTCTCCGTGTCCGGATCCAAGAGCATTTGCAGTAGACGCTCTGTCGATCCCTTGGGACGGAATGATAGGATATGCGTATCCTCCAGCGCCGTTAATTCAACAAGTATTGCTAAAGATAAAACAATCTCAATGCAAGATTCTGTTGGTAGCATCTCTGTCGCCACAGAGACCGTGGATAAATCTACTCAGGTGTCTGTTGTGGGACCTACCGCGGAAGCTTCCTCCATGAGAGGATCTTCTTTCGCAGGGGAAATCGCGCCAACTCCATCACAACCCGCAAGGTCTCAACCTTCACGTTTTTCCGTTGTGCGGTCCTTCTTGCATGGCAAGCACTTTACAGGACGAGCAGTGGACGCGATTTCTAACTGTAGGAGGACCTCCTCTTCGCTAAACTATGCGGCTAAGTGGAAGGTTTTTCGTCGTTGGTGTAGGGATCATTCTGTAGATATATTTGATCCCTCTATACCAGACATTGCAAACTTTCTAGTATACTTGTTTGACGAAATCAAACTGCAGCCTGTTACTATAAAGGGTTATAGATCTATGTTATCTGATACCTATGCACATCATGATAGTTTACAAATTGGATCTAATGTCTCTTTATCGAAGTTGGTTTGAAACTTTTCGATAAATAGACCCAGAACTCTTAGATTAATTCCTAAGTGGAATTTTGCTTGGGTTCTCCTTAAATTGAAGGAAAAGCCATTTGAACCTCTTGGGACAGTAGATTTCAAATTCTTATCTTATAAGACAGCTTTTCTCTCAGCTTTCTCTTCTGCCAGAAGAGTCAGTGAGCTTCATGCACTATCGGTGGATGATTCTCATTATCGTAGTGTTGGGAACACTATCACCTTCACTACTAATGTGGGTTTTTTAGCTAAGAATCAGGCTCCTAATAAATATCCGGAACCTATTGTTATTAAGGCTCTTCCGTCTTCAGACGGGCGTAGGCCTTTACTCTGTCCTGTTAGAGCACTACGTATCTATAAACAGAGATCTCAGTTTATCAGAAAGGGACGGAAACGTTTCTTTCTGTCTTTGATGCCTAATAGAAAGGACATTTCAGTCCATTCTATTGCTAGATGGATTCAGTTAACTATCCGTACTGCTTATGAAGATTTATCTTCTTCTCAGCACTCTGTGCTTAAGATTTTTGCTCATGAAGTAAGAGCTCTTTCTACTCCTGGGCTTATGCTAATAGTGTTGCTATTACAGATTTAATGAAGGCTGCTTATTGGTCTCAGCCATCCACATTTACGAATTTTTATCTCAGAAATATTGAGTCCCTTTCTGGAGACCTGCATTGTTTAGGTCCGTTATCTGTTGCTCAGAATGTCGTCCACTAAACAGTTGCAACTATAGTTATGCAGGCTTTCTGTTCCGGCAGTGACTCCGTCCGGCTGCCCTCTTCGCTCTGGGCTATTTGACCCAGGGCAAGGGGAAGAGGGGGGGGGGGGGGGCGGGTGTTCCCTTAGGTCACCTGCTTTATAGTGAAAAGCAAGGGAATGCCTCCTCCAAGTCAGTATTTCTGAGTCGCTTCCGGGATGGTTTTAAAGTGTAATATTAATGTTTAAATTCATTCATGTCTTATTTTTAAAGTGTAGCTCGGTGTGAAGCATTTGTATATGTCAAGTGTCAAACGGGCTTTAATATACAATACTCGGACACTTTTAAATGATTATAAAGAGTCTCAATTCTCTGGACTACTTTATTTATTGGCTTGCTTTAAAAATAATTAGTATAAGGGTTATACTGGATGTTAATAGAGAACATGAATGTTATTGTGCTCAATTATTAAGGGTAGTGTATCTTTCTAATTTAATATTAAATAAGAAAGATACATGTAAAGCCTAATACTCCTTTTCTCCTTAAGGGGTTACCTCTTTTCTATATAGTTGAGCTTATTGGATTTTCCTCTATGTCCTAGGCCCTCCAGCCTGTTTACTATTCAGCTAAGTCTGGGTCATTGGTACAGTATAAAAATGTTAAAAAATTTATAGTAATTTATATATTTTTTATACTTACCAATGACCCAGACGGGGATGGCCCTCCCTGGAGTTGGGAACTCTTGCCTCCCCACTGAGTACATAGCGCTGACCAGGCACTGCCAGTAAGAATGATAATTGGCGCCAATTTCGGGACGACTGCGTCACTGCGCATGCGCAGTAGAGGCGTAGTATGGAGGTCCTTTAGGACATGATTTCTTTTTGTTTTGGATGCAAATTTTGGGGATTGGGGGGCAAAATTTGTGTTTGGCCCTGGTTTTGTTGGAGTTAGCACCAGCTAAGTCTGGGTCATTGGTAAGTATAAAAAATATATAAATTACTATAAATTTTTTAACTTTTTTCATTTTTTGTCTCAAAAACATAGGTTATGACCCCTCATTGGAACGAGCTCGACGAGCTCGTTCCAATGAGGGGTCATAACCCATGTTTTTGAGACAAAAAGTGGAAAAATAATGAAAATTAATTGGCGATTTTTGAGAATAGCGCTGGCCGGTTTTGGCCATTACGTTGGGTAAAGGGTTAAGAGGCGTAACTTCTAACAAATTCATTTCTGCTGTCTGGCAGTGAGTAAAAAATACTGGCCCAAATAAGATTCATAGGGGGTGGAAAAATTTTGAAAAAATATTAACAGTATGGGTATGATTATTTGGAACACTAGAGTACCAACTAAATGGAAATTCAAAATAATTCCAAATTTAAAATTGAGAAGATATAGGACCAGACACCTAAAGAATTATTTTTGTTTTGAACCCGATACCAAGAAAAAAAATGTTGATAGGCTAACTGGTGAGAACAACCCCACTCCCTTTATTTCTCTTTCAGCATCTGACAAAGGCTCCTGTGGTACTCATTTCAAGAGCTCTTCAGAAAACTCTGTTTGCCAAGTAATGTGGTAGTTGGGGGCGGGGGGGGGGGGGCAATTGTGTGAAACTGGTGGAGAGAACAAAATATCTGACATTTTCTTGCAGTTAATCCTTAAATTTGTTCCTCGCATTATATGGAGTGAATGTGGCCTACCTAAAGTCTATATTGTTTGTATGCTCCAAATAAAAAGAAAGCTAAATTTCAAATCAGAAACTTTAAATCATATTCAGAAATAAAACTTACCAAGAATTCACCCAGAATGGAAATTGGAATTACAAACAGTCTTAGTTAAACTAAACGATCGAATGCATGCTCTGGAATGTTAATTATTGCACAAAAATGTCTTTTGTTGTCCAGTGTATACTTTTGTTACCAAGCCAGAAAATAAGCAGACTGTCATCTGCAAAATGAGGTTCCCAGAGCACAGCAGGTTAGCATCACTAAATTCACCCTCTTGGGACCTCAATCTGAATCAGGGTCTCAAAACTAAACAGAAAGAAGTACCCAGAGGATAAATTGGCACACTGTATGGGATAGCATCATTAAATTCACCCTCTGGGGACCTAATTTTGCAAATGTCAGACTGCTTATTTTCAGTCCTGTTTGTTACAGTATAGAACAGAAATGACTGATGTCTACAAACAATAGCCTAATGCACACACAGCACAGCCAATCCAAGTTCAACTTCAGTTTCAGTTCAAAAAGCACGAAATTTAAATATAGCGGCCAATTCGCATCGTATTAAAATTAAAATCCTTGAATATTTTCCATTTGATTCCATGAAGTAACCGTTAGGCAGCATGATCGTTTTGGTGGTGAATCGATTATGCTGTGTGGAGACATAACCATGATAAGCAGAACAGCATTACATGTCATCCAAGGGCGTGTCACAGGGCGGTGCTTCTGTGACAGCATGTTAGCAGCTCATGTGGTGCCATTTGCGTGACATCACGGCCGTCGATTCATTTTCCAAGAAAACTTTGCAAGAGCACACAGAGCCTGTGTTGCTACTGAGTTCTTCCATGAGCAGGACATCACTACACTGCCTTGGCCAGCACTAATTTCAGACCTTTCACCAATCCAGCACATCTGGAATATGCTTGGCAGGCGCCTATGACAATGCCAACAGCCCCTACCAATGTCCAGGAACTTGCCGCTGCACTGCAGGAAGAATGGAATAACATCAGTCAAGCTGGTATTGTACGTTTGGTGAGGAGTATGTCATGTCTCGCTTGTCTTGTGAACCGAGGAGGATTTACAAGGTACTGAGGTCTTGCACTGAATATGGTAAAGTCTCAGACTGACTATCCATGTCTTCAACAGCTCAGTGCGTGGAATGTGTGCTTGTCAGGCACCCATCTATCACTGAAATTATTCACCAGATGTCACAATGCAATGCCTCAACTATTTTTTTCATGAAAATATATATTTATTCCTTCATATATCTCACTTTTATCAAATATCTCCTACTTTTTATACCACCCACTTGAAAAGTGGGAGGTATATAGTGATCACTTGGTCCGTCCGTACGTTTGTACGTCCATCTGTCCATTATGCTTTAGGGCAGTACACATCTGCTATCTGCAACTCCTCCTAAATCAGTGAACAGATTTCATTGAAACTCTCAGACATTCTTTTACATGCATTGAAGATGTGCACCTCCTATTTTGTTTTCAGATATTTTCATTTTTACAGTTTCCCATATTGACAAATGAACTTTGTCAAATTCAGTTGACATTCTGTACAGATCTGCTATCCGCAACTCCTCTTAAACCATTGAACAGATTTCATTGAAACTTTCAGACATTCTTTTACATACATTGCAGATGTACACCTCCTATTTTCTTTTCCGATATTTTCATATTTACAGTTCCCCATATTCAAAAATGATCTTTGTCAATTCAGGTTTTAGTGGGGAAGGGTATAGATCTGCTATCCGCTACTCCTCTTAAACCATTGAACAAACTCTATTGGAACTCTCAGACATTCTTTTACATACACTGAAGATGTGCACCTCCTATTTTTCTTTCAGATATTTGCATATTCCGACATACGTCCTTGTGTCTGTTATGCTATAGGAGTTGTTGTTTTTTTTCGGGGGGGGGGGGGGGGGGGGGGGGGGGGTGGGGGGGGGGGGGGTACACATCTGCTATCCGCAACTCCTTTTAAACCAGTGAATGGATTTCATTGAAACTCTCAGACATTCTTTTACATACATTGAAGATGTGCGCCTCCTATTTTGTTTTCAGATATTTTCTTTTTTACAGTTTCCCATATTGAAAAATGAACTTTGTCAAATTCAATTGACATTTTGTACAGATCTGCTATCCGCAGCTCCTCTTAAACCATTGAACAGATTTCATTGAAACTTTCAGACATTCTTTTACATATATTGAAGATGGGCACCTCCTGTTTTGTTTTCAGATATTTTCATTTTGAGGGTATCCTATATTTAAAAATGGGCTTTGTCAATTCAAGCTTTCGTGGGGTGTGTGGGGGGAGGGTGGGGGTTGACATTTGCTATCCACAACCTCTTTTAAACTAGTGGATGGATTTCAATGAAACCTTCAAACATTGGTGTCAGTGTTTGTGCTCTCTACATTAAACACACTTTTACTATTGTAAAATGTTTCTTTGTGGGAGTGGGTGGTATCATTTAGTGAGCAGTTTTTCTAGTTTTTAATAGTATATGTGTCATCTCATCTGATCGCATTTCATCCATTGTCACTTCTTTCATGTTGAAGACAATTTGCTTCAACAAAATCCACAACTGATTCTGATATGTAAGTTGATTGACAAAGATAGTCATTTAAAGTTTATTATTATTTATTATTTAGGAAACCCATCTGGTCATGCTATGGTAACGGCTTCAGTATTCTTTGTAATGGTGTCTGCATTCATACATTATAGGCTACAGAAATCACAGTTTAGGTAACAATTAGTGTATTCATTCTGTAGACAATATACCCAACATAATGCCTAGTGCCAGGCCTGGCATTCTTAAAAATGCAGGAAGGCTAAAAATCGCTCCCCTTGCATGGCCTAGGGGAGTGATTAGCTCTCCACAAGCTTATAAAAGCTAAAAGTGGCAAACTGAAAGTTTTACTATTAATGAATTCTGCCAAATGGGCTTTGTACATTTTATTTGATGCTGCTAACAAGGTAATCTCTGTGAGACGGCTATACTACCCCTCCCATACCTCTGGGCCTGGGCAATGCCCAGAAGGGTGTTAGGGGCAGTGTGGCCACCTTACAGAGACCACTAACATAGCAGAGAACTAGAAAGATGTGGGTTTCAGGAATAGGCTGTTATGGTAATCATCAATTTCTAAGGCCAGGAGGGCTAGTTTTCGCCCTCCTTAATTTTTTTAAGGCGAGCAGTAGGCGAGCGAATAAATCGCTCTCCTGAAAATGCCAGGCCTGCAGTGCTATTCTCAAAAATCTCCATTCAGATTTTATTATTAGTCTGGAAGGGAAGGCCTATAGTAATTAACCTGTCTATCTGTCAATCCTTCCATTAGAGCTGAAATGGTTAAAGGGTTTTCTTGATCAATTAATCACATGGGTTAACCTTGATTAACCGACTGATCACTTACCCTAATAGGTAGCTGAATAATTGCCGTACCATTGATGATTTATAGCCTTATAACTGGTTGAGGGCTAGATTATTTTTGATGGTCTGAATTTGTTATTCAATTTTTTTGATTACAAATTGTTGGAGAGTGCCCACAGGCACTCTCCAATAAGTTGTAAATAAAACAAATTTATATGAATTATTTATTTATTGGTATTCAAGGTCACATATTTCTGCCCAATGGCTTATCATGACCACAACAGTTTTACGGGTGGAGGAAGCCGGAGTACCCAGAGAGAACCACTGAGCAACAGCTAGCAACTGTAAGGTCCCTAACATACTAACTCCACACAAGCAGGGTTAGCATTGGTTGAAAACGTGCACTATAGACGTGCAGTACACCTTAGTACACAACGTCACCGTGCCCCCACGTGGGCAATGGAGGTGAAGTGTCTTGCCCCAGGACACAACGTGGTTGCCGCAGATGGGATTCGAACCAAGGACATCTTGGCTGACAGACTGCACCTCTTCCAACTGAGCAACTGTTCCCCCTAAGTTATATGAACAAAATATTATATTTTTATACTGTACCAATGACCCAGACATAGCTGGTGCTAACTCTTAAAATATAGGGCCAAACACAAATTTTGCCCCCCAATCCCCAAAATTTGCATCTAAAACTAAAGAAAACATGTCCTGAAAGGCCCTCCACACCTCGCCCCCACTGCGCATGCGCAGTGTCAAGGACGTTCCGAAATTGGCGCCATTTATCATTCTAAGTTTGGCCCTTCATCAGTTAACATCTGACTGATCTTTGTGCTTTTAAATCTCAGTTTTAATGATGCCAGACACATAAATATTAGTGAAATGGTGATTCTAAGGAGGATAGAAAAGGAGGAGAGGAAAAGAATGTGTGACAGAATATTATCAGGGCTGTAACTTAAAATTTTTTAATGAAATTATGTTAAGTTACCTATTTTCAAGGCAGCAGCCATTTTGTTGTCATTCTGATTATTTAGTTACACTGTTTTTTCAAGTGTTTTTCCTCTCTCCCTGTCCTTTAAGTTCCCCCTTGCTATTCTCCCATGCTTTTGGCATAGTTTCTGTAATTATTATTACTAAAATTTCTTGGGAGTTTTAGCTTAATAACAGAATGAATTCTGTTCTTTCCCCATGTTTACGTCTTCACCTACGGGTGGTTAGGCGTTGTGTTCTGCATCTACCATCTGATGTTCTGCAGTTTCTTCCCTGGAAGTCTCTGTTTTGCATCAGATGGGGTATTTTTGGTAACTGATTTCGGGCCTGGGTGCCTGGAGTCTTATTTTAGTGTTTTTACACTCATTGTTTACATTTACAACAGCCCTCTGTGTGAGGGGGGGATTTCTAAATAATAATATCTTTATGTTATTTTAATCATAACTAGATACATTATTATTGTTCGTAAGTGTTGAATAAATTGTTTAAAATATTTTTAAAATTTTTGTCCACACTTAGGCTTGGGATCCATTGGGGCTCAACGTTACTTTTCAGAAACTTGGGCTGTTCTGAAAAAATATTTTTTCAAAATATTTTGATTTCAATTATTTTTTCTATATTAATGGATCATATTATTATTATGTATTTTGATTGCCAGGGGTTAGTGTGAGTACCAGGACTTGTTTTCTTTTCACATTGAAAGGATATTGATCAATTGTTTTAAGAGGAAGTCTTCCTCTGACCTTATTATCATTCTATATGTGGTCAGTGTACTCGCATTAACTCCTGTTCTGTATCGTATGATTTCGATGACAATATGGGAAGCGTATGTCACGGTATGTTGTTGGGGATTTGGACACTCCGGTCCTTTCCCCGCAGGGTCACTCTACTTTATCAATTTCTATTTCAGACGATCAAGATTAGGGTGATGTATCTGTGATGTCTTCCAACAGTGTGCCTCCGTCGTCACAATTAATGAAGGGCTAGCGGAAAAGTGCTCATGTAATACGCCAATTGCCTAAGAGGACCCTAGTAGGTTCGACGGCCTTTGACGTCCGCTAGCTCGCCCGGTGTAGCGTCCATTCACCGAATGGTTCGGCAGCCGGGTTCGTCCGTTGCGGTCTAGAAGGAATTTTGGGGTGATGCGAGCACTATAAAATTAACTTAATTCACACCCCGGAGGGAGAACGGAGGAAGCCTTTTAGTCCGGTTCATAGCTCGTTCCGGTCCATCCGGACGGCAAGCGAGAGAGGCCCCTCTCTCGTTCAACAACATCTGGCCCCAGATGTTGTGGTACAAATGTGTCGTTAGCGGAGCATACGTCCGTCGCTCGGGACGCTCCGTTGTATAGGCAGTCCGCTGAGACTGCTAAGGCTTCCTCTTCTCGTCAGCGCACACGACCGCACCTTGGCTGCGTGACCGCCGATATATTACCAGCTTCGCCGATCAAGGATTCTTCGGCGAAGTATGCGGGAGCCATCTGATGCGGAGCTGCCCTCGGCGAAACACCGATAGACTGCGCCTCCGCAGGTCTCGACGCCGGACATTCTTGTGCACATAGCACAGCTTATCGCAGCATCCCAGCAGCCGACAGAAACGGTGTTGGATCGAGAATTATCCGAAAGCGCTGGGTCGGTAGCCGGGGACTCGAGGCCGGCAGACTCCGGACGTTCGCATAGGAAGTGTGCGGGAGTCAACGTACACGGAGCTTCCAGCGGCAATGCATCGTAAGTCCGCTACTGCACAGGCCTCGGGAACGGACGTGCTTTCCTTAATAGCACAGTTTATCGCAGCATCCCAGCATCAACTGAATCTGTCGCATATATTTTATCCGACGATGCTGGGTCGGGACGCTCCGCGGAAGCGGGTACGGACGTCCGAAAGTTTCATCCGGTCCGACGGGATACCGAAAGGGATTCGGTGGATTTCAAGCTTTCCCTTTCGGAACAACATATGCTGCGATGCCGGATAAGAAACTGATAGCGTCGGTGGACTTAGAAATTTTTGGTTCGGTTCAGGGACATCGTCCCTCAGTTCCGACATAGTCCAATAATGTCACACAAACTTTCGAATTATTGAACGACGCTATATATATTATTATTTTATGCTTGCTATCCAAGCATTTCTGGTTTCTTGTTCGAAGAGTTATGGAAATGTCTTTCAAAAGTGTGCCTCTGTCGTCATAGTTAATGAAGAGTTAGCGGCAATAAGTGCTCATGGAATATGTCTATCGCTTACGGAGTGACATTCGCTAGCTCACCCGGTGTAGCGTACATTCATCGAATGGTTCGGCTGCCGGGTTCGTCCGTTGCGGTCTAGGAAGGAGATTTGGGTGATGCGAGCACTTTAATTACTTTAGTACTCACCCAGTGACGGCAGATTGAGGACAGATCGGAGGAAGCCAACAACATAGGGGACCGCATGTTGTGGTTCAGATATTTTACATTCGGAGCATATGTCCGTTGCTCGGGACGCTCCGTTATATTGACAGTCCGAGAGACTGTCTTTAATGCTTCCTCATCCTCACAGCAGGGCACACGACCGCACATTGGCTACGTGACCTCGAGTATCCGATCAGTTTCGGCATTCAGTGATTCCACAGCGAATAGGTCGCGCCATCCGGTAGCCAAGAGACACGAGGCCTATACACTCCGTTCGCTCGCATATTGGAAGTATGCACGGGGTAACGATCTCGGAGCTTCCTGCGGCAATGCATCGTAAGACCGCTGCTCCTCAGGCCTCAGTGACGGACGTGCTATCCGAGTTAGCACAGTTGTTTCGCAGCATCCCAGCAATTGACGGTTTCTCGGTCGAATCAGGAATTATCCGACGGCGCTGGGTCGGTGCGGTCCGCGGTTGCATCAAGCTACGGACGACCGAACGCTTTATAGGGTCCGACAGGATGGCGAAAGGGATTCGAAAGATTTCGAGTTTTCCCTTTAGTAGTATCGGAAGATGCCTTTCATATCTTCTGGCATTTCTTCCAGTGATTATTGTTCGGACTTCATTGCTGCGATCTTGGATAAGAGACTTATAGCGTCATTGGACTCGGATTTTTCGATCGGTACAGGGACTTTGTCCCTGACTTACCGACGCAGTCCAATATTGTCATTACAACATGTGTTTTATTTTTCGACGCTATATATTATATATATATATACAAGCCTGCTACTAAGCATGATAGTTTAGTTTCTTGTCCGCGTGGCTCATTTCTGCCATTTTATCTTTTTTACATATAGTTTATTTTGGCAGAGCAGGGCATACCGAGAGTTCATATGCGTCTAGACGGTGTGATTAAAGACTGCATATATTCTTTTTCGCCGTTTATGTCTTTTCCAATTTCAATGTTGGGAATGACATTATGTATAGTAGACTTAACTTAGACGCTTTATTATACGTAATCCGCCTTACTGAGGCGTTATCATTACGTCTTCAAGAAAAGATTTACGGGATATTATTCTCAATGTAATTTCTTTTGAGGGCAGTAGTTTGTTCACGTATAACTCCGCCCTTCAGTGGCTGATTGGAGTTGGTTAGACGTGATGCAGCCCTAGCTCATCCACGCGTGGATAGTAGGTTAAGAACTCTCTCAGAGTCGCTTCGTTCTCGGAGGAGCTTCTCTTCGATGGCAACTTTCCGGCAATCCATGAATTGCTTGATTTATACATTCTCTTGTCTATCTAGTGTTACAAGAGATTCAGACTGGGGCAAACATTCGGTGGTTGACTCAGAGAGTGCCGCCGCAGTTGCCGGACCCTAGTGTGGCTGTTATGACGGTTGCCAGTCAAACAGATTGGGATATACTGATCCCTACGGATTCGAAGTGCCAGGGTCTTTGGGTTCCGCAGTCTTTTAGCTATCAGTTTAACTTCCGCGGAATAATGTTTTTTAGGCTTGCTTTATGTCATTGCATGAACATTATTCAGAAACGCATGCCCAAATTCCTGTCCTTTAATTCGACAGTAGTGGCGTATCTCCGGAACCAGGGAGGCACTCTTTCGTTTCCGTTATTCAATTTAATGGAAAGAATCCGTCTGTTGGTTATAGTACACCAAGTTCAGTTTTGGTCCGTCATATTCTGGGTCGTCTGATTGTTTTATCGCACTCCCGTTCTCTTACGGGTCGCTTGTTGCTGTCAGAATGGACTCTCAACAAACAAGTATTTAATCAGATTTGCTATCTATGGGAGCGCCCAAGGATGTTTTATTTATGACACAGCTTGCTAATCAATTGCAGACGTATGTGTTGGCTTGTCCAGATCTCTGAGCTAATACTGTTAACGCTCTATTGATCTATAGGACGGAATGATAGGATACGCATATCCTCCGGCGCTGTTGTTTTAGCAGGTATTGCTAAGATAAACAACCACAATACATTTCTGTTGATAGCATCTCTATCTTCACAGAGATCATGAGTAATTTACTCTCTTGTCTACTGTGGATCTTAACGTGAAATCTTCCTCTATGTGAGGATCTTTTTTCACTGGGTAAATCGTGTCATCTTTATCACAACCAGCAAGGTCGCAACCTTCATGTATTCCGTTGTGTGGTCCGTATTGCATTGTAAGCACTGTACTGGACGAGCTTTGGACGCGATTTCTTACTATAGGAGATCCTCTTCTTCGCTATTCTATGCGACTAAAGTGGAGGCTCTTCCGTCGTGGTGTAGGGATCATTATGTTCATATGGTTGATCCCTCCATACTACGCATTGCTAGTTTTTAGTATACTTGTTTCACAAGATCTACTGCAGCCTGTTGTTATTTAGGTTATAGGTTTATGTTACCTCATACCTATGCACTCTACGATAGTTTACAATTGAGTCTTTTGTCTCTTTATCTAAGTCAGTTAGTAACTTTTTGATAAATAGACTTAGAATCTTTAGATTAAATTCCTATACGGATTTTAACTTCGGTTCTTATTTAGCTATGTAATCATTTGAGCCTCTGGAAACAGTAGTTTTCAAATTCTGACCTTTTAGACAGTAATTCTGTTGGTTTCTCTTTTACTGTAGAGTCAGTGAGTTTCATGCACTATCGATGCATGATTTTCACTTTCATAGTTTCGGAATCAATACTTCCGTTACTATTTAGGTTGGATTGTTGCATAAGAGTTAGGCTCCTATTTCCGGAACCTATTATTTTAAGGTCCTTCCGTCTTCGTATGGGCATAGGCCTTTACTCTTTCCGGGTACAGTTTATGTATTTATAAACAGATATCTGTTTATTACAAGGGCGTAAGCTTCTTCTGTCTTTGATGTCTAGTAGAAGGACGTTACGCTCCATTTTATTGTTAATGGATTCTATTAACTAGCGTACTGCTTATGGTATATCATTGGCTTAGCAGTTGTGCTTAAGATTTCGGCTCATGAAGTAAGAGTTCTTCTACTTCTTGGGCTTACATTAATAGTGTTGCTATTATAGATTTTTGAAGGCTGCTCATTGCGCTCAGCCATCCATTCATGAATTTTATCTCAGAAATATCGAGTCCATTTCTGGAGGCCTCTATTGTTAGGTCTGTTATCTACTGCTCAGAATGTCATTCACTTAACAGTTGCTACTATAGCTAGGTAGGCTGTCTGTTTCGGCAGTGTCTCCGTTCGGCTGCCCTCTTCGCTCTGGGCTATTTGACCCAGGGCAAGAAAAAGGGGGGGGGGGGGGGGAGGGTGTTCCCTTGGGTCACCTGTTTTTACTATGAAAACAAGGGGATACCTCCTCCGGAGTTAGTAATTCTGAGCTGTTATTGGGATGGTTGTTTAGTGAGAAGTTTAAGTTTATAAAATTCATTCAAGTCTTAGTTTTTAAAGTATAGCTTTTGAATATTGCATATGTCAAAGGACATGATTATGCAATTCTCACACACTTTTAGGAGTATAAGAGTCTCTATTCTCTAGACTTACTTTATTATTGGCTTACTTTAAAAATTATTAGTATAAGGATTATTGGATATTAATAGAGTACATGGATGTATGAAGCTCAATTTTTGGAAGGTGTTGTATCTTTCTAATTTATCATAAATAACAAAGATACATGTAAGGCCTATTACTTCTTTTCCCTACAGGGGATGACTCTATTTTATTTTATTGAGCGTATTCCATTTTGCTCTATGTCCTTGGCCCTCCAGCCTTTTTACTATTCAGCTATGTCTGGGTCATTGGTACAGTATAAAAATGTTAAAAAATTTATAGTAATTTATATATTTTTTATACTTACCAATGACCCAGACGGGGATGGCCCTCCCAGGAGTTGGGAACTCTTGCCTCCCCGCTGAGTACATAGCGCTTACCAGGCACTGGTTATTAGAATGATAAATGGCGCCAATTTCGGAACGTCCTTGACACTGCGCATGCGCAGTGGGGGCGAGGTGTGGAGGGCCTTTCAGGACATGTTTTCTTTAGTTTTAGATGCAAATTTTGGGGATTGGGGGGCAAAATTTGTGTTTGGCCCTATATTTTAAGAGTTAGCACCAGCTATGTCTGGGTCATTGGTAAGTATAAAAAATATATAAATTACTATAAATTTTTTAACTTTTGTTTGACTGAATATGAAACATAAGCAACTAAAAATGTTGGCTTTTGTTCTGGTACCCTCATTTTTGTAATATCCTCGATAGTGACGTCTAAAACTCAACCAGTTAACACTGTACCCAATGTAAGGTACAAAACTGGCCAGCACCATATACAAAAATCTCCATTCAAATGTTATTATGTTTTTGATTTTTGTCTCAAAAACATTGCTTAAATTATTTAAAAATTTATTAATTCAAGAATTTATTTTGCAAAATAAATTTTAAATTTGTTAATTTTATTATTTATAATAAATATATTTTATTTTATTTGAATTTATATTTTAATTATCGTCCGCTACCTGCATTGTTTAAAGGGTTAAGAATGACCATTTCTAGTTACTGACACAGTACTAATGATCATGCAAGTGAATGAGTATTTCAGCATGTGACTTGCTTGCTTTACTCTGTCTCATATAATTGATGTGAGTCAATATGACAATGTTTGCCTGTTTTGGAGCAACTTTGTTCCTTGTGAAGACATATAATACAGTAGTTCAATAGTAATGGTTAATCGATGAATTACTTTTTTGATTGATCAAGGCATTGAGCATTAGTTAATTGATTATTCAGTTAACCATTTCAGCTCTACCTTCAATTTGTTGGTCCATCCATCTGTCCAGTGGCGGCGCCATGGAGGGGTATGTGGGGGTACTTACCCCTCCACTTTTTTCGCCACGCGTAGTAAAACAGTACTATCATTTTAATTTTTGTTGTATGGAACGTTGCGGTGTAATAGTCGGTATGCTTAATCCCATATTCCCAAGTGCACTAAATCAAAGAAGTTTTGAAATTATGTTCCAAAGAGGGGTCACACGATATGGTTTTGTTGAAATTTGTGTTTAAAAACCGACATCCAGGTATTAAATCTCCATTTACCATACATGTTGGCAGAGATAACTTACAGTAAATGAATAAATAATATGTCAATACTGCTGGTCAGTTAAGAACAGTATGTAAGGTAGATGTTAACTGGGTGAGTGCTAGTAGCCACTATCATGGGTCTGTTGAAAAGTACTTAAAGCCACTTTTGCGGCTTTACATTGTACACATTAGCTTGTTTACTGGGCAGCAGCAGAAAAACTGTTCATATATAGAGGATATGGAATGAGTGTTTTTCTCATATAATATTTATGAAACAAGTCTAAGAATTTTCCGTTTTTGTGAGCCCAAACGGAAAATTCAGACGAGTTTCATAAATATTATATGAGAAAAACACTCATTTCATATTCTATTTATCATATGACACACACACGCACAAATTAGCCACTTACTATGACACTCACACGCACAAATTAGCCACTTACCATGACTTTTTAACCCATCACCTAACTTGAGTTGCAGACAGCACTTGGAAAAAACATCCTCGTATAACTAAAAGTTTTCATTTTTGCTTCCAAAACATAGGTTATGACCCCTCATTGGAACAAGCTCGCCGAGCTCGTTCCAATGAGGGTTCATAACCTATGTTTTGGAAGCAAAAACTGAAAATATAAAAGAAGGGCGTTTTTCTTGTAGGTAAAAGATTAATACAATATAACCCACCCTAAATAGGACAGATAACGTAAATTCTCCCTACTGAAATTATGCAAATGTGACCCAGTTGTATTTTGTTTAGCCAATCAAATTGTCCAGTTTTGAAATTGACCAATGAAAGCTCCCAACTCTGATTATGCAAATTATGAAAATGTGGCTCAGTTTTATTTTGTTCAGCCAAGCAAATTGTCTAGTTTTGAAATTGACCAATGAAATTGATGGAAGGCTTTATTTATCACTGATTAATATGAAAACAAAATATCAAATGTTTTAAAGTGAACAAAATGGACGTGTCATATGATAAAAAATTGTATTGCTGCAATTTATTGGTGAGTGCCAACAGCACTCCAATAAATTATAACAAAACAATTGTTTACAAGCAAGATGATGCTAAACTAATGTTCCCCTTGCTGGTAGCCTGATATCTTTGAAAAAAAAATGTTCATGTTACAAATCACATTTAGCACTCTACCAGTTAAACAAATCTTTGAGCTAGAATTTAACGTGCTGTATAAATGATACCATCCATTTAAGTAGACTACACTGTTTGAATTATTATTGTTTTTGTCAGAATATTAATATAGTGCTGCACAGTATTCAAATTTCAATGGCGGTATCGGTATTGAAAAAAGTACTGCGATATATACATATCGGTACAGTGTAGTGGTCTGGGTCGTCATATCACGTCGAGTTGAGGTCAGATTGCTCAATCAAATACTGTTTGATCCGGTGATCTGACCTCAACAAGATGTGATGCAACAACCCAGATCACTTCACTGTAGCGATAAAAGGTTTATTATATGACGTATAGTTAAGCATCGCATGCCAATGCTAGCATTAACAATTCCCCCAACTTTTTTTTTGTAAATTAGATTGAAGTAAAAAAGAACTATTTTTGTTTATACTTAATTTTGTAACAGGTGCACACTTCCGGGGAATCCCCTGATGTGCATGAATACGCTAGAAAACCTGGACCGCTATTTGAGTGCACCCATTCCAGCTCAGAGTAAAGTGCTCTCTGTTACTGGAACAGCTAATTATGCAAATTCGAGCACACCCGTAAATAGTCCATTATACTATGGCGATGTGGAATCGGATTCCACCTTGTGGATTTTCTGGGGGCCAGGAAAAGATCATCAAACTTTAGTGATATTTAGCGGTTAAATCAGATAGTCAAATAATAAACTGGTACAGTGGAGCCCACTTAATTGGATATCTGTTAACTGAATAACCCTGTTAATGGAATATAATTTCTCAACACAAAACCATTTACCATACCTACAGTACAAATTTGACCTGTTAATTGAATATAGGTTATAGAGTAAACTCCTGTTAATTGAATAAAAAATCTTGTAAGCTCTCAAGAAATTACCCTGACTCTCCCCAGTTTTCCTTTGTTTATAGACCTATTCGGCCTCAGTACATCCAATACAGGAATTTAATCTAGTATATCTTGTTTGACAGAGCTCATGGAGCTCTGTCAAACAAGATGTAATAGAATAAATGTTAAGTTTATCTCTAGAATACAGGAAAGTGACTCAATCCCTGTTAATTGGATACTCCTGTAAATTGAATAATTTTCATTGGCCAAGTGGCTATTCAATTAACAGGATTCCACTGTATATCGTAGGCTAGTTTAGAATCTGAATGTAGTTATCAGTACCTCTGTCTGATACTCCTTGATACTGATGATAATGTTCAGATTACTGAACTAATTAGCAAATAAATTTATTTCATGTGTTCTACAATTGGACAAATTCAGTTGAAAAAATTAACTGACTGACTATTTATCTTGTTTTCATATAAGATCTTTTAACACAGTCCTTGTAAGTACGGTATTTAAATATCTTGTATGAAAATACGAAATAAATATGTTCGTATATGATTCACAGTGAGTAAAAATAACAAGTTCCTTTGTGTCATCAGAGGTGTTGTTAAATAGTGTGACAGTGTTCGAAGAAAAAACAAATGCAAATTCTCATTATGGCCCCGACTTGAGAAAAGTCAAAGGGGTATCTAATGGAGACCTCTGTTCATCTGTCCATCCATCCATCTGGCTGTTTGTCCATCCATCTGTGTGTCCATCCGTACCAACATTTTCCCTTGTATCTCAGCCACTGCTACTCCAATTTGAATGACATTTGGTGTTGTGATAGAGCATCATGGGGAAACGGTACCTTGTAGCACGAGTTTCATCCACACGTTTTTTCCAGAGTTATGGCACTTTTTCACTCTTTCAACAAAATCTTTTGCAGTTGAGGGCATTAGTAGCGCTTTGTGATGCAGGCCTCTTGTTCAGATTATAGTTTTGTTCAAACTTTGTTTTCACTGGTAACTCTGAGTGATTGACAGCAATTCACGACAGTAGTTATAAATTTGGGCGGAGTTTGGACTACGATGAATCATTCTGTTCTGTTATTGACCGGCACTTCACTACAGCAATTACAAGATGGGAAGGAGTTTGAATGAGGAACAATTTCTTTTCATGTTTGACAGACACCCATGCGATATTAAAAAAATCATGTGGCGTGTACATGTAACTGATCAAAGGTCAATGATGAAACAAAAAACATGTTTATAACAATTCTTTTAATAAATAGCCCAATGCTGAAATTTACAGTCTGCAGTCAACATATCAAAGTATTATTTCAAATTTTCAACACACTCTCGAAAATTGAAATATTGCTGGCGATAAATATTGAGTGGTGTGATGGTAGTGACGTTCAACATTTCTTCAGTTATTATTAATATATTGATTTTCCCATCGCTAATTTGCTACAATACTGTAATTCACAGTACACCGGTACTTTCAAAATGATACTGGTATTGGCTCGATATCATTTTAAACATGGGTAAATACAGACATGTTAACCTCAGAAATGTTTTTTCAGGGAACACGAGGGTGATTTTCAGGGAAATTGGATGAATTTCATGGAAACGTACATGCGAGAACAATATACACAAGAACTAAAAGATTTCAGCTCTTGGACCACCTCTGGCACGGGGTTCCACCCTGTAGTTCATAGTCTAAACATTTGCTGAAGCCCGTAATGCCATGTTAAAAAATCATTGGTTCAAATACTTCATCTAGTTTTTTTCAGCCCCATTCCCTTCTTGCCATGCACCCCCCCCTCCCCACACCCCACACACACACCCACACACACACACACACACACACCACCACCACCACCACCGCCACCACAACCTATGGTTATAATTAGAACAAAGTGCATAGTCAAATAATACCCGTTTTGGCTTTTGGGAAACAAGATATTTCTCCTCATCAGTAATTCATAATTCTGTTTTGAACTGTGCAAATAACAGGATCTTTCCGGCAATAGACGTCTCAACTGTGATGCGCGAAGCAGAACAATGATCAGTGTTATTGACCATTACAAAATACGTCCATTGTGTATTGATTTTCAGCCGTAATTTTTCGGCATATCACGGAAGCAAGGTGAATTGACCCGTTTTATACTGTATTCTTCTGCTTTGCTGAAGTGGATCACAAATTGAGTGAATAATTGAATTGAAAATGAGTGGATGTTTGAACCAAATAAACAAATACATATTCTTTAATTCCTTTGCATACTTTTTATTCACCAGGAATAATTAATTAGGTGAAGATGGATGTCAATAGGTGATGTACTTAAGTCACCTATTTTTGCTTCAGCACTTATAAATTGACCACACAGGAAAATTAAAGTGAATAAAACAGAAAAAACGTGGATATAAGTGAAATATTTATAATAAAGGGCTCTTTTATTATTAAATATAATTCACTTGTATGCATATTTTTCGAGCTTCGAGGGCCAATTATTTGACACGGAACATCTGGAAATTGTAAAATTTTCGACTGCACAATTTTCTGGGTTTTTTGTCCAAAACTGATTCCCTTCCGGGAGGCCGGGTTTACACTAAACTTATGTCATTTTCCCGGGCATTCCGGGAGAGTTAACATGTCTGGGTAAATATCGAATTACCAGTATACCGTGCAACCCTATATTAATAACTTCTATACGATGGTCTCTATTTAATTTCCGTTTTCTTTTTCAGAATTTTAATAAGTAATATATTATGGTTACTATTTGCGGGTGGTATGATGATGACAATGATCTCAAGATGCTTCATTGCGACACATTTCGTTCATCAGGTTCTGTTGGGAACACTAGTAGGTAAACAGGTTTTCATATCATTTTATGTGTTCTCATACCTTCTGTGGTGCATTTGTTATTTCTCTGTCTGTGGACATAGTTACCCTTTACCCAACATAACTGCCAAAACCAGACAGCGCTATTCTCAAAAATCGCTAATTAATTTTCATCATTTTTTTCATTTTTTGTCTCAAAAACATAGGTTATGACCCCTCATTGGAACGAGCTCATCGAGCTCGTTCCAATGAGGGGTCATACCCTATGGTTTTGAGACAAAAAATGAAAAAAATTAGTTATTCAAGAATTTATTGGGCAAATGTCGTCTGCTTTTCATGTTAGGTAAAGGGTTAAGTCTTCCAAATAAGTAACAATTATATTCTGACTAGCGGGTGAATACCCGGCGTTGCATGGGAGAAGATGGTTATATCAATATACCCTCAGATATGATCGGCTCAGCCGTTTTCGAAATAGGTCAAGGTCACCAATTTCAAGGTCAAGGTCACCCCCGCACGGGCATGCCGATAAAGTGAAAATGATTGATGGGTCAATATACCCGCACATATGAAATTTTAGCCAGATCGACCCAGCCGTTTTCGAAATAAAAGGCCAAGGTCATCAATTTCAAGGTCAAGGTCACCCTGCATGGTCACGCCACCCACACCACGTTACTCGCAGGGACGAATTACCCCCGTGTACAAAATTTGATATCGATCGGTCGAGAAACAGAGGAGTTCACCCGGAACAAAGAGAGAGAGATAGATAGAGACATTCACATTTATATATTAGAATGTTCTTTATTTTGAGAATAATTGTATACATATGAGGATAGAGCTGTGTAGATTTTTAGCACTCTCCAATAAACTGCAAACTAGCAGTTTTGTTTAACAATTTTTTCTTCAACTGCTGAGTGAATATCAAGCTAATGGATACAGTGTAAAACCACTAAAGTGGCTTCCTGCTCTTTTCAATACTGCCATGATAGTGGCTTCTAGTACTCAACCAGTTAATTGAAAATACAATATGTTTTCATTTTTGGAATTCACTTTCCACAATCCTGTATAAGTATTTCCATTAGATGCTTGAATCCTGCAGCCTACAGTTAAAACTAGAAGTCCTGTCACGAACTGTGCACTTATCTAGGCTTAATTGCGCGTAGGAATTGCGCGCAATTTCCATATCGAATGGCATCCAAAGCATGGCAGGTTCTCCTGGTTACTCATAGCAAACACAGTCAATGTTTCTGCCAATGGACCTTTGGGTTACCCGAAGGTCCATTGGATGAAACATTACTTGTACACAGGCTATATGTAGAGAATTTGATAGCCTTATTATGGTCATAATGAATATCATTTTCTACTTGTATGTCCATCCTTCATAGATTTACGTCGACAAGTACTCCCAAGTTATTATTGTCGCTGGCCCTCTTTTCATAAGTTCAAGACATTAATGTGCTCCGAATCAGTCAGAACCCTGAGAATGCTAGCAAAATTTATTTATTTTGCCTTTAAGCAATATGCAGTGGCTCTTACTTAACATGAATACCAGATAAGTAGTCAATCCCTTCTCTGAGATGCGTGCCGAGTAGTCCGAAGGCACCCAGTAATATTCCATACTGTTTTTTTGTTGTTTTTTTTTAGCTCACCTGAGCGAAGCTCAGCGGGAGCTTTACTGATCGTGATCCGTCCGTCGTCCATCCGGCGTTAACTTTACATTATCAACTTCTCCTCCCAAACCACTGGCCCAATTTTATTCAAATGTTGGCTAAATGTTTATTACCTAATGCCAATTCAGATTTGTTCCAATGAAGTTGCCCCTCCTCCTGGGTGGTGCCACGCCACAAGGGGCACCAAAATCTTTGTAAATCTTCTTCTCATGAACCAGCAGTAGCAGAGACTTGATATTTGGTGTGCAGCTTCCTTTTGAGGTGTAGACTCAGATTTGTTCAAGAGAAGTTTGTGGGGCTATACTTGGCGTCGTTATGGGAGGGGCAAAATTTTTTGCCCTGCCCAAAATTTCTATTTTCCAAACCGAGAGGCTGATTTGAACCAAATTTTATGTGAGGGCTTATTGGGTCATGAGTACTTGATTTTTGCAAAAAAAAAATTTCCCGCAGCCCCGTGGTAACCGCAGGAGCTAAAAATAGAAAAAATTTAAAACGCCCATATCTCCAAAACTGCACGGCACTGAGAATTTTTATTTGGTGTGCAGCTTCCTTAGGACCAACAGAAAGGATTGGTAAAAAAAATTGCCATCGGTTTTATCATAGGGTACAGTTTCGGGACTTTGAAAAAGTGCTGAGTCAGCACTTTTTAACACTGTAGGCAATGGGAAAAACATTAAAAAATCTTCTTCTCCAGATCCAGCAGGCAGAATCTTTTGATATTTGGTATGCAACATTGTAGGGTGGATCTGATTCAAGTTTGTTCAAATCGCCCCCCTGGGTTCATATTTGGGCTCAGTATAGGAGCCCGATTTCGAACTTAGTGCATTTCAGGCAAATTTCTTAAAAAATCTTCTTCTCCAGATCCAGCAGGCAGAATCTTTTGATATTTGGTATGCAACATTGTGGGGTGGATCTGATTCAAGTTTGTTCAAATCGGCCCTCTGGGTTTATATTTGGGCTCAGTATAGGAGCCCAAATTTGAACTTACTGCATTTCAGGCAAATTTCTTTGAAAATCTTCTTCTCCAGATCCAGCAGGCAGAATCTTTTGATATTTGGTATGCAACATTGTAGGGTGGATCTGATTCAAGTTTGTTCAAATCGGCTCCCTAGATTCATATTTGGGCTCACTATAGGAGCTCGAATTCGAACTTTGTGCATTTCAGACAAATTTCTTCAAAAATCTTCTTCTCCAGATCCAGCAGGCAGAATCTTTTGATATTTGGTATGCAACGTTGCGGGGTAGATCTGATTCAAGTTTGTTCAAATCGGCCCCCTGGATTCATATTTGGGCTTACTATAGAAGCCCGAATTTGAACTTAGTGCATTTCAGGCAAATTTCTTAAAAAATCTTCTTCTCCAGATCCAGCAGGCAGAATCTTTTGATATTTGGTATGCTACATTGTGGGGTGGATCTTATTCAAGTTTGTTCAAATCGGCTTCCTAGATTCATATTTGGGCTCACTATAGAAGCTCGAATTCGAACTTAGTGCATTTCAGGCAAATTTCTTAAAAAAATTTTCTTCTCCAGATCCAGCAGGCAGAATCTTTTGATATTTGGTATGCAACATTGTGGGATGGATCTGATGCAAATTTGTTCAAATCGGCTCCCTAGATTCATATTTGGGCTTACTATAGAAGCTCGAATTCGAACTTAGTGCATTTCAGGCAAATTTCTTAAAAAATCATCTTTTCCAGATCCAGCAGGCAGAATCTTTTGATATTTGGTATGCAACACTGCGGGGTGGATCTGATTCAAGTTTGTTCAAATCGGCCCCCTGGATTCATATTTGGGCTCACTATAGAAGCTCGAATTCAAACTTTGTGCATTTCGGGCAAATTTCTTCAAAAATCTTCTTCTCCAGATCCAGCAGGCAGAATCTTTTGATATTTGGTATGCAACATTGCGGGGTGGATCTGATTCAAGTTTGTTCAAATCGGCCCCCTGGATTCATATTTGGGCTTAATATAGAAGCCTGAATTCTGACTTAGTGCATTTCAGACAAATTTCTTCAAAAATCTTCTTCTCCAGATCCAGCAGGCAGAATCTTTTGATATTTGGTATGCAATGTTGCGGGGTAGATCTGATTCAAGTTTGTTCAAATCGGCCCCCTGGATTCATATTTGGGCTTACTATAGAAGCCCGAATTTGAACTTAGTGCATTTCAGGCAAATTTCTTAAAAAATCTTCTTCTCCAGATCCAGCAGGCAGAATCTTTTCATATTTGGTAAGCAACATTGTGGGGTGGATCTGATTCAAGTTTGTTCAAATCGGCCCCCTGGGTTAATATTTGGGCTCAGTATAGGAGCCCGATTTCGAACTTAGTGCATTTCAGGCAAATTTCTTAAAAAATCTTCTTCTCCAGATCCAGCAGGCAGAATCTTTTGATATTTGGTATGCAACATTGTAGGGTGGATCTGATTCAAGTTTGTTCAAATCGGCCCCCTGGGTTCATTTTTGGGCTCAGTATAGGAGCCCGATTTCGAACTTAGTGCATTTCAGGCAAATTTCTTAAAAAATCTTCTTCTCCAGATCCAGCAGGCAGAATCTTTTGATATTTGGTATGCAACATTGTAGGGTGGATCTGATTCAAATTTGTTCAAATCGGCCCCCTGGATTCATATTTTGGCTTAACATAGAAGCCCGAATTTGGACTTAGTGCATTTTGGGCAAATTTCTTAAAAAATCTTCTTCTCCAGATCCAGCAGGCAGAATCTTTTGATATTTGGTATGCAACATTGTGGGGTGGATCTGATTCGAGTTTGTTCAAATCGGCTTCCTAGATTCATATTTGGGCTCACTATAGAAGCTCGAATTTGAACTTAGTGCATTTCATGCAAATTTCTTAAAAAATCTTCTTCTCCAGATCCAGCAGGCAGAATCTTTTGATATTTGGTATGCTACATTGTGGGGTGGATCTTATTCAAGTTTGTTCAAATCGGCGTCCTAGATTCATATTTGGGCTCACTATAGAAGCTCGAATTCGAACTTAGTGCATTTCAGGCAAATTTCTTAAAAAAATTTTCTTCTCCAGATCCAGCAGGCAGAATCTTTTGATATTTGGTATGCAACGTTGTGGGATGGATCTGATGCAAATTTGTTCAAATCGGCTCCCTAGATTCATATTTGGGCTTACTATAGAAGCTCGAATTCGAACTTAGTGCATTTCAGGCAAATTTCTTAAAAAATCATCTTCTCCAGATCCAGCAGGTAGAATCTTTTGATATTTGGTATGCAACATTGCGGGGTGGATCTGATTCAAGTTTGTTCAAATCGGCCCCCTGGATTCATATTTGGGCTCACTATAGAAGCTCGAATTCAAACTTAGTGCATTTCGGGCAAATTTCTTCAAAAATCTTCTTCTCCAGATCCAGCAGGCAGAATCTTTTGATATTTGGTATGCAACATTGCGGGGTGGATCTGATTCAAGTTTGTTCAAATCGGCCCCCTGGATTCATATTTGGGCTTAATATAGAAGCCTGAATTCTGACTTAGTGCATTTCGGGCAAATTTATTAAAAAATCTTCTTCTCCAGATCCAGCAGGCAGAATCTTTTGATATTTGGTATGCAACATTGTGGGGTGGATCTGATTCAGGTTTGTTCAAATCGGCTTCCTAGATTCATATTTGGGATCACTATAGAAGCTCAAATTCGAACTTAGTGCATTTCAGGCAAATTTCTTAAAAAATCTTCTTCTCCAGATCCAGCTTCAGAATCTTTTCATATTTGGTAAGCAACATTGTGGGGTGGATCTGATTCAAGTTTGTTCAAATCGGCCCCTGGGTTTATATTTGGGCTCCGTATAGTAGCCCAAATTTTAACTTAGTGCATTTCAGGCATATTTCTTAAAAAATCTTCTTCTTCAGATCCAGCAGGCAGAATCTTTTGATATTTGGTATGCAACATTGTGGGGTGGATCTGATTCAAGTTTGTTCAAATCGGCCCCCTGGGTTTATATTTGGGCTCAGTATAGGAGCCCAAATTTGAACTTAGTGCATTTCAGGCAAATTTCTTTGAAAATCTTCTTCTCAAGATCCAGCAGGCAGAATCTTCTGATATTGGGTATGCACCATGCTTAGGGGGTGAGATTCAAGTTTGTTCAAGCCAAGTCCCTGGGTTCATATTTGGGCTCACTGTGGTATCCCGAATTATAACTTAGTTCAAAATGAGGAATTTTCTTTAAAAATCTTCTTCAGATCCAGCAGTCGGAATGTTTTGATATTTGGTATGCAGCATCCTTAGGGGGTGAGATTCAAGTTTGTTCAAGCCATATCCCTAGGTCCATATTTGGACTCACTGTGGGAGCTCGAATTGTAACTTAGTTCAAAATGAGGACTTTTCTTTAAAAATCTTCTTCTTCAGCCATGTCCCTAGGTCCATATTTGGACTCACTGTGGGAGCTCGAATTGTAACTTAGTTCAAAATGAGGACTTTTCTTTAAAAATCTTCTTCTTCAGATCCAGCAGTCGGAATGTTTTGATATTTGGTGTGCAGCATCCTTAGGGGGGTGAGATTCAAGTTTGTTAAAGCCAAGTCCCTGGGTTCATATATGGGCTCCCTGTGGGAGCCTGAATTATAACTTAGTTCAATATGAGGAATATTCTTTAAAAATCTTCTTTTTTTTTTAGATACACTGGTCAGAATCTTTGGATATTTGGTATAAGCTTTTCTTAGGAGGAGCAGATGCAACTTGTTGAAATCAATTCTCTGGGTTGATATAAATTTAGGCTACCATGTCAGGTGAGCGCCCTCAGTCCCCTTGGGGCCTCTTGTTTCTTTCATAGCTTCCTCTGGAGGGAAACCATGTCTGCACCATTATTAAACTAGCTACAAACATGTTAGTATGTTTTTTGCTTAATAAAGTATTAATAATAATATAATGCATAGATTAATGCACAGATCGATGTGCTCTTTGTGCGCATTTCATGACAGGACTTCTAGTTTTAACTGTATATGACGTGTAACCAATTAACCCTTTGAATTTTACAGCCTTAGTCAGTGTATATTTTCATGTAGTGTGTGATATGGCAGCCTATCAAATAATCCCATCAGAAATCATTAACAGTCTGAGGTCTTACGAACAGCCCAAGATGATGTCCTGGCTGTTAACCCTTTACCCAACACAGAGAATATCAAAATTTATTATTTTAATTACTATTTTTTAAACTTTTTCAAAAAATTTCAACAAAACCATATCATGTGACCCCTCATTGGAATGAGCTCATCGAGCTCGTTCCAATGAGGGGTCACATGATATGGTTTTGTTGAAATATTATAAAAGAAATATTTTTATCAACTGCTCAATTGATTCGTTAGGTAAAGGGTTAATAAGATAGAGGGCTATTAATCATCTCTAGAGGGCAACTAATAGAACCATAACTTCCAGAATAAAAATTTCAAAACATTTCACCAAAAACATATCATGTGATCACTCACTGGAACGTGCGTGCCAAGCTCATTCCACTGAGGAGTCGCATGATAATAGTTTTATTGAATTTTTTTTTTAAATTTGAAAACAAATAATTATTTATTTATTTATTGGTGTTTAAGGTCACATACTTATGCACAATGGCTAATCGTGACCTTGGCTGTTTTTCGGGTTGAGGAAGCCAGAGTACCCGGAGAGAACCACCGAACATCGATGAGCAACTGTCAGCTCCTCAACCTTACAACTTTGTTCAAGCACCGCTCAAGCAGGGTTACAGCGGTAGAAGACGTGCACCATCGACGTGCAGTACGTCTTAATACACGGCGTCATCGTGCCCCCATGTAGGCATCTGGGATAAAATGCCTTGCCCAAGGACACAACGCAGGCCGCCCCGGATGGGGATTGAACTTGGTACCTCTAGCATAGAAGTCCAACAGTCTACCACTGAGCCACCACGCTCCCTAAAACAAATAATTAAAATAACAATTTATTATATTGTGTGCATTGGGTAAAGTGTTAATAACCAAGTAAGAAAAATGTTCCATATATTCAGGATTCCTGATTCTGAATGAGTCACGATCCACTGTATGGAATTTATAAACAGCATTCCCTAAATTCATTTAGAGCCAATGTTTACCAAGACTCCGATCAAATATTCTAGATGACATTCAGAAATTCTGGATAGCAACAAATTTGAGAGCTTTTTTTATCAAATGCATATGTTCATTGATTACGTATTTGGACTTCAAACATAAAGGGTCAAGGTTCGATACCCACCACCGGTAACTGTGTGGTGTTCTTAGGCAAGACCACTAATTCCGACTGAATATTTATTTATTTATATATTGATGTTTAAGGTCACATATTTATGCACAATGGCTAATCATGACCGTGATAGTTTGACGGGTGGAGAAAGCCGGAGTACCCGGAGAGAACCACCGAGCAACGACGAGCAGCTGCCAGCTCCCCAACATCGTAACTCCGCACTGCAGCACAGGCAGGGTTAGATTGGTTGAAGACATGCGTACCATCGACGTGCAGTACGCCTTAGTACACGGCGTCAGCGTGCCCCCATGCGGGCAATGGAGATGAAGTATCTTGCCCAAGGACACAACGCGGTTGCCGCAGGTGGGATTCGAACCGAGGACCTTCCGACTGAATAATTTATTTTTTGAAATAACAAGAAGAAACTCAACAGAATCTGAAGCTTTTAATTGTGGTACTGTGGATCCCTTTTAACCCTTTACCCAATGCAGACGATTTCAAAATTTATTTTAAATATAATTTTTTAAATTTTTTTGATGAGCTCGTTCCAAAGAGGGGTCACATGATATGGTTTTGTTGAAATTTTTCGAAAAATAATATTTTTTCAACTGCTGAATTTGCAAATTACGTGGGCGGATGCGTGCAATTCGTTGGGTAAAGGGTTAACTGAATACCCTATTTGCCAGTGAAAAATATTCAGTTAACAGGAGTACTCAATTAAAAGGGATTTGTCACTTCCTTGTTCTGCATATAAACTTTTTATTCCATTTTGTCTTGTTTGATAGAGCTCTGTTAAAGAAGCTATAATAGAATAAAAGCCCAAATAGGTCAAAAAGGGGGAATTCACTGGTTATTAGGGCAATATTTTGACTTTTGGGAGATCAGTTTGTTAAAATTAAGCTCCTCTGTTTACATTTTGGACTCAATATAGGAGCTTAGTCCAGTTTGAGGAATAATCTTTAAAACTCTTTTACTCTAGAACCACTGGTAAGAATCTTTGGATTTTTAGTATATAGAATCCTTACGGGGGTTGGATTCGTGTTTGACTTATTCAATCCTATTGGTGTATAATTGGGCTCTCTGTGTGAGCCTGACTTTCAATTCAGTGCAGTATAGAGAATAATCTTTAAAAATCTTCTTCAGATCCATCAGTCAGTATCTTTTGATTTTTGGGATACAGTATTCTCACTGGGATTAAAGTTTGTTCAAATCAAGTCCCTTGATTTCTATTTGAGTTCCTTATTAGAGCCCAAATTTTAACTTGGTTCAATATCAGAAATATTCTTTAAAAATCATCTTATGAACCTCAATCAGAATCTTTTGATATATGGTATACACCATCCTTAGGGGAGTCCGATACAAGTTTTAAAAATCAAGACCCCGGATTAATATTTTGGGCTCTTTAAAACTTCCAATTTGAGGAATAATCTTTGAAAATCTGCTTCTTCAAATCCAATGGTCCGAATCCGGATTGGGGGTGAGGGTGTTCAGTCAGTTATGTTTGTTCAGGTTGAGTCCCTAGGTTGATATTTAAGCACCCTGTTTTCCATGACTGGAAATCTAGGCCTTATTTATGTTGTAGCATCTCAATACCAGAAGAATTCATCTTACTGGACGATAACAGTTTTTAAGAGTTACATGACTTCATTTTCTCTGTAGAGTTTTTTTTAGCGCAGATGCCAATTAATTCCTTCTTTAAACAACTCTGGGGAGCACCTCAGGCCCCATGGGGGCCTCTCGTTTTTCAATTAATATGAGTTTACTCTATAACCTACATGCAGTCAGCAGTTCCAATTTGCACTGAAATTATGTTAAATGGTTTGGTGTTTGGAAGATATATTCTATTAACAAGGTTATTCAGTTAAGAGGTATCCAATTAAGTGGGCTCTAGTGTACTTGCACTTCAGAATGAAGCCCAATCATGGACTTAAACTATTTCTGACTTTTACGGCATCAGAACAGGTTCCCTTAACATGCCATCATGAGGAGGTCCTGTTGACAACAGATAAATTGGGTAGGCAGTGATTCTGGTTAAAGCAGCTAAGACTTGACTAGAAATCATGCTAAGCCATTGAACGTATAGAGGCTGTGGGCTGACAGGAATTCAGGACAGTTGTCCAAGCCCTTAACTGGTAGAGTGCTAAATTATTTTTGGCCACCAAAAAATTTGTTCACACGTCTTTTCCTTGTTACAATTCATAGGAGAGTGCCTGTGGGCACTCCTATAAATTGTAACAAGGCAGATGTTAACAGACTAAATAATATCACTTCAAAGATAAGAAGCTCACCCACTGAATTTGAAGCCTTCAAGTTGCAGTACCTGCACTTCAGTATGAAGCCCAAATATGGGCTTCCAGCACTCTACCAGTTAAGGGTTAAATCAGCCCAATACTAAACAAGATTTTTGATTTCAGGAATATGTGTAGCAGTTGCTTTCAACAAAATTCCAACAACAGATCTAGTTCTAAAACATTATGTGTTTGGTTCACTCTTCTTGCTTGCCAGTATCGTTGTGTTGTATCATCTTATTGAGATGAGTGGATTTGATCCTTCCTGGTCCATTATGAGTGCAAGCAAATGGTGTGCTAAGACAGAATGGGTCCATTTGGACACAACATTATTTTATGCTGTTGTGAGAGATTCTTCTAGTGTATTGGGTAAGTATGATCTGCAGCTTTTAACTTGTTACCACAGAAAAGTTGTTTATCCCATAAATGGCCGTTTATTTGAACAATAAAGGCCTTGGATACATTTTTGCTTTATTCACCTAGTAGGGCGATAAATTTTCCCCATAGGTTTAACACTGAAAGAATTTATTCCCCTAGTAGTGACGGACTTGTTGACCTCTGGCCTCTACCACATTTGTGTAGTATAATTAACAGTTTAATTGTTGTTTTCTTTAAACCTTTTTGAAAGTATTACACAATGCCAGTAGAAAACACCACTGACTGTTCATATAATAAAGTATTTTTGCACGCTTAGCTCAAGTTTGTAGGGGAATTATTTTTAGACAGAAATGTATATTTTTATACTGTACCAATGACCCAGACTTAGCTGGTGCTAACTCTTAAATTCTAGGGCCAAACACAAATTCCCCCCGGGCCCCCCTCCCCACCCCCCCCCCCCCCACCCCCAATCCCCAAAATTTGCATCAAAATCCAAAAAATAGATGTCCTATGTGGTCCTCCATACTTTTATCCACTGCGCATGCGCAGTGTCAAAGAAGTCCGAAATTGGAGCCAAATCCTCATTCTTTGTTTGGCCCTTCAATCAGTAACATCTCACTGATATCTGTGCTTATAATCTCAGTTAAAATGATGCCAGACACAAAATCGTGAAAAATCATGGTGGATCTGAGGATGAAATGAGAGGATGAGAGGAAGAAACAGTGGAAGGATGTGTTCAGGGCTGTAACTTATAAATTTTTATACTGTACCAATGACCCAGGCTAAGCTGGTGCTAACTCTAAAATATCCAGGGCCAAACGCAAATTTAACCCCCCAATCCCCAAAATTTGCATCTAAAACCGAAAATTACATGTCCCATATGGTCCTCCATACTTTTACTCCACTGCGCATGCGCAGTGTCAAGGAGGTCTCAAAATTGGCGCAATTATCATTCTTTGTTTGGCCCTCAATAAAGTTACACTTCACTGTTATTTGTGCTTGTAAATCTCAGTTTTAAGGATGCCAGACACTTAATTATGAGAGAAATGGTGGATATAAGGAGGAAATAGAAGGAGGAGAGGAAAAAACAGTGGAAACAAATGTTTAGGGCTGTAACTTATAATTATTTTACGAAATTATTCATGTTACCTATTTTCGAGACATGACCTTGTTGTAGTCATTCTTGCTATGAATGTTCCATTGTTTAATCAGTGTTTCCTCTCTCCCTTTCCTTTATTCCCCCCTAGCTATTCTCCCATGCTTTTGGCTTATTTTTTGTAATGTTTATTACTAAAATTTCTTGGGAGTTTTGGCTTGGAAACAGAATTATTTTCTGTTTTTTTTTTCCCCCATGTTTACGTCCTCACCCTAGGGTGGTTAGGCATTTCGGTCATGCATCTACCATCCGATGTACTGCAGTTTCTTCTCAGGAAGCCTCTGTTTTACATCGGATAGTGTTAAAATTGGTTACTGATTTCACGCCATATTTTCAGTGCCTGGAGTCTTGTTTCCAGTTTTTATTCACTTTTGTTTACGTTGACAACGGTTACTTCTGACAGAGATTCCTTGTCTTCTATTAGTTCTGCTCATAGCCAGATGCATTAATATTGTCCATAAGTGTAACATTAATTTTTAGACATGTTTTAAAATTTTTGTCCACACTTAGGATATTTTTATACTGTACCAATGACCCAGACATAGCTGGTGCTAACTCTTAAAATATAGGGCCAAACACAAATTTTGCCCCCCAATCCCCAAAATTTGCATCTAAAACCAAAGAAAACATGTCCTGAATGGCCCTCCACACTTCACCTCTACTGCGCATGCGCAGTGTCAAGGACGGTCCGAAATTGGCGCCATTAATCATTCTAAGTTTGGCCCTTCATCAGTTAACATCTGACTGATCTTTGTGCTTGTAAATCTCAGTTTAAATGATGCCAGACACATAAATATTAGTGAAATGGTGATTCTAAGGAGGATAGAGAAGGAGGAGAGGAAAAATGTGTGACAGAATATTATCAGGGCTGTAACTTAAAATTTTTTAATGAAATTATGTTAAGTTACCTATTTTTGAGGCAGCAGCCATTTTGTTGTCATTCTGATTATTTAGTTACACTGATTTTTCAGTGTTTTCCTCTCTCCCTTTCCTTTAAGTCCCCCCTTGCTATTCTCCCATGCTTTTGGCATAATTTCTGTAATTATTATTACTAAATTTTCTTGGGAGTTTTAGCTGAATAACAGAATGAATTCTGTTCTTTTCCCCATGTTTACATCTTCACCTACGGGTGGTTAGGCGTTGTGTTCTGCATCTACCATCTGATGTTCTGCAGTTTCTTCCCTGGAAGTCTCTGTTTTGCATCAGATAGTGTATTTTTGGTAACTGATTCCGGGCCTGGGTGCCTGGAGTCTTATTTTAGTGTTTTTACATTCATTGTTTACATTTACAACAGCCCTCTGTGTGTGGGGGGGATTTCTTGAAAATAATATCTTGATGTTATTTTAATCATAACTAGATACATTATTATTGTTCGTAAGTGTTGAATAAATTGTTTAAAATATTTTTAAAATTTTTGTCCACACTTAGGCTTGGGATCCATTGGGGCTCAACGTTACTTTTCAGAAACTTGGGCTGTTCTGAAAAAATATTTTTTCAAAATATTTTGATTTCAATTATTTTTTCTATATTAATGGATCATATTATTATTATGTATTTTGATTGCCAGGGGTTGGTGCGAGTACCAGGACTTGTTTTCTTTTCACATTGAAAGGATTTTGATCAATTGTAATAAGAGGAAGTCTTCCTCTGACTTTTATAATCATTCTATATGTGGTCAGTGTACTCACATTAACTCCTGTGCTGTATCGTATGATTTCGATGACAACATGGGAAGCGTATGTCACTGTATGTTAGTGGGGAATTGGACACTCCGGTCCTTTACCCGCAGGGTCACTCTACTTGATCAATTTCTATTTCAGACGATCAAGATTAGGGTAATATATCTGTGATGTCTTCCAACAGTGTGCCTCCGTCGTCACAATTAATGAAGGGCTAGCGGAAAAGTGCTCATGTAAATACGCCAATTGCCTAAGAGGACCCTAGTAGGTTCGACGGCCTTTGACGTCCGCTAGCTCGCCCGGTGTAGCGTCCATTCATCGAATGGTTCGGCAGCCGGGTTCGTCCGTTGCGGTCTAGAAGGAGTTTTGGGGTGATGCGAGCACTATAAATCAACCAAATGCACACCCAGTGACGGCGGATTAGAGGGAGAACGGAGGAAGCCTTTTAGTCCGGTTCATAGCTCGTTCTGGTCCATCCGGACGGCGAGCGAGAGAGGCCCCTCTCTCGTACAACAACATCTGGCCCCAGATGTTGTGGTACAAAATGTTTTGCATTCGGAGCATACGTCCGTCGCTCGGGACGCTCCGACATATAGTCAGTCCGGAATAGACTGTCAATAAGGCTTCCTCATTCTCATGGTAGCGCACACGACCGCTCTTGGCTACGTGACCTTGGATATCCAGTCAGCTTCGCCAGTCAGAGAATCATCGGCGACTAGGTCACACCATCCGGTAGCCAGGGACACGAGGCCTGCAGACTCCGGACGTTCGCATAGGAAAGTGTGCGGGAGTCAACGTACACGGAGCTTCCGGCGGCAATGCATCGTAAGACCGCTACTGCACAGGCCTCGGGAACGGACGTGCTTTCCTAAATAGCACAGCTTATCGCAGCATCCCAGCATCAACTGAATCTGTCGCATATTTTTTATCCGACGATGCTGGGTCGGGACGCTCTGCGGAAGCGGGTACGGACGTCCGAAAATTTTCATCCGGTCCGACGGGATACCGAAAGGGATTTGGAGGATTTCGAGCTTTCCCTTTCGGAACAACATATGCTGTTGTGTATGTCATCTGACTTGATCTTCTACAGCCTCTTTCGTCGGACCAGAATGCTGCGATGCCGGATAAGAAACTGATAGCGTCGGTGGACTTAGAAATTTTTGGTTCGGTTCAGGGACATTGTCCCTCAGTTCCGACATAGTCCAATAATGTCACACAAACTTTCGAATTATTGAACGACGCTATATATATTATTATTATATGCTTGCTATAACCAAGCATTTCTGGTTTCTTGTTCGCAAAGTTACGGAGATGTCTTTCAAAAGTGTGCCTCTGTCGTCATAGTTAATGAAGAGCTAGCGGCAATAAGTGCTTATGGAATATGTCTATCGCCTAAGAGATCCCTTGTAGGATCGACGGAGTGACATTCGCTAGCTCACCCGGTGTAGCGTACATTCATCGAATGGTTCGGCTGCCGGGTTCATGCGTTGCGGTCTAGGAAGGAGATTTGGGTGATGCGAGCACTATAATTACTTTAGTACTCACCCAGTGACGGCGGATTGAGGACAGATCGGAGGAAGCCTGTTAGTCTGGTTCCTGGATTGTCCAGGTCCGTCCGGGCTGTGAGCGAGAGAGGTCCCTCTCTCGTCCAACAACATAGGGGACCGCATGTTGTGGTTCAGATATTTTACATTCGGAGCATATGTCTGTCAGTCGGGACGCTCCGTTATATTGACAGTCCGAGAGACTGTCGATAATGCTTCCTCATCCTCACAGCAGGGCACACGACCGCACATTGGCTACGTGACCTCGAGTATCCGATCAGTTTCGTCATTCAGTGATTCCACGGCGAATAGGTCACGCCATCCGGTAGCCAAGGGACACGAGGCCTATACACTCCGTTCGCTCGCATATTGGTAGTATGCACAGGGTAACGATCATGGAGCTTCCAGCGGCAATGCATTGTAGGAACGCTTCTCCTCAGGCCTCAGTGACGGACGTGCTATCCGAGTTAGCACAGTTGTTTCGCAGCATCCCAGCAATCGACAGTTTCTTACTCGAATCAGGAATTATCTGACGGCGCTGGGTTGGTGCGGTCCGCGGTTGCATCAGGTACGGACGACCGAACGCTTTATAGGGTCCGACAGGATGGCGAAAGGGATTCGAAAGATTTCGAGTTTTCCCTTTCATAGCATCGGAAGCTGCCATTCATATCTTCTGGCATTATCTTCCAGTGATTGTTATTTCGGACTACATTGCTGCGATGTTGGATAAGAGACTTATAGCGTCATTGGACACGGAATTTTGGATCGGTTCAGGGACATTGTCCCTGACTTACCGACACAGTCCAATAATGTCATTACAACATGTGTTTTATTTTTCGACGCTATATATGCATATAAGCCTGCTACCAAGCATGATAGTTTAGTTTCTTGTCCGCAATGCTCATTTCTGCTGTTTTATCATTTATACGAATAATTTATTTTGGCAGAGCAGGGCATACCGAGAGTTCATATGCGTCTAGACGGCGTGGTTAAAGACTGGAAATATTCTTTTTCGCCGTCTATGTCTTTTCCAACCACAATGTTGGAAACGACAATGATGTCTAGTAGACTTAACTTAGACGTTTTATCATACGTAATCCACCTTACTGAGGCGTTATCATTACGTCTTCAAGAAAAGATTTACGGGATAGTATTCTCAATGTGATTTCTTTTGAGGGGGCAGTAGTTTGTTCACGTATAACTCCGCCCTTCAGTGGCTGATTGGAGTTGGTTAGACGTGACGCAGCCCTAGCTACTTCCACGCGCGTGGATAGTAAGGTGAAGAACTCTCTCAGAGTCGCTTCGTTCTCGGAGAAGCCTCTCTTCGACGGCAACTTTTCAGCAATCCATGAATTGCTCGATTTACACGTTCTCTTGTCTATCTAGTGTTACAAGAGATTCAGACTGGGGCAAACATTCGGTGGTTGACTCAGAGAGTGCCACTGCAGTTGCCGGATCCGAGTGTTATAGTTATGACGGTTGCCAGTCAAACAGATTGGGATATAATATTGATCCCAACCGATTCGAAGTGTCAGGGTCTTTGGGTTCCGCAGTCTCTAAGCAAGCAATTATCTTCCGCGGAATAATGTTTTTTAGGCTTGCTTTATGTCATTGCATGAACATTATTCATAAACGCATGTCCAAATCCTGTCCGTTAATTCGACAGTAGTGCCGTATCTCCGGAACCAGGGAGGCACTCATTCGTTTCCGTTATTCAATTTAATGGAAAGAATCCGTCTGTTGGTTATAGTACACCAAGTTCTGTTTCGGTCCGTCATATTCCGGGTCATCTGATTGTTTTACCGGACTCCCGTTCACTTAGGGGTCGCTTGTTGCCGTCAGAATGGACTCTCAACAAACAAGTATTCAATCAGATTTGCTATCTATGGGAGCGCCCAGTGATAATTTATTAACGACACAGCTTGCTAATCAATTGCAGACGTATGTGTTGGCTTGTCCGGATCTCTGAGCTAATGTTGTTAACGCTCTATTGATCTAATAGGACGGAATGTTAGGATACGCGTATCCTCCGGCGCTGTTGTTTCAGCAGGTATTGCTAAGATAAACAACCACAATACATTTCTGTTGATAGCATCTCTGTCTTCACAGAGACCGTGGGTAATTTACTCTGATGTCTACTGCGGGACTTAACGCGAAATCTTCCTCAATGAGAGGATCTTTTTTCGCTGGGTAAATCGTGTCATCTTTATCACAACCCGCAAGGTCGCAACCTTCACGTATTCCGTTGTGTGGTCCGTATTGCATTGTAAGCATTGTACTGGACGAGCTTTGGACGCGATTTCTTACTATAGGAGATCCTCTTCTTCGCTATTCTATGCGGCTAAAGTGGAGGCTCTTCCGTCGTTGGTGTAGGGATCACTATGTTCATATTGTTGATCCCTCCATACTACTCATTGCAACTTTTTAGTATACTTGTTTGACAAGATCTACTGCAGCCTGTTGTTATTAAGGTTATAGGTTTATGTTACCTCATACCTATGCACTCTATGATAGTTTACAATTGAGTCTTATGTCTCTTTATCTAAGTCAGTTAGTAACTTTTTGATAAATAGACTTAGAATCTTTAGATTAAATTCCTATATGGAATTTAACTTCGGTTCTTATTTAGCTAAGTAATCATTTGAGCCTCTGGAAACAGTAGTTTTCAAATTCTGACCTTTTAGACAGTAATTCTGTTGGCTTCTCTTTTACTGAAGAGTCACTGAGTTTCATGCACTATCGATGGATGATTTTCACTTTCGTAGTTCGGAATCACTACTTCCTTTACTATTTAGGTTGGATTTTTGCATAAGAGATTAGGCTCCTAATATCCGGAACCTATTGTTATTAAGGGCCTTCCGTCTTCGTACGGGCATAGGCCTTTACTCTGTCCGGTTAGAGTTTATGTATTTATAAACAGATATCTGTTTATTACTACGGGCGTAAGCTTCTTCTGTCTTTGATGCCTAATAGAGGGACGTTACGCTCCATTCTATTGCTAATGGATTCAGTTAACTATCGGTACTGCTTATGGTATATCATTGACTCAGCAGTTGTGCTTAAGATTTCGGCTCATGAACTAAGAGTTCTTCTACATCTTGGGCTAACATTAATAGTGTCGCTATTATAGATTTTTGAAGGCTGCTCATTGCGCTCAGCCATCCACATTCATGAATTTTTATCTCAGAAATATCGAGTCCATTTCTGGAGGCCTCTATTGTTAGGTCTATTATCTACTGCTCAGAATGTCATTCACTTAACAGTTGCTACTATAGCTAGGTAGGCTGTCTGTTTCGGCAGTGCTCCGTTCTGCTGCCCTCTTCGCTCTGGGCTATTTGACCCAGGGCAAGAAAAAGGGGGGGGGGGGGGGGAGGGTGTTCCCTTGGGTCACCTGTTTTACTATGAAAACAAGGGGATACCTCCTCCGGAGTTAGTAATTCTGAGCTGTTATTGGGATGGTTGTTTAGTGAGAAGTTTATGTTTTAAAAATTCATTCAAGTCTTAGTTTTTAAAGTATAGCTTTTGAATATAGCACGTGTCAACGGACATGATTATGCAATCCTCAGACACTTTTAAGGAGTATAAGAGTCTCTATTCTTTAGACTTACTTTATTTATTGGCTTACTTTAAAAATTATTAGTATAAGGATTATATTGGATATTAATAGAGTACATGGATGTATGATGCTCAATTTTGGAAGGTGTTGTATCTTTCTAATTTATCATAAATAAGAAAGATACATGTAAGGCCTATCACTTCTTTTTCCCTAGAAGGGATGACTCTATTTTTTATTATTGAGCGTATTCCATCTTGCTCTATGTCCTTGGCCCTCCAGCCTTTTTACTATTCAGCTATGTTTGGGTCATTGGTACAGTATAAAAATGTTAAAAAATTTATAGTAATTTCTATATTTTTTATACTTACCAATGACCCAGACGGGGATGGCCCTCCCAGGAGTTGGGAACTCTTGCCTCCCCGCTGAGTACGTAGCGCTTACCAGGCACTGGTTATTAGAATGATTAATGGCGCCAATTTCGGAAAGTCCTTGACACTGCGCATGCGCAGTAGAGGTGAAGTGTGGAGGGCCATTCAGGACATGTTTTCTTTGGTTTTAGATGCAAATTTTGGGGATTGGGGGGCAAAATTTGTGTTTGGCCCTATATTTTAAGAGTTAGCACCAGCTATGTCTGGGTCATTGGTAAGTATAAAAAATATAGAAATTACTATAAATTTTTTAACTTTTTGGGATCCATTTGGGCTCATCGTTCCCATTGGGAACTTGGGCTCATCTTGAAATTTTTTCGAAAAAATTTTTTCTTTTGAATTATTTTTCGAAATGTTTGTAATGGATTATTATTATTATTATGTATCTTTGTTTTCAAGGGTTGGTGCAAGTATGATGACTGTTTAATATTTTTTAAAATGATAGATAGAATAGTGTATGCAAGTATGATGACTGTTTAATATTTTTTAAAATGATAGAATATTGTTCAATTGTAAATCGAGGAAGTCTCCTTCTGATTCTCATGTTCATTGTATTTGCTGTAGTCTGTGTACTCGCACTAATTCTTGCTCAGTGTGTGCCAATTCGGATGACAAATGTATATTGTTAGTGGTGAGAGGTCCATGCCGGTCCTCTCTCCACAGGGTCGCTCTAGTTTTTTCAGTCTCTTTTTCAGAGGAACAAGAACAGGGTGATGTTTCCTTGATGTCTTCAAAAGTGTGCTTCCGTCATCGCAATAAAGAGCTAGCGGCAAAGTGCTCAAAGAAATGCTGCAAGTGCCTAAGAGGTCCCTAGTAGCATCGACGGTCACTTGTCGCCCGCTAGCTCCCCTGGTGAAGCAATCATTCACGAAATGGTTGTGACGCTGGGTTCGTCCGTTGCGGTCCAGGAGAGGAGAAGGGGTGTTGCAAACACTTTAATATCGGATCACGCACACCCGGCGATGACGGATCGGAGGATGGAACGGAGGAAGCCTGTCAGTCCGGTAGCTAGCTCATCCAGGTCTACCCGGACCATGAGCGAGAGAGGCCCCCCTCTCTTACAACAACATCTGGGCTCAGATGTTGTTGTATGTAACGTTCGTCAGTCAGAGCATACGTCCACTCCTCATGCTCGGGACGCTCCGCTGCATAGACAATCTGGCGCGGTTTGTCTATTGGCTTCCTCATCCTCACGTCAGCACACACGACCGCACCTTGGCTATATGACCGCAGATATCCCGCCTGCTTCACCGACCAGGGATTCCAGTTCAACCAGGTCACACCATCTGCTAGCCAAGGACACAAGGCCTTTCCAGTCAGGACGTTCGCATATAAGAAGTATGCAGGAATTAACATCCCAGGAGCTTCCAGCGGCTAAATTACATAAGACCGCGGCTCCACAGGCCTCCGTGACGGACTTGCTATCGCAGATAGCTCAATTCATCGCAGCATCCCAGCAGCCATCAGAAACTTTTTCAGAAAAGAAACTGTCTGAGGAAGCTGGGTTGGTTCGCTCCCCTGCAGAGTCAGAAAGGGACGACTGAGATTCTCATGTGGTCCAGTCGGATTGTGAAAGGGAATCAGCAGAGCTGAAATTTTCTCTTTCCAAACAACTTAAGGTGGCCTTAGATTTCATCCGGCAACACCTTTCAGAAGTTGTTTCTCCGGACCAAAATGCTGTGTTACCTGATAAGAGACTGATAGCGTTACTGAATACAGACTTATTCGGCCGGAATAGGGACATTGCACCTGAGTTTCCGACCCAGTCCAGAAATGTCATGCGGACATTTGAACTTCTTAATGACGCTATATTCAAGCTAGCCTCTAAGCCTGGCAAATCCGGTTTCTTATCGTCTCATGCTCTACAGCTGCCTTTCATCAATCATAGAAATAGATTTGAAACGGCAGGACAGGGCGTGCCGAGAGTTCCTCTGCGTTTTAGACGACCAGAAGACTTGGAGTTGTCATTGCCGGCGACTAGGTCGATTTACTCCAGTATGCTGGTGATGACAATCTCGTCTAACAGAATCAGTTTAGACACATTATCTTACTCAGATCACCTTACCAGAGCGTTATCATTAACTTCTCGAAGGAAAAGAATTCCAGGATGTTCAAAACTTCCTTGAGAATTCCTTCGAGGGCCATAGCACATTCTACGTATAACTCCGCCCTTTCAGTGGCAATCTGGAGTTAGTCAGACATGATGCTGCCCTGGCTGCTCCCACAAGAGTGAATAGTAAGTTGAAAAACTCTCTTCCAGTCACTCCGGTCTCACCCACCTCGGAATGAGCTTCGAGATGCACAACAATCACATTCGTCTGCCATTAACCAGAGCGATATTAGTCAGTTGTTACGCTCGCTTTTGTCTTCACTCAGATGTGGTAACAGCGAGAGAATTCATGAGACTGACAGGTTTGTCCAGAGCCGCTGCGGATCTTATTCCGATGGGGCGGCTACGCACTCGTCCACTCCAGATATTTTTTACTCAGAATTGGAGTGTGAAGGCTCATTCGCTCGAAATGAACATCATCTTGTCGAATCATGTGAAACAAGAGATTCAGACTTGGGCAGATATTCAGTGGTTAACTCAGGGAGTACCACTGCAACTGCCAAATTTTTACGATAATAACGGATGCGAGTCAAACAGGTTGGGGCGCAACTTTGAGCCCATCAGATTCGAGGTACCAGGGTCTTTGGGACCCGCAGTTCCTAAACAAGCACATAAACATCAAAGAGATGATGTCAATTTGGCTTGCGCTACGTCAGTGGATGAACATTATTCAGAAGTCGCATGTTCAAATTCTGTCCGACAATTCGACAGTAGTAGCGTATATTCGGAACCAGGGAGGCACTCATTCCATTCCGTTGTTCAGTCTAACGGATAGAATCCTTCTGTTTGTCCTAGAGCATCAAGTTCTTCTGTGGGACCGTCATATTCTGGGTCGTCTGAATGTTCTAGCGGACTCCCTTTCTCGGAAAGGTCGTATGTTGCTGTCAGAATGGACTCTCAACAAACGAGTATTCAATCAGATTTGCTACCAATGGGATCGTCCTATGATAGACTTATTTGCGACGCATCTCAACAATCAGTTGCAGACGTATGTGTCGCCATGCCCAGATCCTCGAACGTTTGCAGTAGATGCCCTCTCGATCTCTTGGGACGGAATGATAGGATACACGTATCATCCAGTGCCGTTGATTCAACAGATATTGCTAAATCAAGCAATCTCACTGCAAGATTCTGTTGGTAGCATCCCTGTCACCCTAGAGACCATGGATAAATCTACTCAGGTGTCTGTTGTGGGACATTCTGCGGAAGCTTTCTCCATGGGAGGACCTTCTTTCACAGGAAAAATCGTGCACACTGCATCACAACCCGCAAGGTCTCAACCTTCACCTATTTCCGTTGTGCGGTCCTTCTTGCACAGCAAGCATTTTACAGGACAAGCAGTGGACGCAATTTCTAACTGTAGGAGGACCTCCTCTTCGCTAAATTATGCTGCTAAGTGAAAGGTTTTCTCTCGATGGTGTAGGGATCATTCTGTTCATTTTTATGATCCCTCCATTTAGACATTGCTAATTTTCTGGTCTACTTGTTTGACGAGATCAAACTGCAGCCAATAACTATTAAGGGTTATAGGTCTATGCTATTGGATACCTATGCTCATCATGATAGCTTACGGATTGGATCTAATGTCTCTTTATCTAAGTTAGTGAAAAACTTTTGATAAATAGACCTAGACCCCTTAGGTTAATTCCTAAGTGGAATTTAGCTTGGGTTCTTCTGAAGCTAAAAGAAGCGCCATTTGAACCTCTTGGTACAGTGGACTTCAAATTCTTATCTTATAAGACAGCTTTTCTCTTAGCCTTCTCTTCTGCTAGAAGAGTTAGTGAAGTTCATGCACTATCTGTTGATGATTCTCACTATCGTAGTGTTGGTAATACTATTACATGACCACTAATGTTGGATTTTTGGCTAAGAATCAGGCACCTAATAAGTACCCTGAACCTATTGTTATTAAGGCTCTTCCGTCTTCAAACGGTCATACGCCTTTGCTTTGTCCAGTTAGAGCTATGCGTATTTACAAACGTAGATCTGAGTTTATCAGAAAGGGATGTAAGCATTTCTTTCTGTCTTTGCTGCCTAATAGAAAGGACATTACGGGCCATTCTATTGCAAGGTGGTTTCAATTAACTATCCGTACTGCTTATGATAAATTATCTTCAACTCAGCAGTCTGTGCTTAAGATTTGGGCACATGAAGTAAGAGCGCTGTCTACATCTTGGGCTTATGCTAATATTGTTGCTATTACTGATTTGATGAAGGCTGCATATTGGTCTCAGCCTTCCACCTCATGAATTTTTATCTTAGAAATATTGAGTCCATTTCTGGCGACCTGCGTTGTTTAGGTCCGTTATCTGTTGCTCAGAATGTCATCCACTAAACAGTTGCAACTATAGTTATGCAGGCTTTCTGTTTCAGCAGTGTCTCTGTCCTGCTGCCCTCTTCGTTCTGGGGTATTCGACCCAGAGCAAGGGGAAGGGGGGGGGGGGGGGTGGTGTTCCTTTATATCACCTGCTCTATAATGAAAAGCAAGGGAATACCTCCTCTGGAGTCAGTAATTCCGAGTCGGTGCCGGGATGGTTTTAAAGTGTAAAGCTAATGTCTATCTCATTTATGTAATATTTTTAAAGTGTAGCTTGGCGTGAAGCATTTGTATATGTCACGTGTCATACGAGCGTTAATATACAATTCTCGGACACTTTTAAATGAGTATAAAGAGTCTCATTCTCTGGACTATCTTTACTTATTGGCTTTCCTTTAATAAATTAGTATAATGGGTTATACTGGATGTTAATAGAGATCATTGATATTATTGTGCTCAATTACGGAATGGTATTGTGTCTTTGTTTTTTGGTATAAACAAGAAAGATGCCTGTTCTCCTTTTCTCCTTGAGGGGATAATTCTGTTTACATGTAATTGAGTCTATTGGATTATCCTTTATGTCCTAGGCCCTCCAGCCTTTTTTCTATTCAGCTAAGTCTGGGTCATTGGTACAGTATAAAAATGTTAAAAAATTTATAATAATTTATATATTTTTTATACTTACCAATGACCCAGACGGGGATGGACCTCCCATGAGTTGGGAACTCATACCTCCCCGCTGCTTACATAACACTTACCAAGCACTGGTTGTAAGAATGAGGATTTGGCTCCAATTTCGGACTTCCTTGACACTGCGCATGCACAGTGGATAAAAGTATGAAGGACCACATAGGACATCTATTTTTTGGATTTTGATGCAAATTTGGGGGATTGGGGGGGGGGGGGGGGGTGGGGGGCAAAATTTGTGTTTGGCCCTAGAATTTAAGAGTTAGCACCAGCTAAGTCTGGGTCATTGGTAAGTATAAAAATACATAAATTACTATAAATTTTTGAACTACTGTGTCTTGTTTATTTTTGCCAATTTTACTGGTTGAGCGAATTGGACCAATGTGCTCCTCACTTCTTGCTGTGTTTTGTAGCGAATTATAGCACGATTTTGCCGCGACTGCCCTGTAGAAGATTTATGGGATAAACAAAATAAACGTATAGTGTTGTCATGTAAAAAATTTATTTTACTCATAGAATTAAGAATGAAACCGACTCGCCAGAGGCTTGTCGGTTTCATTCTTAATCCTTCTCGTCGAATAAATTTTTTACTTGAAAACGCTATACGTTTGTTCTATATTTCTAACATGGAGTCTCTGAATAGTATTTAGAAGCTAAAGTACCTTATTATATACCTATCAATGATATGCCATGTTTTTCACGCATCAAATCCTGATTGCCAGATCACACCGAGGGGTTTTCCAGTTCTGTATCAGGTGGTTGGTCTCAGAATGAGGACAGCACTGTAGAATTTCAAACGAGTCTGCCCAGGTTACCAATCATTTCTAGATATGTTTAATTTGTGCAACAAATAAATAAACCCATCGAATAATGTGAATTTCTAATTATTATATTATCTTAACCAATTTTATATGTACTAACCCCTATTGAGCACATTAAAATATCTTTGTTTTCTTACTTTATTGCTATTTAAATGTGTGAATTGGACTCTGATGTACAAGAATGAAATGCTGAATGCTGTCAACTTTGAAACGCTTTTTTGGGAAGTCGCCATAATTTTTCAAGTGTTGTTTGTTTGAAAATAAATGTAGTTCTAGCTATAACTGCACATTATTTACTTATATTGAGTTCTCGCGCGAAAGGTGAATTTCCAGGACAGCATATAATAAACAGAGCATTATAACAGTAAAGTGATCTGGTTTGTCACATTCTGTCTTGTTGACGAGGTCAAATGGCATAATAATCTCTATTAATCAGTGACTTTTAATCAAGTTCTGACAGCCTTATAAGCACCCAAGCTTTCCTGAATGCTACTCCCTGGCTCCCAATCTCGTGAAAATCCTGAAAAAGTATGGCTGCCATGGACTGGTCACTTTCCGCTGTTGAGTATAGTAATTTCAAATTCCAAACACTAATTATAGGAATAATCATCAAAACTTTAATGACTGAAGCACCAGGTACGACCAGGTGCTTCATTAATTAAAATTTTGCTGAAGATATTTTTTATTACCTGGTAAACACATGCATGGACATCACTGCCCACATGATGATTATGACCAGTCCACGGCGACTGTACTGTATTTATCCACCATTTACCTAAAAATGCAATCGCAAACTGCAGTATCAGTAGTAATAAAAATTTGGTCATAAAAGATCTTGTATTACTTTTGCAGTACATGTTGTGATAAAAGTCACATGATGTGAGAAACGAATGCAGCAGGGTTCCTGCATGCAAGGGCTGATCAAATTTTGGGCTATTCAAGGCTGTTTCTTGACATTTTGTAGCAGTGTACCCAACAATGGCTGGCATTTGCTGTTAAAAGATACCAAGTATATTAAACTGATGTAATATTTTAACACGCTAGTTATTATGCCCCCGACTTCAAAAGTCGAAGGGGTATCTACTGGAGACATCCATCTGTCTGTACCAACATTTTCCCTTGTATCTCAGTCACTGCTACTCCGATTTGAATGATATTTGGTGTTGTGGTAGAACATCATGGAGGAAGGATGCCTGTGTAGCGTGAATTTCTTTGACACATTTTTTCCAGAATTATCGCCCTTTTTCACTCTTTCGACTTAGAAAACCTGTTGTGGTCAGAGGCATTAGCAGCACTTTGTGATTCAGGCCTCTTTTTGTGTTCTGAAAGAAAAAAACCAGTATGAGTGTGATGAAAAACTTTTACCCTTGATACACACGCAATCAACACAGGTGAGTATAACTTCTAGATCAGGAGTCTGAATCAACTTCCAACTTCTGACAATATACAAGCATTTGTTCTCCCCACAAGTGAACTGAACAGCTACCTTGCTGTCCGGGAACATGAGTCTGAAAAGCATTCCCACATCTGAACAACTGTTGAAACTGTAATAACTCATTACACATTTTGTTGCCCACACAATTTCGGCAGCCAAAACAACAGAATTACTAATGGGTGTAACACTACCTGAAGCTGAATCAGAACACACCAAGCTTTGATCCATTTTTACTTCAAATTTTAATGGGAGAGTCATGTTTTTGTCCTTTGATCTTTTAATGTGCTTGTCCGATTTCACGTGTGAATCTAGTGCGTTTTTTTTTCTATGCTGGCAACTTTAAATTTTTTTGACTCAATTTGACTTTGCCGAATACCTTACGCCAACCAAAGAGACTAACCACTCTGCATATTTTTCTGTTTTCACCCAGCTTTTTTGGAATGTACACTTTCCCATTGCTATTTATTAATAATCATCAAAAAACAATCTCACAAAAATTCTAAATTCAGATTTTCACAGATGACATTTTAGACACAACACAGAAATAGAAATGTGCGTCATGCTTTTCGATTGTCTAAAGTCAGAAATGACATCCAATGAGAATGTGTAATGCATTGCACTGCCTTGTAGATTATTGATTTTGTCTGCTGTTACTGTAAAACCAGAAAAGATTGGAGGCTGTTAATTACCGATATCGTCTGTGCATTTTTATTTTGGAAAAATTCAAGATTTTCAATACTCTCATGACCATTTTCCAGGATTTCAAGTACTTGAATCACACTTTGTTGAATTTAAGGCCATTCCTTGAATAGAAGGCCTGGCGGGAACCCTGTGCAGGCATGCCTGATGGGCTCTTTCAGTGATACTGGCTATTCATTTCCTTCAGAAACTTGTAATGCTGAAATGAACGATGCATCTAACTGGCCCCAACATATATTTCATGTTGCAAGGGATTGCACGATCCAGTATATAAACAATCCACCATTCAAAACACCAAAGGGAAAAAGGTGACGGTGAATCACAAAAATTGAAAGTTACAGCTTGAAAATTCTGAAACGTAACGTGTGTTCATCATAACCAAAACATGCTGTTTTCTATGGTCATAATAGGTTCAAAACTGTAGGACAGCTGCAATAACCTCTGTGTGGGAACCCCAGGAAGTGAGGCAGTGCTTGTTTACTTATTTATTACCTGTTTACTGCAAATATTCAAGATTTGATTCAATATCAATATCATACGTCTGCTTTGAGATCAATCCCAAATCAGTGTCAAGATTTGATTTTTTTCGAATCTCTTGTGCTTCATGCAATTTGTTACATTTCCAACAAAAAATTGACATCAGACGATTCATTCGTGTAGGCTAAAATTCATATTTAATTGAGTAATTGACAATGTTTAACCCTTCACCCAATGAATCGGCCGTGTCGCCCGCGTGATATGCAAATTCAGCAGCTGAAAAAATATTAGTTTTCAAAAAATTTCAACAAAACCATATCATGTGACCATTTCATCAAGCTCATTTCAGTGACTGGTAACATGATATGGTTTTGTTGAATTTTTGGGGAAAAAAATAAAAAATGATATTTAAAATAATAAATTTTGACATCGTCTGCGTTGGGTAAAGGGTGAATTGTTAGGCTAGTAGTATAGTCTATAGAATGTCCACGGATCATGCTTGACATGCAGTTAATTTCTTGGACCTACTTATCAATGAATAATGATCTTCAGTTAGGAAAGAGTTCAGAATATCCAGTTTGATACAACTACTTGTGCATTCTTTTGTGGTGGTAGTAACACATTAACACAGTGAACTATACAATTGCGTCAGTGAAAATAGACACAAAATTAAAAGTTGGGCAGTGCCATCGACCATAACGAACGGTATTAAAACATCCAGTTACAAAGACAGTCACCAGGCGTGACCAACTAATAAGGTGTTGTGTCTTTCATTCATTTACCAGTTTGTCCCCTGGGTCGTTTCGTTCCTTGACCATTTCGTACTGAGTCACTTCTCATTGAGTCTTTTTGTACCCATACAAACAGACTGGAGTAAGAGAGTGATGCAGTGACTGAGTGGATTCGTTTGCTGGTCATTCATGCTGGAGGGCACAGGTTTTATGTCCAATCGGAAGAGATTCCGAGATGACTGAACATTCTCTGGAAACATCAACTGTGGTATTGATGCTGCTACAACGTACAGCCCTAATGTTTAAGAATTGAATATTTTTACACTGTTACCAATGGCCCAGACTAGCTGGTGCTTAACTCAAAGTTATTAAGGGCCAAACACAAATTTTGAACCCCCCCAATCCCCAAAATTTGCTTGCAAAACCGAAAATTGAAAGTCATATCTGGTCCTCCATACATTTACTCTTCGTGCATTCGCAGTCGCAGTGAGGTGACCGAAATTAGCGCCAACATTATACTTTGTTTGGCCCTAAAGTCAGCAACAATGAAGTGACATCTGTGCTTTAAAATCTCCTTTTTATACGCCCGTTTTTGAAAAAAACGGGTCGTATTATGGTATACCGCTGTCCGTCTGTCCATCCGGTCACATGTCGTACGATAACTCAAGAATGCTTTGAGAGATTTTCGCGATTTTTGGGTAGGTGGTGTATATCGATGGAGGGAAGCTCCTTTCATTTAGTGTCGCTGTTTGATTAGGCCTTCCAGAGTTATGGGACTTTATTACTTAGAAAATTGTTGATTTTTTACACGTCGTACGATAACTCGAGAACGCTTTGAGAGATTTTCGTGATTTTTGGGTAGGTGGTGTATATCGATGGAGGGAAGCTTCCTTTCGTTTAGTGTCGCCGTTCGATTAGTCATTCCAGAGTTATGGGACTTTATTACTTACAAAATTGTTGATTTTTTTACACGTCGTACGATAACTCGAGAATGCTTCGAGAGATTGTCACGATTTTTTGGTAGGTGGTTTATGTTGATGGAAGGAAGCTCCCTTTCGGTTGGTGTCGCCGTTCGATTTGTCATTCCAGAGTTATGGGAATTTATTTTTCACATGTCAAACAATAACTTGAAAATGCTTAGAGCAATTTTCATGATTTTTGGTTGCAAGTATATGTTGATAGAAAGAATCTCCCTTTCGATTTGTGTCGCTGTCCGATTTGTCATTCCAGAGTTATGGGACTTTATTCATCAAAATATAGGCAATTTTCCACATGTTGGACTTTGAGCAATTTTCATGATGTTTTGGTGGCAAGTATATGCAACCTGACAAGTACACATGTATACTCATATTGTGTGGTTCCCTCTTGTAATTAATAATGGGCGTATCATGCGCTCATGGCGCAGCTGTTTATTTGAGGATGCCAGACACAAATCAATGCAAGAATTGGTGGATACAAGGCTGTTATTGGATGAAGGAAGTGTTCAACGGTGGTTTTGGACGTTCAGGGCTGTAACTTTATAATATAAAATTATTTTATGTTTCCCAATTTCGGGACATATGCCTGACGTCATCATTTTTAAAAATGATTATTTCACTGTTTGTTAAGAATTCCTTCCCTATCCTTCCATCAACCCTTCCTATTAAACTCTTAAGCTTTTTGGCTATTTTTTATTGAAATTTTTTATTAAATTTCTTGGGAGTTTAACATTTATTACAGAATATTATTCTGTTTCTTCCCCAGGGTTACGTCCTCACCCTAGGGGTGTTGGGTCATATAGTCTTGCATCTTCTATCTGATGTATCGTTTTTTCTTCGTATGAAGATCTAGCTTTGCATCTGATAGCATTTCAATTGGTTCTGACTTTGGGCCTTTTTGTGTACCTGATGTCTTGTTTACATTGAAGTTGTTTACATTATCAACGTCCTCATATATCTATAGGTCAGACGCCCCTAGGCTGACGAGGCGAGGTTTTTCGCGAGGACGACATGGTTCCTCCTCCCGTAAGCCTTACAGGTCATACAGGTGATTGATTAGACCTCTGTTGCTAGCCAGTTGGCGGAAGGTTATCAAGCTTTGCAAAAAACTGGATAACAATCATGGAAGATCAGTGGGTGAGAAGTGTAGTCTCGGAAGGCTTACGGCAATCACCAAAAAAACCCACTAACTAGTTGTCTGCTTGGACAAATCTTCCATCAAATTCTTACATAAGAGAGTTTCTCCTACCGGAGGTATAAGCTCTCTTATCAAGAAAGCAATACAGGTCATCGAGAATCAGGATTCTCAAGGTTTTTACAGTCACCTGTTCCTCGTACCGAAGCCAGACGGCTCGTTCTGACCAGTAATAGACTTGAGCTGGATAACAAGCTTATGGCTCCAAAAGTTTATTTATGGAAATCATTCAGTTGGTAAAAGTGAGCATCGAGTGATCGACTATGCTGCAAGCATAGATCTAAGGATGCATACTTTCATGTCCTGGTACATCCAGCATTCTAAAAGCACCTGCGGTTCGCCTTACAAGAGAAGGTGTATTCAGTTCAGAACAATAAGCTTTGGTCTGAATCTGGCCCCTTGGGCATTTCACTCGAATAATGGACTTGGTAATGTCTTACTTACGATGTTCAGAGTCTGCTTCTTTTACTCCGATGTCTCGGTCTCATTGTAAATGAGAAAAAGTCAGATCTAGCTCCGTACAAGTTGCCTATTCACTTGGGAATGAGCTTTGGGACTCACAACGATCTGGTTTGTTTGCCGTTACCCACAGCGAAATTGGTCAGTTGTTTATGCTCGCTTTTGACTACACTCAGTCGGAGCCTGTTAATCATACCTACTTCCATTTCTAGATCCAGGTTTCTATTAATGTCGGTACTCAACTCGTATGTTCATATGTTTATAGTGTCGTAGATATCGGATAGTACACGTCGGGAGTGTTGTTACTGGAATTTATTGTACACCTGAATGGGGTCGCCTGTGGGTTACCTCGGAAGTGTGTTTACTCTCCAGAGATCGTTCATTGTGGTTCGATTGGACATACAGGGGTGTAAAAATACAGCAAAAGTCACTCGCCTTGCAGGACTAGTAGACTTTAAAATGCACTCGCCCGTCCTTATTTTCTACTCGACCCACTTTTTGTCACTCACATGCTGTTTCAGCTTTCCCTGCCGAGCATTAAAATGACCACTGGGCAGGGAAAGTTGAAATGGCAAGTTACTAAAAATAAAATTGTGTGAATGTTGGGCTTTAACTCCGAGTCCGAGCTCCCATACATGCTGATGAGTGATACACCCTTTGAGACTCTCTTCAATCGTTGGCATTCAAAATGAAGTGTGCCGTTGTCCTATGAATTGATCTCACCTTAGTCCTTGCAGCTAATTTGAAGGCTGTCATTTTTATCTTAACTTGACATAGTCAAGATAAGCTATTGCCATCATGCATGCGGAAGTCTGTTAGTCTGTGAGTCTGTTAGTCTGTGAGTCTGTGACGTCTGTTCACATTTTCCTTTAGCACGGGCTACACCCCGCAGTTCTTGTCTGATCGTCACGAAATTTCATATGCAGGTTTGGGGTCATGTCTAGATGAGAACGTCCCCTTTTGGCCGCGATCGGGCTACCGGTATGGCTGCCCGAGCCCAAAACCCGAAAACCATTAGCACAGTCTACAGGTCGTATTTATGAAGGGATTTCATTGTAACTTGGTAGGATGCCTCTGTATAATGCCTAGATGAGAACGTCCCCTTTTGGGCATGATCTATCAACCGTGATGGCTGCCCAAGCCCGAAACCCAAAAACTTTTACCACAGTCTGCAGGTCATGTTAAATGTGGAGGGATTTCATTTTAACTTGGTAGGATGACTCCTTATGATGTCTAGATGAGAATTTCCCCATTTGGGCATGATCTGCCAACCGTGACGACTGCCCTAGCCCAAAACCTGAAAACCTTTAGCACAGTCTACAGGTCATATTTATTGAGGAATTTCATTGTAACTTGGTGGGTTGACTTCATACAATGTCTAGATGAGAAAGTCCCTTTTTGGACGTGATTGGGCAACTGTGACGGCTACAGGAGCCTGAAGCCCGAAAACCTTTAGCACAGTCTACAGGTCATATTTATGAAATGATTTCATTGTAACTTGGCAGGATGACTCCAAATAATGTCTAGATGAGAACGTCCCATTTTGATCGCAATCATGCAGCCTTGATGGGTGCCCGAGCCCAAAAACCTTTAGCATAGGCAAAAGGTCATATTTATGGAAGGATTTCATTGTAACCTGTTAGGTTGACTCCATATAATGCCTAGATGATGACATCCCCTTTCGGTCGTGATTGGTCAGTTGTGATGGCTACAAGTGCCCGAAGCCTGAAAACCTTGAGCACAGTCTACAGGTCATATTTATGAAGGGATTTCATTGTAACTTCTTAGGATCACTCCAGATGATGCTCAGATGAGATTGTCCCCTATGGTTGCGATCATTCACCTATGATGGCTGCCCGAGCCCACAGCCTGAAAACCTTTAGCACAGTCTACAGGTCATATTTATGAAGGGATTTCATTGTAACTTGGTAGGTTAACTTCATATAATGTCTAGATGAGAACGTCCCCTTTTGGACATGATTGGGCAACTGTGACAGCTAAAGGTGCCCGAAGCCCGAAAACCTTTAGCACAGTCTACAGGTCATATTTATGAGGGGATTTCATTGTAACTTGGTAGGATGACTCCAAATAATGTCTAGATGAGAACGTCCCCGTTTGATCGCGATCATTCAGCCTTTATGGGTGCCCGAGCCCAAAAACCTTTAGCATAGGTAAAAGGTCATATTTATGGAAGGATTTCATTGTAACCTATTAGGTTGACTCCATATAATGCCTAGATGATGACATCCCCTTTTGGTCGTGATTGGTCAGCTGTGATGGCTAGAAGTGCCCGAAGCCCAAAAACCTTGAGCACAGTCTGCAGGTCATATTTATGAAGGGATTTCACTGTAACTTCATAGAATCACTCCAGATGATGCCCAGATGAGATTATCCCCTTTGGTTGCGATCATTCAACCATGATGGCTGCCCGAGCCCGAAAACCTTAAGCACAGTCTACAGGTCATATTTATGAAGGGATTTCATTGTAACTTGGTAGGTTGACTTCATATAATGTCTAGATGAGAACAGCCCCTTTTGGACATGATTGGGCAACTTTGATGGCTAAAGGTGCCCGAAAACCTTTAGCACTGTTTACAGATCATATTTATGAAGGGATTTCATTGTAACTTGGTAGGTTGACTCCAAATAATGTCTAGATGAGAACGTCCCATTTTGGCTGTGATCATTCAGCCTTGATGGGTGCCCGAGCCCAAAAACCTTTAGCATAGGCAAAAGGTTATATTTATAGAAGGATTTCATTGTAACATTGTTAGGTTGACTCCATATAATGCCTAGATGATGACATCTCCTTTTGGTCGTGATTGGTCAACTGTGATGGTTACAGGTGCCCGAAGCCCGAAAACCTTGAGCACAGTCTACAGGTCATATTTATGAAGGGATTTCATTGTAACTTCGCAGGATCACTCCAGATGAGATTGTCCCCTTTGGTTGCGATCATTCAGCCATGATGGCTGCCCGAGCCCGAAGCCTGAAAACCTTTAGCACAGTCTACAGGTCATATTTATGAAGGGATTTCATTGTAACTTGGTAGGTTGACTTCATATAATGTCTAGTGAGAACTTCCCCTTTTGGACACGATTGGGCAACTGTGACGGCTTCAGGGGCCCAAAGCCCAAAAACCTTTAGAACAGTCTACAGGTCATAATTATGAAGGGATTTTATTGTAGCTTGGTAGGATGACTCCAAATAGTGTCCAGATGAGAACGTCCCCTTTTGGTCACGATCATTCAGCCTTGATGGCTGCCCGAGCCCAAAAACCTTTAGCATGTCTGTAGGTCGTATTTATGGAAGGATTTCATTGTAACTTGTTAGGTTGACTCCATATAATGCCTAGATGATGACATCCCCTTTTGGTTGTGGTTGGTCAACTGTGATGGCTACAGGTGCCTGAAGTCCGAAAATCTTGAGCACAGTCTACAGGTCATATTTATGAAGGGATTTCATTGTGACTTCATAGGATCACTCCAGATGATGTCCAGATGAGAATGTTCCCTTTTAGTTGCGATCATTCAACTATGATGGCTGCCCAAGCCTAAAGCCCGAAAACCTTTAGCACAGTCTTCAGATCATATTTATGAAGGGATTTCATTGTAACTTGGCAGGTTGACTTCATATAATGTCTAGATGAGAACAGCCCCTTTTGGACACCATTAGGCAATTGTGTTGGCTACAGGGGCCCAAAGCCCGAAAATCTTTAGCACAGTCTACAGGTGATATTTATGAAGGGATTTCATTGTACCTTGGTAGGATGACTCTAAATAATGTCTAGATGAGAACGTCCCCTTTTTGTCGCGATCATTTAGCCTTGATGGCTGCCCGAACCCAAAACCCCAAAACCTTTAGCATAGTCTATTGGTCATATTTATGGAAGGACTTCATTGTAACCTGTAAGTTTGACTCCATATAATGCCTAGATGATGACATCCCCTTTTGGTTGTGATTGGTCAACTGTGACGGCTTCAGGGGCCCGAAGCCCAAAAACCTTGAGCACAGTCTACAGGTCATATTTATGAAGGGATTTCATTGTAACTTTGGAGGATCACTCCAGATGATGCCCAGATGAGAATGTCCCCTTTTGGTTGCGATCATTCAACCATGATGGCTGCCAGAGCCCAAAGCCCAAAAACCTTTAGCACAGTCTACAGGTCATATTTATTAAGGGATTTCATTGTAACTTGGTAGGTTGACTTCATATAATGTCTAGATGAGAACGTCCCCTTTGGACGCAATTGGGAAACTGACGGCTACAGGGGCCCGAAGCCTGAAAACCTTTAGCATGAAAACCTTTAGCACAGTCTACAGGCCATATTTATGAAGGGATTTTAATGTAACTTGATAGGATGACTCTTTTTGGAATAATTTCACTGTAACTTGGTAACTTTTGTTGGTATACGTTAACTGTGAGGGCCACATATATTAGCTGTGAGGTCATATTAACCCACCCCTCAGATCTTTAGTACAGTGTACACCTCATATTATTTTTATCATAAACATAGCATACAGGGAACAGAAATGAACATATTCCCAATTATCACAATTCTTGTCTTATTTCATAATCCTCTCATATACATTGAACATTATCCTTTTCATCAAACACAACACACAAGTTAAGCTACAGTGTCATTGACACTTTCATTTAAATCACAGGTTTATTATCTCTGAAGTCTCAGACACACAGATAGCAAGTTGGAATTTTTCAAAGTGAAACTATTGCAGATCACATGTTAAATCAGTTGTTTCCATTGACGTCATTTCAGAAAACGAATGTCGCTGACAATCCAAAGATTGAGATGTTTGGTCTTTTAAATTTCAACAAATTTAATTATTTGGGCTAGTTCCATGCCAGCTGGATATTGAAAATCCCATTGCTTGTTTGCGACTGATGCAAAATAGCTGTTGTTTTTAGCTCAACTTGACAAAGTCAAGCTGAGCTATTGCCATCACCTCTCGCCCGTCGGCGTATGTGCGTTAGTTAGTACGTACGTCCATAATTTCCTTTGGCACACCTCACAGGTCGCATTTATGATCAGATCACTTTGAAACTTGGTATGCTTGTTTGGGGTGACCTCTAGATGGGAGCTATCGATTTTCTTCAATTTTCGTCAAAAAATGTTGCCGCAGTCAACGTTCTTAGAACTTAGTTTAGTCTGAAGACCTCAATATTTCTCTTTGACACACCCTACAGGGCACATTTATGATCAGATTGCTTTGAAACCTGGTATACTTGTTTGAGGAGACCTCTAGATGGGAGCTGTCGATTTTCTTCAATTTCTGTCAAAAAATGTTGCCGCGGCCAACGTTCTTAGAACTTAGTTTAGTCAGAAGACTCAATATTTCCCTTTGGCACACCATACAGGGTACATTTATGATCGGATTGCTTGAAACCTGGCATGCTTGTTTGGGGTGACCTCTAGATGGGCGCTATCGATTTTCTTCAATTTCCGTCAAAAAATGTTGCCGCGGCCAACGTTCTTAGAACTTAGTTTAGTCAAACCACAATATTTCCCTTTGGCACACCCTACAGGGCACATTTATGATTTGATTGCTTTGAAACCTGGTAGGCTTATTTAGGGTGACCTCTAGATGGGAGCTATCGATTTTCTTCAATTTCCGGCAAAAAATGTTGCCACGGCCAATGTTCATAGAACTTAGTTTAGTCAGACCTCAATATTTCCCTTTGGCACACCCTACAGGGCCCATTTATGATCAGATTGCTTTGAAACCTGGTATGGTTGTTTGGGGAGACCTCTAGATGGGAGCTATCGATTTTCTTCAATTTCTGTCAAAAAATGTTGCCGCGACCAATGTTCTTAGAACTTAGTTCAGTCTGAAGACTCAATATTTCCCTTTGGCACACCCTACAGGATACATTTATGATCGGATTGCTTTGAAACCTGGCATGCTTGTTTGGGGTGACCTCTAGATGGGAGCTATCGATTTTCTTCAATTTCCGTCAAAAAATGTTGCCGCGGCCAACATTTTTAGAACTCAGTTTAGTCAGACCACAATATTTCCCTTTGGCACACGCTACAGGGCACATTTATGTTTGGATTGCTTTGAAACCTGGCCTGCTTGTTTGGGGTGACCTCTAGATGGGAGCTATCGATTTTCTTCAATTTCCATCAAAAAATGTTGCCGCAGCCAACATTCTTAGAACTTAGTTTAGTCAGACTACAATATTTCCCTTTGGCTCACCCTACAGGGCACATTTATGATTAGATTGCTTTGAAACCTGGTATGCTTATTTACGGTGACCTCTAGATGGGAGCTATCGATTTTCTTCCATTTCCGTCAAAAAATGTTGCCACGGCCAACGTTCTTAGAATTTAGTCTAGTCAGACCACAATATTTCCCTTTTGTACACCCTACAGGGCACATTTATGATCGGATTACTTTGAAACCTGGCATGCTTGTTTGGGGTGACCTCTGGATGGGAGCTATCGATTTTCTTCAATTTCCGTCAAAAAATGTTGCCGCGGCCAACATTTTTAGAACTCAGTTTAGTCAGACCACAATATTTCCCTTTGGCACACCCTACAGGATACATTTATGATCGGATTGCTTTGAAACCTGGCATGCTTGTTTGGGGTGACCTCTAGATGGGAGCTATCGATTTTCTTCAATTTCCGTCAAAAAATGTTGCCGCGGCCAACATTTTTAGAACTCAGTTTAGTCAGACCACAATATTTCCCTTTGGCACACCCTACAGGGCACATTTATGTTCGAATTGCTTTGAAACCTGGCCTGCTTGTTTGGGGTGACCTCTAGATGGGAGCTATCGATTTTCTTCAATTTCCATCAAAAAATGTTGCCGCAGCCAACGTTTTTAGAACTCAGTTTAGTTAGACCACAATATTTCCCTTTGGCACACCCTACAGGGCACATTTATGATTTGATTGCTTTGAAACCTGGTATTCTTGTTTGGGGAGACCTCTAGATGGAAGCAATCGATTTTCTTCAATTTCCGTAAGAAAATGTTGCCGCAGCCAATGTTCTTAGAACTTAGTTTAGTCAGACCTCAATATTTCTCTTTGGCACAACCTACAGGGCACATTTATGATTGGATTGCTTTGAAACCTGGTATGCTTGTTTAACTTGGGGTGCTCATTAGACAAGACCTTTCGATAAGAACTATTGATTAGCATTCATTTCTGTGAAAAAAGTTGCCATATACAGTAACCTCGGTAAAATAGGACCCGGTCACAACTGCAGGGGTGAAAGTCCTTTAAATTGGGAAACATGAGAATAAACAATTGGCTGGACTTGACTTTATAACCATGTTGCAGTCATGACCAGCAATTGTGCAGAAATATGTGACCTTGAACACCTATAAATAAATAAATAGCTGCAATAACCAATATTGCTAATACCTGGCTCTATCATCATTTCATATGGGGGTTCCTGATATTGCTTTAAACAAAATCATGCCTGAGCCTGGATATTTTTGAAACAATTTTAATAACCTGCCTCAAGAATAGGCGACTCTGAAATTAATTTTAAAGATACTTGGTCTCCTCCATTTTTATACCCCCAGCGGGGGTATATAGGATTCGCCTTGTCCATCCATCCATTCATCTGTCTGTCAGTCCATCCCGAAATTCAATCATGAATAACATGTAAAGTACTTGGTTGATTGACTTGATATTTGGTATGCCAGTGTATTCTATTGCTGTATACCTATCGTGAATTGCAGGTGTCGTTCGAGATTTTATTGCCAGAGTCATTTCCCTTTATGGACTTTGAATTTGTATATACCAAAAAACTCTATCACCTTTAGTCAAGCTTGCATTGTTAAATAAGCGGGGGTATCTTTTTGTGTCACCATATGGTGACATTTTATTTCCTTTCCTTTTATGAAGCACCTACACAATGTGCTAACATATTTTTAAAAACTGACTTGATAGCAATCTTTATCTTCGGTTGGCCTGCACATTGTGGGGGTATTTTGTTAGCTGTCCTTACAAACAGGTCTACTTCTGTGTTTATTTTCATTCCATATCATCTTCCCAACAAACAATAACTGTTTCAGGACCAACAATATCATATTTGTTCATTATTTAACCTTTTCATGCTGAAAATTTAACACAATGAGAACCAAATCTCCATCTTGAAGTTGACTACAGTGGAAGACATCCACAGTGGTTTAGGTTCAGTATTGTAAGGTTATGGGTTAGCAGTGGCCTACTAACCCTTACTCTTACTATACTAACCCTAATGATTTCTCCTAAGTTTTAAACTTTTTTTTCTTGTAGCAAAGTGTACCTAGACAAAGTGTATATCATTGTATTATAGCTTGCAAAAGGGATGTATAAAAATGACACAAGGTTAAATCTAATTTTTTTTCACTAAATTTATTAAAAGTATTATATGGCTTAGTGAAAAATGAAAACAAGAATATCAGTAAAACTGATGGATGCTCCCCAACTTTAACAAGCAAATTTGTAAGATTGTGGTCCCCTGCTATGGGAAATCATTTGGCACATGTTTCTAAAATGAAAAGACAGTAACCCTGGTAAAAAATGTGTGGGTAACTTTTTTATCTAACAATCTGGATTGTGGCCTGAAAACCACGAGAAATGGTATGTATCACATGATGTGTTCTGATTCTGTATCATATAGACCACCCGTTTCCGGGAACGAGACAGGCTGTCATTACAGGTGCATGAATACATTCTATGTGCATTTCAGTGATCAATTCAGCTGATCGCTTACAAAACAAAATTCCTTACAGTAAGAGACAGAAGTATTAATAGTCAATGCTGAAATATTGCTGCCGATGGAAAAAAATCATGAAAAATTGGCAAGTGAGGGCCGGAACTCCAGAGAAAAATATGCGGGCAACTTTTTTATAACATGTTCAGAAGTGGCTTGTCAAAGGTCCCTCATACCAAATTTCATTGAAATCCATCTCCACTCGGGTAAGATATCTCTGCGTGTGGAAAAAAAAATCATGAAAACTTGACAAAGTAAAAACTATAACTCATGTGAAAAATATGCGGGCAAGTTTTTTTGTAACATGTGCAGGAGTGGCTTGTCACAACAATCCAGCATACCAAATTTTGTTGAAATCCATCCACTCACTACTGAGATATTGCTGCGGATGGATGGACGGACTGACAAAGCGGTGACTGCATGTTTATGCTGCCCTAAAAAATATGCAGGGAGCATAAAAAGTACAGGAAACCAAGTATTTTGAAAATAAATTGCAGTTCCGTATTCATCAGCTTTACCACTCAATCAAAGCTCCCAACATTGGTCATCAAGTATTTGCTTTTTATTTTTCAGGTCTTGGTTTAGGCTTACATTTCTCATCAAAGAATACCAAAGAGTCTTCATACACAGTGAAGTTATTACACATTATACTGGCGATAAGCTGTGCCCAGTTTTCAGAAAAACTGAAGATACCTCATTATCCTATCACAATGTTCTATATCCTCTCATTTATTATGCATACTGTTTTATTTTTCGTCATTTCATCATTGATACCAAGACTTATCTGGGACAGTGGGAAAAGCAAACATTCCTGACAATTACTGTAAACTGGTCAATCGAGTCTTTCTCTTTAGACTGTTGCACTCTTCATTTCATTAGAGATATTTGTCTGATGAGAAAGCAAACATTCCTGACAATTTCTGTAAACTGGTCATTCAAGTAGTTTTTATTGAGACTCTTTGTTTAATTAACTGAACGAGTGCTGGAAGCCAATATTTGGGCTTTGTTCCTTAGTGCACGTACCATAACTTAAAGGCTCTATATTGTGTGGGTAGGCTTCATATTGAATTTATTTAGCCTGGATTTGCCTTTTAGCAATTTATGCAGTGTGCCAAATTTCAAAAATCACTCTAACCGACTGACCATTCACGTGGTTTGGAGATGGCTAACCGAACGGCGGCTATATAAAAATTCTTGGATAACTGCTTTTTTATCATTTACAAGTATTCATATATTGCGTGGAATTAAAATAAATATAGCCTCTCAAGGCCAAAAATCTATCATACACAAGAAAGGCTGGTTAACTAGTAGAGTGCTAGAAGCCCATATTCGGGCTTTATTCTGAACTGCGGGCACCTAAAGTTAAAGGCTTCATATTTTGTGGATTTCCTTCTCATTATCTTGGAAGTAAAATTACTTCATCTCCATCTATTTGCATTGTTACAATTTATGGGAGAGTGCCTATAAGGCTTCATATTTTGTGGATTTCCTTCTCATTATCTTGGAAGTAAAATTACTTCATCTCCATCTATTTGCATTGTTACAATTTATGGGAGAGTGCCTATTGGCACTCTCCCACTCTCCCATAAATTGTAACAAGACAAAAATGTGTGAACAAATTCTGTGGCTGAGAAAAAAATTAGCACTCTACCAGTTAAGTTACTCAAACTTTACTATTCAAGATGCAACTTTTTCCCAACAAGTCATCCATTCGCGTAGATTTGAATTTGTGTAACCACCACGCGAATAAAATGAGCATTCTCGTCAAATTTTGCACACTACTTATGGGAGAGTGCTTTCATAAATTGTTACAAGGCAAAGACAGGTAAACAAATTTTGAGGTCCAAAAATAATTTAGCACTCTGCCAGTCAAGTGATATCTGAATGATAAGAAAGCAACCATACCTGACAACAGGGTTCTTACACTTTTTTGACCAAAAATTTCCATACTTTTTCCATACCTTTTCCAGACCTGACGTACCATTTTTCCAGACTCAAATCACATCATTTACCATCAAAACCGAAGGCACAGGCACCGTCTCAAGTGGAATCTAGGGCCCGCAACCCTTGAAAGTTCATTACTACATGTACATATATGCTAACAAAGTGGTACTGGTAGCTAAACTGGCAGTGATTCTACATGTTAATTAGCTGCAAACATGTATGTATTCAGCCAATGAAAATGTACAATCTCTACAGCTGAAAATCTGTTTTCATACGGTGTTCAGCATACATCTATAAGGAATGTGTCCCACCCATATAACAATAAAGCAAGTTCTCTCTTAGAGAGCACTTGGTTTGTTGTTATACGAATGGGTAGTTCTGGACAACATATGGACTTCAAGATTAAATAAAAATTTCTTGACATTGTTTTATCATAAGAGTAAAAATGTCTAACTTACCACAAGACAGTCTGTGTGCCAGAATATATTCTACTTGAAATAGTTTCAGAAATTATCCACACTAACAGTAATAATCCTTCAACATACACAAGCTATGTGCATGTAGTTTGAAAAGCTTCTTAAGCAGGTTATAGCATAAACATTATGTAACAATGATCCAAATGAAACTGAAGAAATGAATTATCAAATGAGAAAACAAACTGCAACTGTAGTAACACCAATTATCCAACTCTTTAACATGCATCAAATGGAGATCACCATGAACAAAAATCAGTTTTTATATTCTTTTAGCTTGTTGTCAATTTCTTCATCGAGATTTTTTAGTTCAACCTCTTTATCTCTTGCCGATCGTCGAAGGGCATTCGATTTAGATATGAAAGACAGCTTTCCTGTATGCTCCGCTTTATCTGAAAAATCATCTGCACTTTTCAAAAGAGAGTTCATGTTTCCTTCAACACGTTTCTTTTTTGCTTTCAACTCATCGATTTCATTCAAGAGAGATTTCCTTTTATTCCCTTTTTCCTTCTCAACTTTATGCTGTTTTTCATCATGAAGAAAAGCATGATATCTTTGCCTTGCTGCAGCAGCAGATTGCAATAGTTTCTTGTTAACTGTTACCCCTTTGACACCACCAGCATGTTTCAAGTGATCAGTTATTATTCTCTGAGCAATAACAGTTTTTTCTGACATATTTTCAACAATAATTTCCTTATTGACAGAGAAGCCTCTCTCCACAGAGGCCTGTCCATGGGACAGTACAAGAATTTTTTTTGTAAGCAGCCAGAGTTGTGTAAAATCTGTATTGTTAGCAATATGAGCATAAAATAGGTTGTCAAGTCTTTTTTCTGCTTCATTAAATGATTTAAAGTCATCAAAATTAGCTTTTTGCATCAGAAAGTCATTGTATTCCTTTATAACTGTGTCACACTGGGATTCAAGAATGTGTCCTGACTCTTCTACTATTTTCAGAGTCGACTTGAGTTGTTTAACACAGAACTCGGATTGTTCAACAATGTGTTTTGGCACTAACCAGCCAAGATTCCTGACTAAGCCATACCTAACTGGAGCTTTCTCTAAAAATTTGGTAACAAGTTTTATTACAAAAGAACGAGTATCTGATCTGACACCAAAGAGAGCTTTCTCTGAAAGCTTCTTTTCAGTTTTTAAATTTTCAAGCAGTTTTTCTCCAATAAATCCAATGTTGATATTTGCTGTCTTTTTATGATATGAAGTATCAGTGATATCAAAATTTATCAGTTTTGTTATGGAGGTAATAGATTTCATAGTATCATGTTTAAAAATACGGTCAAGCAAACAGGTCATTGTTTTTAACAAGTCTTCACACATAAGGGGTAACATAGGCTTGTCGGTTTGATATTTTAACAAGAAAGGAGTTACATCTCTTGCAATTGATAAAAATATGTTTGTCCGCACTTCAAACAATGGGTCGTCACACGAAGAAGAAACAGAGTCAAATGATTTATTTTTAGGCTTCGTGAATTTTTTTGAAGATGAGCTTAATTCTTTGACATACTTCTTAATATTAGGCCAAATTTCCAACACTCGTTCGCACACACCTACATTTTCAATCCATCTGTGTTTACAGAACTGTTTTGGAAAAACACTTGAGCCAGTAATACTGGTAAAATCTTCACGGCGTGCCGGGGAGTCATGAAAAAGCCAGTACAATGACTTGAATGTTTCCTCAATATTCCAACCAGTCTCCAAGCTTCCGGCTCTGAATGCATTGTGCATTATATGTAACCCACAGCTTCCAATATTTAAAAGATTTGGACCATTTTCTTCATCAATACTTTTTGATAACTGATTAAAAGCCTTCCAATTGACATTCGGACCATCCATTGAAAGTTGTAAAATACCTCTCTGTCCAATTGACTCACAACACTCTTTCAACTTGTCATGAACATGATCAGCACAAGCATGGCCCAAAAAATATGATGTGTAATACTGAGTTCTGATGCAATTTCCTTCCCAAAAACGAACATGAACGTCAAACTGTTTTGACTGCAAATAATCGTTCAGACTTTCGTCAAATAATAGAACATACTGGTTTTCAGATTTAATCTTTGAAAGCATCAACTCTGAAAAATAGGGAGCAATTCCAAACGTTGTAAGATAGCGTGATTTTGTCTCTGAACAAGAAAATTTTGAAGCAATCTGACTATCAGGAAACATGAGGCGAAATACGTCAGAAACACCCTGACAACTCTTGTAAGAATAGTGTTTTTCCATCATATTCAAAGTCCAGTAAATTTCTGCTGTTAAAACACTCTTGTCGGTAACAAAGTCTCCAAGGGTTGAAACGCCCCCAGTGCCAGTGGCTCCATGACTATGTTCGTGAGACACTTCCAATGCGTCAAGTTTTTGTTTTGAAGAAACACCGTGACGGTGAAGATCATTGCCAGGTGTCAGATGAGTCTTACCTATTCTCGTAGCTTCGGAAAAAAATCCTTCCATATGATTTTGTTGTTGTTTCATTTTCACTAAGGCAGCGTGTTTTTTACCTGCCATGTGACTTAGAAGGGCCGCTTCGCCCATATTCGATACGTCAAATGATTTTCTGCATATTGTGCACATTGCCTTTTTATTCAAAGTTTTGTCCTGAGAAATCCATTGTTTGAATCTAGGGTCTGTTTCCCATTTCAGCGAAAAAACACACTTCCCCATGATAAACAAATACAAAAATAACAAATGACCTTCACGTTGGAAATTTCAAAGACAATAAAACACAGTGCACATGTGACTTGACCTTCGGAATTCTCCGTAATTCCGAGCTGCATTCGGCTTTGAAACACCTGTGATATCTCGGTTGTATTCCATTGAAAATGTGCGAAGTTTTCCGATCCGAATTTTTCTGTTATCGAATGCGGGGCGTTGACAAATAATAATTCTTGTATGCTGGTTCTTTTTACTCAGAATGATTACACCTTAAACCTTTGTTAAAAACAGTAATTTCCATACTTTTTCAAGACCCCAAGGCTCGACACACATATTTTCAAACCTTTTCCAGACCTTTTCCAAACCGCCCCAAATTTCCATACTTTTTCCAGTTTTCCAGACCCACGTACGAACCCTGTGACAATTAACATAAACTGGTCATTCATATTTTTGTTCAGATTCTTGCGCTCTACATACCATGAAAGATGAGAGATATTTGAATGATAAGAAAGCAAACCTTCTTGACAATTACAGTAAAGTGGTCATTCAAGTCAATTCTCTATAGAGATATTTGTATGATTAGAAGGCAACCATTCCTGACAATTACAGTAAATTGGTCATTCAAGTCATTTCTCTATAGACTCTTGCTCACTTTATGAAGTTAAGAGATATTTGTATGATTAGAAGGCAACCATTCCTGACAATTACTGTAAACTGGTCATTCAAGTCATTTCTCTTCTTTGAATGAAGAGAAAGCAATCATTTCTGACAATTACTGCAAATTGGTCATTCAAGTCATTTATCTTCTTTGAATGAAGAGAAAGCAAACATTCCTGACAATTTCTGTAAACTGGTCATTCAAGTCATTTCTCTTCTTTGAATGAAGAGAAAGCAAACATTCCTGACAATTTCTGTAAACTGGTCATTCAAGTCATTTCTCTTCAGACTCTTCATGCAATGAGAGATATCTGAATGGTGAGGAAAGCAACATTCTTCACCATTACCATAAACTGGTCATTCAAACCATTTCTCTTCAGACTCTTGCACTCTCCGTGTAATGAGAGATGAAGATATCTGAATGACGAGGAAAGCAACACTCTTTACCATTACCATAAACTGTTCATTCAAGTCATTTCTCTTCAGACTCTTGCACTCTTCAAGTGATCAGATATTTGAATAACAAGAAAACAAATAACCCTGGAAAGTGAAGCAGCACTGTGGTAAACAGACTTTTACTGGTAAAATAGGACCCTTTAACCAATGCTTGGGGTGGAAGTCCTCTAAAATGGGCAACATGAGTACAAATGATTGGCTGAACTTGACTTTACATTCATGTTGTGGTCATGATTATCCATTGTGCAGAAATATGTGACCTAAAACACATAAATAAAAACAATAATTGTAATGATAACTGAGAATCAATCTTGATGTAATTAAAGATATTTGCATTTCAGACATATTCTTCTGATATCAGTGATCTGGACCTTGCTGTAAAACAGAGATATAGACAATTTATACCCTGAACATGTGCATCCACTATGAGGTGGGGTGGATTAGACAAGTTATAATCAGTGGACTTGTCCGAGTTAGAGCTTGCATTTTAGGCCACACAAAGTAGATCCTCTGTTTCTCAGGCAATTATTTGTAAAATTGCTTGTGGGTGAGCATTTTTATGTGTACCCATACTATGCATGGTACACATAATGCCTGCATCCGGGGTAACCATCCGTCGTTCGTCCATCATCCATATCCATTTCTTTGGCATCCGATAACTTGAAAAATATTGCTTTGATTGTCATGTTACATTATATTTGTGTTCAGGTTACTGATGTGCCGGGGAGCGCGGTGGCTCAGTAGGTAGAGGTGCAGGCTGCAAGCCGAGAGGTCCTCGGTTCGAATCCCACCTGCGGCAACCACATTGTGTCCTTGGGCAAGACACTTCATCTCCATTGCCCGCATGGGGGCACGATGATGCCATGTACTAAGGTGTACTGCACGTCGATGGTACGCATGTCTTCAACCAATCTAACCCTGCCTGTGCTGCAGTTACAATGTTGGGGAGCTGGCAGCTGCTCGTCGTTGCTCGGTGGTTCTCTCTGGGTACTCCGGCTTCCTCCACCTGTAAAACTGTCACGGTCATGATTAGCCATTGTTTACTAATATGTGACCTTAAACATAAATAAACAAATACTGATGTGCCGAGCTGTATAGTTTTTGGTGTAAATCTGATAATTTGATCCTGAGATATTAACTCTTTATCCTTCAAATTGAGAATTCTTCCAATCTCTTTGGCATGAGATAACTCAAAAAATATCAATCCAATTGTCATGTTACTTTATATATATCTTCTGGTTACTGATGTTCCAAGCTGTGTAGTTTTTGGTGTAAATCTGTTATTTTGATCCTGAGATATTAACCCTTTATCCTTCAAATTGAAAATTCCTCCAATCCCTTTGGCATTCGACAACTTGAAAAATATTGCTTGGATTGTCAAGTTACTTTGTATTTGTGTTCAGGTTACTGATGTACCGAGCTGTATAGTTTTTGGTGTAAATCTGATAATTTGATCCTGAGATATTAACCTTTTATCCTTCAAATTGAAAATTCCTCCAATCCCTTTGGCATTCGATAACTTGAAAAATATTGCTTGGATTGTCAAGTTACTTTATATTTGTGTTCAGGTTAATGATGTACCAAGCTGTATATTTTTTGTGTAAATCTGATAATTTGGTCCTGAGATATTACCCCTTTATTCTTCAAATTGAAAATTCCTCCAATCCCTTTGGCATGAGATAACTCAAACAATATCAATCCAATTGCCATCTTACTTCATATATGTGTTCAGGTTACTGATGTGCCGAGCTATATACTTTTTGGTGTAAATCTGATAATTTGATCCTGAGATATTAACCCTTTACCCTTCAAATTGAAAATTCCTCCAATTCCTTTGGCATGAGATAACTCAAAAAATATCAATCCGATTGCCATCTTACTTCATATATGTGTTCAGGTTACTAATGTGCCGAGCTGTGTACTTTTTGGTGTAAATCTGATAATTTGAATCTGAGATATTAACCCTTTATCCATCAAATTAGGCACTCATCCAATCCATTTCTATATGTACCCATACCATGTATAGTGTACATAATGTCGGCATTTGGGGTGGCCCTCTGTCATACAGCTTTCTACTAGTTGTGCATATGGGTACACATCTGACAATTTCATCGGCCTATTTTTTTATTTTATGTTTTGTTTCTGTAATTACTTCTTTGCTATCAAAAGTTCATGTTCTTGGTTTATGTTTTAGTCCTCAAAATCTTCGGAATAGCATGGGTGGTGGTGTATTTCATCCCTTGAGAGCAAGAAGGCTTTGCAATGCTAATGCAAAGCCTTCTAGCACTCAAGGGACAAATTTAACAATTTTTTTATTTTGTGTAAATTATTAGACATAAACCATTTAATTTTTATTTTTAGTCTGAGTTTGACGAGATGAATGGAGGGCGGGCTAGCGTAAACAATTGGTTTCCGGATAACTTGATAATGGTTCAACCCATGTTCATGAAACTTCATAGGTAGGTTGGTATCGGTGAGAGGAAGAACCCTATTTATTTTGGACTCACTAGGTCAAAGGTCAAGGTCACAGTGACCCTGAACATAGTAAATCAAAACATTGGTTTCCAGATGATAACTTGATAATGGTTCGACCCATGTTCATGAAACTTCATAGTTAGGTTGGCATCAGTGAGAGGAAGAGCCCTATTTATTTTGGACTTGCTAGGTGAAAGGTCAAGATCACAGTGACCTTCAACATAGTAAATCGTAAACAATTGGTTTCTGGATGATAAATTGATAATTTTTCGACCCACGTTCATGATTCTTCATAGGTAGGTTGGCATCAGTGAGAGGAAGAACCTTATTTATTTTGGACTTGCTAGGTGAAAGGTCAAGGTTCACAGTGACCTTCAACATAGTAAATAATAAACAATTGGTTTCTGGATGATAACTTGATAATGGTGTGACCCACATTCATGAAACTTCATAGGTAGGTTGGCCTAGGAGAGTGGAAGACCTCTATTTATTTTGTTCTCACTAGGCCAAAGGTCAAGATTACAGTGACCTTGAACATAATAAATCGTAATCAGTTGGTTTCCAGATGATAATTTGACAATGGTTCCACCTATGTTCATGAAACTTCGTAGGTAGGTTGGCATTGGTGCAAGAAAGAGCCCTATTTATTTTGGAATCACTAGGTAAAAAGTCAAGGTCACAGTGACCCTTCACATAGTAAACTGTAAACAATTTGTTTCTGGGTGATAAGTTGATAATGATTAAACCCACTTTTGTGCTGTCAAAACTCGACATTGGATCAGTGATCCTATCGGCATTTTTTTTCTAAGTCTACAATGGTTATAAAAAGAGAGCATGCGGCAGCTGAAAGGATCATGCGGGAGGGCCTGAGAAATAGATTTTTAAATTTTTTAAGGCCTTAGACTTGTTCTACCGATATCGGTGATCTGGGTCTTGTTGTAAAACAGAAATACAGACAATTTATACACTGAACATGAGAATCCACTGAGGTGGGGTGGGAGAGGGATTACCTGTATTTTGACAAGAATTATTTGGGAATACCTCTAAGTGCTTGTTCCATGGAGGTCAAATATTAACTACTGGTAAGGCCGTAGAAAGTTCGAAATCTGTTTCTCATGCCCTTCCACATGGTCAGTTGGGCTGCTGTATGCTTTCTTTTTATGACCAATGCAAACATAATGAAAAAAAAAGAAATTAAATGGTTTTTTGATATTTTACCCAAGTTAATAAATGGATAAATTTGTCCCTTGAGTGCAACAAGGCTTTGCAATGCATTAGCATTACAAAGCCTTTTTGAACTCCAGGGATGAAATCCATCGCCACCCATGCTATTATGTAGATTATGAGGCCTAAAACATAAACCAAACCAAGAATATGAACTTTTGGATGGCAAAGAAATAATTACAAAAATGAAAAATAACATAAAATAAAAAAACGCCTGCCCACATGCATTGTTTCCAAAAATGGCCTGAGAAACAGAAGCTCTACTTTGTGAGGCCTAATCCTTTTATAACAAGCTATTAATTGAAAATACTTGTAGAATATGTTTTCATTTTTGGAATTCACTTTTAAAAGAATTTCCACAATCTAGGATAAGTATTTCCATGAGTTCCTTGAATCCTGCACCATATATAACATATAACCAACTGGCCCTGTGAATTTTTACAGCCTCAGTCAGTGTTAGTGTTCAACCGATTGCCAAAAATGGTTGCTGACCAATTACCGGTTATATGAGCTCATAATCGGCCGATTCTGATGCAGATTCCAATTGGATTGTAATACCATGCACTACTAAACAAGTCGAGGCTCGAAAGAACTGCATTAAACTGAACATTTCTCACAGTGTTGTTAAACTTTGTTGACTGGGGTTGCAGTAAAATTACCAGTCGCATACACTTGGGTGGTAAACGTGGCTCTCAGAGCCACGTTTACCACCCATGTGCGTATGACTGGTAATTTTACTACAACCTTAGTCAGTGGAGTGCAACCTTCACTTTTCCGGTATGAACAGGTGATTGCTGCAAGTACACTCAATTGTAAGTTTTACATGTCATTTAACTTCTATATCCCATAAAGGGGCGTCTACAGAGATTAAGAATGCACATTGTGGTTGTTTCTGAACTTTATTGAATGGTATCATTGACATCATTTTACATTAGCAATTAATTGAACACTTGCAAAAGATAATATAATGTGGTTAATGAATCTTCACAAAATGCTTGGAAACAATCGGCTGAACCGATGTTCCATGAGCCGTTGCAGTTGTCATCCGATCAATTCGGCTGATTGTGGTGGCTGGTTCCGATCATTGGTTGAACACTAGTCAGTGTACATTTTCATGTAGTGTGTGATATGGCAGTTATCAATTTTTTGTAACCAGAATGTGTGACACATTTTCTGGTTATTAAAAAGTTTCATTATTAACTGAATCACTAACCTTGTTACTGTGCAGCTTTAGTGTAAATCTCACCTATAGCAACTCTTCACCCAAAGTAATGGTCAAAACCAGCCAGTAATATTCTCAAAACCAGCCAGTACTAGTCTCAAACAAGAGGCCCCAGGGGGCTTTAGGCGCACACCGAATGTTCCATACTGTTAAGACACAAATTTTATCAAAAGCTATTCCTAAGGTTCTACAGAGTTAATCTATACTCCCTGTGGAGCTAAAACATCAACAGGACTGAATGGGACAATGCTGCTGATCAAATATCAAAAGATTCTGCATGATGGTTCTGAAGAAGATTTTTAAAGAATTTTCCTTGAATTGCACAAAGTAAACATTCACGCCCCCAAAGTGAGGCCCAATATTGATCGAGGGACTCAATTTGAACAAACTTGAATAAGAACTTTACTAAGATGCTACATACCAAATATCAAAAGATTTTGCCCACTGGTTTTTGAGAAGAAGATTTTTAAAGAATTTTTTCTTAGATTGCACTAAGTGAAAATTCACGGCCCATAGGGAGCCCCAATATTGATCGAGGGACTCGATTTGAACAAATGTGAATCAGACCCATACCAAGATGCTGCATACCAAATATCAAAAGATTCTGACCACTGGTTCTAGAAAAGAAAATTTTTGAAGATTTTTTCTTAAATTGCACCAAGTAAAAATCCACGTCCCCATAGGTAGCCCCAATATTGATCAAGGAACTCAATTTGAACAAACTTGAATCAGACTCACACCAAGTTGCTGCAGACCGAACATCGAAAGATTCTGCCCATTGGTTCTGGAGAAAAAAATTTTTGAATAATTTTTCTTAAATTGTACCAAGTAAAAATTCACTCCCCCAAAGGGAGCCCCAATATTGATCGAGGGACTCAATCTGGAGAAGATTTTTAAAGAATTTTTTCTTAAATTGCACGGCCCCCCCATAGGGAGCCCCAATATTGATCGAGGGACTCGATTTGAACAAACTTGAATCAGACCCATACCAAGATGCTGCATACCACATATCAAAGATTGGTTCTGGAGAAGATTTTTAAATTTTTTTTCTTAAATTGCACCAAGTAAAAATTCAGGTCCCCATAGTGAGCCCCAAAATTGATCAAGGGACTCCATTTGAACAAACTTTGAATCAGACCCATACCAAGATGCTGTATACCAAATATCAAAAGATTCTGCTCACTGGTTCTGGAGAAGATTCCCATAATGAGCCTTAATATGAACAAAGGGACTCAATTTTTACAAACTTGAATCAAGCCCATACTAGAATGCCGTATACCAAATATCAAAAGACTCTGCATGCTGGTTCTGGAGAAGATTCTTAAAGAATTAGAGTTGAATTGCACAAAATAAAAATTCATGCCCCCATATTGAGCCCAAATATTGATCGGGGGAGGGGGGGGGGATAGGGAGGGGGGGGGGGGGGGGCTCAATTTAAACAAACTTGAATCAGACCCATACTAGCATCCTGCACACCAAATATCAAAAGATTCTGCCCACTGGTTCTGGAGAAGATTTTTAAAGAATTTTTATATGCCTGTTTACAGAAACGGGACATATTATGTTATCAGTCTGTCTGTCCGTCCATAAACATTTTGGTTTCCGTTCATTTAAAGTCGACATCAAACTTTCAGAAGTTGTTTTTAGCAATAAAATACAGGTCAAGTTCGATATTGGTGTTTCTCAGTCCATCCGCTGCAGAGTTATGGCCCTTCGAAAACACAATTTTTCTAAAAAAAATTGGTTTCCCTTCATTAAAGTCGAATGCCTTGACGGATCGACATCAAACTTTCAGATGTTGTTTTTAGCAATAAAAAACAGGTCAAGTTCGATATTTGTGTTTCTCAGTCCATCCTCTGCAGAGTTCGATATTGGTGTTTCTCAGTCCATCTGCTGCAGAGTTATGGCCCTTTGAAAACCCAATTTTTGCAAAGAAAATTGGTTTCTGTTCATTTAAAACCAAACGCCTTGACAGATTGACACCAAATTTTTCAGATGTTGTTTTTAGAAATGAAATACACGTCAAGTTCGATATTGGTGTTTCTCAGTCCATCCGCTGCAGAGTTATGGCCCTTTGAAAACACAATTTTTTGCTGTTCATTTACAGCCGAATCCCTTGATGGATTGACACCAAAAAATTTTTTGCCGTTCATTTAAAGCCGAATCCCTTGATGGATTGACACCAAATTTTCAGTATGCCCGTTTATAAAAACGGGACGTATTATGTTATCAATCTGTCTGTCCGTCCATCCGTAAACAATTTGGTTTCCGTTCATTTAAAGTCGAACACCTTGACGGATCGCAGAATCCCTTGATGGATTGACACCAAATTTTCAGTACGCCTGTTTATAAAAATGGGACGTATTATGTTATTTTATTTTGTGAAGACCTCAGATCGATTAATAGGAAAATGTGAAAATAGATGAATTAGCCTTTACCCCAGACAGGGCAGGGGAATGGGCAATGATTGAAGGGGAGTGACGACAGACATAGTCGAATCAACAAAAATTTCAAACTTTACCCTTTACCCCAGAGAAACTTGCGCATGTTCCAATTTTAACGGGCGTATGTTGCTGCGCTAGGCGGTGCTCTTGTTCTTGAACTGTACTAAGTAAAAATTCACGCCCCCATAGTGAGCCCCAATATTGATCAGAAGACTCAATTTGAACAAACGTGAATCCAACCCATACCAAGATGCTGCATACCAAATATCTAAAGATTCTGCCCACTGGTTCTGGTGAAGAAGATTATTAAAGATTTTTTCTTAAATTGCACTAAGTGAAAATTCACACCCCTTTAGTGAGCCCAATATTGATCGAGAGGCTCAATTTGAACAAACTTGAATCAGACCCATACCAAGCTGCTGTATACCAAATATCAAAAGATCCTGCCCATTGGTTCTGGAGAAGATTTTAAAATTTGTTTTCTTAAATTGCACTAAGTAAAAATTCAGGTCCCCAGAGTGAGCCCCAAAATTGATCACAGGACTCCATTTGAACAAACTTGAATCAGACGCATACCAAGATGTTGTATACCAAATATCAAAAGATTCTGCCCACTGGTTCTGGAGAAGATTTTTCCTTAAATTGCACTAAGGAAAAATCCATGCCCCTATTGGGAGCCCCAATTTTGATCAAGGGACTCGATTTGAACAAACTTGAATCAGAAAAGAATTTTTCTTAAATTGCATTAAGTAAAAATTCACGCCCCCATAGTGAGCCCCAATATTGATTGAGGGACTCGATTTGAACAAACTTGAATCAGACCTATACCAAGATACTGCATACCAAGTATCATAAGATTCTGCCCACTGGTTCTGGAGAAGATTTTTAGCTCAACTTTGGCGAAGCCAAATTTGAGCTTATGCCGTGGCCAGTCGTCTGTCAACAATTCAATACGGCTCGGGCTAGAGGCCTTATTTATGAACCGATCTTTACAAAACTTCTTGGGTACCTTTGTTATGACCGTGGGACGAGAACGAGTGTTTTTGGGTCCAATCCCAAATTCAAGTTGGCTGCTGATGGCCATTTTGTACAGACTTAGGTGAAATCAGATTTTTGCGCAGAACTTCCATATGAAAGTCCTGATTTGAATAATTTTTTGTATGAATGTTTAGTACCATGGGATACATCACATATAATGCGGGTTTTTTTCTCGTACGTAAATTATGCAAATTAGACTAACTTTGATGTATTTAGTGTTACTTTCAGCACTGTAAGTGCAAATGCCAATACGGCTCGGGCTAAAGGCCGTATTTATAAACCGATCTTTACGAAACTTCTTGGGTACCTTTGGTATCACCGTGGGACGAGAACGAGTGTTTTTGGGTGCGGTCCGAAATTCAAGATGGCCGCTGGCAGTCATTTTGTACAAAATTAGGTGCAATCAGATTTTTGCACAGAACTTCCATATGAAAGCGCCGATTTGAAAATTTTTTTGTGTGAATGTTTAGTACCATGGGATACATCACATATAATACAGGTTTTTTTCTCGTGCAGAAATTATGCAAATTAGATGAACTTTGATTTTTTCAGTGCCACTTACACACAGAAAGTACTCATGTCAATACGGCTCGGGCTAGAGGCTGTATTTATCAACCTATCTTCACGAAACGTCTTGGGTACCTCTGTTATCACCTTGGGACGAGAACGATTTTCTGAGTAAGGTCCAAAATTCATGTTGGCTGCCAGTGGCCATTTTGTACCGAAATTAGGTCTAATCAGTTTTTTGTACACAACTTCTATACGGCTCAGGCTAGAGGCCTTATTTATGAACCGATCTTTACGAAACTTCTTGGGTACCTTTGTTATCACCGTGGGATGAGAACGGGTGTTTTTGGGTGTGGTCCGAAATTCAAGATGGCCACCAGCAGCCATTTTGTACCAAAATTAGTGCAATCAGTCTTTTGTACAGAACTTCTGTATGAAAGTTCCGATTTGAATAAATTTTTGTATGAATGTTTAGTAAAATGGAATACATCACATACAGTACGGGTTTTTTTCTCATGCAGAAATTATGCAAATTAGATGAATTTTGATTTATTTAGTGCTACTTATACACTGTAAGTGCACATGTCAATACGGCTCGGGCTAGAGGCTGTATTTATCAACCGGTTTTCAAGAAACTTCTTGGGTACCTTTGTTATCACCTTGGGATGAGAACGAGTGTTTCGGAGTGCGGTCCAAAATTCAAGATGGCTGCCAGTGGCCATTTTGTACCGAAATTAGGTCCAATCAGTTTTTTGTCACAACTTCTATAAAACTTGTATTTATGAACTGATCTTCACGAAACTTCTTGGGTACCTTTGTTTTCACCTTGGGACAGGAATGAGTGTGTTTTGGGGTGCCTTTGTTATCACTGTGCTATGAGAACAAATATTTTGGGGTTCAGTCAGACTCACTCTGGGACTCAAAGATTTCTTTTCTAGTTTAGCATCTGTCACCCACCTTTACAATACTTTACCTATACATTTGTTACAGGCTACGGTCAGTATTTATGTACAGACCGTTACAATACTGTATATGTACCTTTGTTATCAGGTCATTACCTAGATGTTTGTCATTGCTGTGTCACATACTATACATGTACATGTCTTGACAAGTTGAGCTACAGTGTCATTGACACTTTCATTTAATAATTTTTCTATAATTCATACGGTGCTATCAGAGTTATGCCCCATACAGAGCCCCCAAGGGACGTGGCCATTTCATTGGGACAAACATGAATTGCCATATAACAATGAACATCCACATGAAGTTCGGTGAAAATCGGACCAGTGGTTTCAGAGGAGAAGTCGTTTGAAAAAAAGCCCATATTTAATTTTTTGTTTTGGTACATCTTTTAAAAGGTGGCAAAAGCTCTACACATTTCTTTTCAGACAGGTGAGATTTCATAGTGCTGAGGAGAGAAAAGTAGAGATAATTTTTATCTTAACTTGACATAGTCAAGATAAGCTATTGCCATCACGCGTGCGGAAGTCTGTTAGTCTGTGAGTCTGTTAGTCTGTGAGTCTGTGACGTCTGTTCACATTTCCTTTAGCACGGGCTACACCCCGCAGTTCTTGTCTGATCGTCACGAAATTTCATATGCAGGTTTGGGGTCATGTCTAGATGAGAACGTCCCCTTTTGGTCGCGATCGGGCAACCGGGCAACAGATATGGCTGCCCGAGCCCAAAACCCGAAAACCATTAGCACAGTCTACAGGTTGTATTTATGAAGGGATTTCATTGTAACTTGGTAGGATGCCTCTGAAAAGTGCCTAGACGAGAACATCCCCTTTTGGGCATGATCTATCAACCGTGATGGCTGCCCAAGCCTGAAACCCAAAAACTTTTAGCACAGTCTGCTGGTCATGTTTAATGTGGAGGGATTTCATTTAACTTGGTAGGATGACTCCTTATGATGTCTAGATGCGAATTTCCCCATTTGGGCATGATCTGCCAACCGTGACGACTGCCCGAGCCCAAAACCCGAAAACCTTTAGCACAGTCTACAGGTCATATTTATTGAGGAATTTCATTGTAACTTGGTGGGTTGACTTCATACAATGTCTAGATGAGAAAGTCCCCCTTTGGACGTGATTGGGCAACTGTGACGGCTACAGGAGCCCGAAGCCCGAAAACCTTTAGCACAGTCTAGAGGTCATATTTATGAAATGATTTCATTGTAACATGGCAGGATGACTCCAAATAATGTCTAGATGAGAACGTCCCATTTTGATCGCGATCATGCAGCCTTGATGGGTGCCCGAGCCCAAAAACCTTTAGCATAGGCAAAAGGTCATATTTATGGAAGGATTTCATTGTAACCTGTTAGGTTGACTCCATATAATGCCTAGATGATGACATCCCCTTTCGGTCGTGATTGGTCAGTTGTGATGGCTACAAGTGCCCGAAGCCCGAAAACCTTGAGCACAGTCTACAGGTCATATTTATGAAGGGATTTCATTGTAACTTCTTAGGATCACTCCAGATGATGCTCAGATGAGATTGTCCCCTATGGTTTCGATCATTCACCCATGATGGCTGCCCAAGCCCGAAGCCCGAAAACCTTTAGCACAGTCTACAGGTCATATTTATGAAGGGATTTCATTGTAACTTGGTAGGTTAACTTCATATAATGTCTAGATGAGAACGTGCGATCATTCACCCATGATGGCTGCCCGAGCCCGAAGCCCGAAAACCTTTAGCACAGTCTACAGGTCATATTTATGAAGGGATTTCATTGTAACTTGGTAGGTTAACTTCATATAATGTCTAGATGAGAACGTCCCCTTTTGGACATGATTGGGCAACTGTGACGGCTAAAGGTGCCCGAAGCCCGAAAACCTTTAGCACAGTCTACAGGTCATATTTATGAGGGGATTTCATTGTAACTTGGTAGGATGACTCCAAATAATGTCTAGATGAGAACGTCCCCTTTTGATTGCGATCATTCAGACTTGATGGGTGCCCGAGCCCAAAAACCTTTAGCATAGGTAAAAGGTCATATTTATGGAAGGATTTCATTGTAACCTATTAGGTTGACTCCATATAATGCCTAGATGATGACATCCCCTTTTGGTCGTAATTGGTCAGCTGTGTTGGCTACAAGTGCCCGAAGCCCAAAAACCTTGAGCACAGTCTACTGGCCATATTTATGAAGGGATTTCATTGTAACTTCATAGGATCATTCCAGATGATGCCCAGATGAGTTTGTCCCCTTTGGTTGCGATTATTCAACCATGATGGCTGCCCGAACCCAAAGCCCGAAAACCTTAAGCACAGTCTACAAGTCATATTTGTGAAGGGATTTCATTGTAACTTGGTAGGTTGACTTCATATAATGCCTAGATGAGAACGTCCCCCTTTGGACATGTTTGGGCAACTTTGACGGCTAAAGGTGCCCGAAGCCCAAAAACCTTTAGCACTGTCTACAGGTCATATTTATGAAGGGATTTCATTGTAACTTGGTAGGTTGACTCCAAATAAGGTCAAGATGAGAACGTCCCATTTTGGACGTGATCATTCAGCCTTGATGGGTGCCCGAGCCCAAAAACCTTTAGCATAAGCAAAAGTTTATATTTATAGAAGGATTTCATTGTAACATTGTTAGGTTGACTCCATATAATGCCTAGATGATGACATCCCCTTTTGGTCGTGATTGGTCAACTGTGATGGCTACAGGTGCCCGAAGCCCGAAAACCTTGAACACAGTCTACAGGTCATATTTATGAAGGGATTTCATTGTAACTTCGCAGGATCACTCCAGATGATGCCCAGATGAGATTGTCCCCTTTGGTTGCGATCATTCAACCATGATGGCTGCCCGAGCCCGAAGCCCAAAAACCTTTAGCACAGTCTAAGGTCATATTTATGAAGGGATTTCATTGTAACTTGGTAGGTTGACTTCATATAATGTCTAGATGAGAACGTCCCCTTTTGGACACGAGTGGGCAACTGTGACGGCTTCAGGGGCCCAAAGCCCGAAAACCTTTAGAACAGTCTTCAGGTCATAATTATGAAGGGATTTTATTGTAGCTTGGTAGGATGACTCCAAATAGTGTCCAGATGAGAACGTCCCCTTTTGGTCACGATCATTCAGCCTTGATGGCTGCCCGAGCCCAAAAACCTTTAGCATGTCTGTAGGTCGTATTTATGGAAGGATTTCATTGTAACTTGTTAGGTTGACTCCATATAATGCCTAGATGATGACATCCCCTTTTGGTCGTGGTTGGTCAACTGTGATGTCTACAGGTGCCTGAAGCCCGAAAACCTTTAGCACAGTCTACAGGTCGTATTTATGGAGGGATTTCATTGTAACTTGGTAGGTTGACTTCATATAATGTCTAGATGAGAACGTCCCCTTTGGACGCAATTGGGAAACTGACGGCTACAGGGGCTCGAAGCCCGAAAACCTTTAGCACAGTCTACAGGCCATATTTATGAAGGGATTTTAATGTAACTTGATAGGATGACTCATTTTGGAATAATTTCATTGTAATTTTGTTGATATATGTTAACTGTGAGGGCCACATATATTAACTGTGAGGTCATATTAACCCACCCCTCAGATCTTTAGTACAGTGTACACCTCATATTATTTTTATCATAAACATAGCATACAGGGAACAGAAATGAACATATTCCCAATTATCACAATTCTTGTCTTATTTCATAATTCTTTCATAAACATTGAACATTATCCTTTTCATCAAACACAACACACAAGTTAAGCTACAGTGTCATTGACACTTTCATTTGACTGAATTGTGACCCAGTCATGACCAAATCCAAATTCTCTGTTTTTGTGGTCACTGTACTGTTTACCCAATAGTCCATGAAATGCGACTTTCTACTCGTTTGTACTTTAAACCGAAAGGTTGAGGGTTTGATCCTGCAATCCCGACCAGCATAACTGCATTGTGTCCTTTGGCAGAATCTTATCCCAATTGCTTATGTGTGTGCATGGTGCCGCTGTGTACTGCAAGTCGACGGTGTGGTTGCTTTCAACCACTCCAAACTCTGCTTGTGGAGTGTTAGTAAGACGCAGAGTCTGACAATTGCTCGTCGACTTCCTCCGCTTGCCAAATTGTTCCAAAAAGTTCAAAGGTTATTGTGTTTCTAAGTCGAGCTTTGCTGAGCCAAACTAGTTTCGAACGCTTTCGTTCTTCTTCAGTGGCCTGAAAGCCACAGGTCACCGTTGCTCATTCCCTTTTATACCCCACGAGAGGGTGTCATGACCTGGTCAAGTGAGGGCATGACCGGGTCATCTTGAGGTAACATGATGGATGCAGCTGTCTAGCGGCTGCATCCCCTCAGGGTGAAAAGGTCAAATGGGGTGGGGGATGGGTTGTTGAACTAATGACGTGTGACCTCAGTGTCAGAGGTCATGGGAGGGGAGGATGCCCTACTAGGCCCAGCATTTGCCTGGACTTGTTGCTCGGACCTTTAGGGTCGGAGATGATGCATACTGTGAGGGTGGGTGGGGGGAGGAAGAAAGTTTCCGGTATTAAGTAGCCTACCACGTTAGTTCCGAGGCTCTTCGGGGACATTTGCATAGAATCTCAGCTGCGAGGGCTTTCTTGGACGGTGATGTTGTTGGTCATCGTCGGCACAAGTGGATGCTTTCTCAATAGTGTGGGTCCCGGCGTCTACTCTCTGTGCATTTAATGTTACTACTTATGGTTATAGAAAGGTCTTGAATTCCGGTTTTTTGCTATCTTTGAAAAGCCTTGAATTTTCATTGAAACTGGCCTGGAAATTCCTTGTATTTACCTTTCCGAAAAGTGTGCCATTACTTCGCTAGCATGGTGCAATGTTTGATTATTGGGTCACTTCATGCTGGACAGTGGTATGGAGAGTACCAATGAACAGAAGCAAGCATCTGCCAGACTCCCAGCTCTACACAAGCAGAGTTGGGAGGCTGAAGGAGAATACACCATTGACGTGCAGTATGTCTCAGTACAACGTGCCCCAAAATTTGATTGAAATCCGAAGTATACTGTTCCAAGTTATTACTTAACCCTTTACCCAATGAATTGGCCATATCCGCCCGCGTAATATGCAAATTCTGCAGTTGAAAAAATATTATTTTTCAAAATATTTCAACAAAACCATATCATGTGACCCCTCGTTGGAACGAGCTCGTTCCAACGAGGGGTCACATGATATGGTTTCTTTTTTTATTTTTTGAAAAATTTGAAAAAATGATGTTTAAAATAATAAATTTTGATATCATCTGCGTTGGGTAAAGGGTTAAATAATGAAACTAAAAGCAAAATTCAACAAAGGACGATAAGGCACCACAAAGTAGATCTTCCATTTCTCAGACCATTTTTTGTAAAATTGCATATGTGGGCAGGCGTTTTTTTTATTATTGTAATTATTTCTTTGCTATCAAAAGTTCATGTTCTTGGTTTGTTTTATGTTTTAGGCCCCATAAACAACAGAACAACATGGATAGTGGAGAATTTTGTTCCTTGAGTGCAAGAAGGCTTTGCAATGCTGAAGCATTGCAAAGCCTTTTTGAACTCAAGGGACAGATCTAACAATTTTTATTAACTTTGGTAAAATATCAGGCATAATTAATTAATTTTAATTAAAGTCGACTTTAATCGATTCTTTTCTTCAAAAGTCAATCATGAAATTTCACAATCAGACAAGCCCTAATCCCTATTTGTGTTTAACCCGTAGCACTCTCGCAGTGAATTTAACCAATTATTTCTTGTTTGAAAGAGCTTACCGACCTCTGTCGAAACAAGGTATATTTAGTTAAATATCAAACTGCATTATGGGAAATATTTGCTGCTGAAAACTTTACCATTTTGACATCAGAGTGTAGAGGGTTAAATAATTTTTCCTTCCTGTACTCTTTGTTAGTTTACATGAATATGGCATAAATTAAAAATTTGTTCAGATCAATTCACATCTACTTTGACTTCAGAAGAGAGTATTGTTTGACAATAGATGAGTGTTATTATGCCTCTGCAGGGAAGGGATACAGTGATGAGCCCCATACTTCCATCCAAACATTTGTTTATGCGATATCTAGAACAATAGATTTTAATTAATTTCACCCTCCTCCTTTATATTAATTTAAGGCAATGTCAGTATAATCACCAGCATTCATCAACAAGAGCACCACCTAGCGGGACGTTATATGCCCGTTTTGTATTTTTGAAGGGATGGGGGTGAGGGTGAAAATTGTTCGGACCAACCCCATATTCAAACTTGACCTGTATTTTGTTGTGATTAAACAACATACCAAGTTTGGAACCAATCGGAAAACAAATATTAAAAGTTATCATCTGGAAACCAAATATTTGATGCATTCAACAAGGGCCATAATTCAGGGGAACTTCGAAGTTCGAACTGACCCCATCTTCAAACTTGACCTGTCTTTTGTTTTGATTAAACCACATACCAAGTTTAGGAGTCAATCGAAAAAAAAATACTAAAGTTATCATCTGGAAACCAAATGTTGACAAACGGACAGACCGACGGATAGACAGACAGACTGATTCCATAATTCGACAGTTTTTCAACAGACGTATAAAAAATCAGTCAGGCCATACTAAAGTTATAATCCGGAAAACACAAAATGCACAAATTCAAGAGGAATAACTCTGGAAAGGTACATGCGATTTTGGCCGAAAGTGAACTTGAGCTGTGCTTTGTGGTCATAAACAAAATCTGAGAATCTGAAAAAAATCGGTCAAGGCAAACTAAAGTTATCATCCGGAAACCACAAAATCCACAAATTTGCATCATTCAAGGGGAATAACTCTGGAAAGGTATATGCAATTGTGGTCAACAGTGAACTTGAGCTGTATTTTGTGGTCAAAAACAAAAAACTGAAAAATTTGAAATAAATCGGTCTTGGCAAACTAAAGTTATCGTCCGGAAACGAGAAGTTGGGCTAAATTCCCATAAATAAAGGGCCATAACTCTACTGCAAATGGGCTGCTAGAAACGGAAATCGAACCCGTCCTGTATTTTGCCATACTAAATCCACATGCCAAATTTAACTCGGCTCAAACCATTACAACTAAAGTTATCGTCCGGAAACGAAATGTGTCCATGGACGTACAGACAGTCGGGTGGAGAAACCATTCACATAATACGTCCCGTTTTTCAAACGGGCGTATAAAAACAACATCTGAAAAATTTGGTGTCAATCTGTCAAGGCGTTCGGCTTTAAATGAACAGAAACCAATTTTTTTCAAAAATTGTGTTTTCAAAGGGTCATAACTCTGCAGCGGATGGTCTGAGAAACACCAATATCGAACTTGACCTGTATTTTATTGCTACAAACAACTTCTGAAAGTTTGATGTCGATCCGTCAAGGCTTTCGACTTTAAATCTGTCAAGGCGTTCGGCTTTAAATGAACAGAAACCAATTTTTTTCGAAAGATCGTTTTCAAAGGGCCATAACTCTGCAGCAGATGGACAGAGAAACACCAATATCGAACTTGACCTGTATTTCATTGCTAAAAACAACATCTGAAAAATTTGGTGTCAATCCGTCAAGGCATTCAGCTTTAAATGAACGGAAAACAATTTTTTTTTAGAAAAATTGTGTTTTCAAAGGGCCATATCTCTGCAGCAGATGGACAGAGAAACACCAATATTGAACTTGACCTGTATTTTATTGCTAAAAACAACTTCTGAAAGTTTGATATCGATCCGTCAAGGCGTTCGACTTTAAATGAACAGAAACCAAATTGTTTACGGACAGACAGACTGATAACATAATACGACTCGTTTTTATAAACAGGCGTATAAAAATTCAAGGAGTCATTGCCATTTGTTGACTTTGCCGGACTGAGAGTTAGGCCTAAAAAAGTTAAAAATCTGTTTCTCGGGCCCTCCTGCATGGTCCTTATGGCTGCCCCATACTCTCTTTTTATAACCAATGCAAACTTAAAAACATGATAATTAAATGGTTATTTCTATTTATGTATTTAATGGTGTTTAATGATGTATACTTATGCACAATAGCTAATCATGACCGTGACATTTTAAGGGTGGAGGAAGCGGAGTATCCGGCGAGAACCACTGAGCAGCTCCCAGCTCCCCAACATCACAGGCAGGGTTAGATTGGTTGAAGACATGCGTACCATCGACGTGCAGTACACCTTAGTGCACGCCGTTGTGCCCCCATGTGGACAATCGGTGTTAAGTGCCTTGTCCAAGGACACAAAGCAGGAGTCCAAATTGATCACTCAGACAGTTACCCATCCAATGATTAACAGGGCTTGATGTTGCTCAACTTTGGTGATCTGACGAGAACTGGTTACCGCAATGGCACCGCACCCCCCAAATTAAATGGTTTATGTCTGATATTTTACCCAAATTAATAAAATTGATAAATTTGTCCCTTTAGTGCAACAAGGCTTTTAGCATTGAAAAGCCTTCTTGCACGCAAGGGATGAAATACACCACCACACATGCTATTCTGTAGATTTTGAGGCCGAAGACATAAAACCAAGAACATGAACTTTTGATGGCAAAGAAATAATTACAAAAATAAAGCAACACAAAAAACAGAATGCAATTTAAAAAAGAATTGTGTGAGAAACATAAGATTTACTTTGTGGGGGCCTTTAGAAATATTTTGCAATTATCTGTTCAAAGCCTAATCAAGTCTCAGGCACAACCAAAATTTTACAAGATATTACTCTCATATCACAAGACTGCATTGTCATGGAAATTGTGATTGTGTGGTTATCTTACCAGTTAATGTTTACAAGAAAAATATATATATTGTATAAAACCTGAATTTCATTTTGGATTTTGGGGTTGTTTTTATGCTCCCGAAAATGTTTTTCTGGGGCATATAGTGTTTGTCATTTCCATCTGTCAGGAAGAAAATAAAGATCGATTGTCGAGGACCTCCCGTAGACCATTCCTGCCAAGTTTGGTTCACGTCAGCTCAGTAGTTCCAGAGAAGATGAAAATGTGATTTCCCATTGGGTTTCTGTAGTAACTATAAGACTCAATTGAAGCCATGTTTTCAACCCGATCAACTTTAAATGAAGATCGTTGGTAGAGTGGGTCCCAGTCATCAACCATGCAGTGTTTCAAAACATTTGGCCCTGTGGTTTCAGAGGAGATGATTTTTCAAAATCCACCAATCAGAATCAAAGAATGCCTCTGGTGGCCATGTTTTCAAACCTATGGGATCAAAATGAGGACCATTTATAGAGTTCCTCCCATAGACTATCCCTACCAGGTTTGGTTCATGTCGGCTCAGGAGTTCCAGAGAAGATGATGAAAATGTGATTTCTCATAGGGTTTCTAGAGTAACTATAAGCCGCAATTTCAGCCATGTTTGTGACCTGATCAACATCAAATGAGGATCGTTGGTAGTGGGGGCCCAGTTATCATTTATGTGAAGTTTCAAAATATTTGGCCTGGCAGTTTCAGAGAAGAGTTTTGAAAATCCACCAACCAGAATCGAAGAATGCCTCTGGAAGCCATGATTTTCATCCTACGGGAACAAAATGAGGATTGTTTGTACAGGACCTCCCATAGACCATTCCTGTTTGGTTCACACTGGCTCAGCGGTTACAGAGAAGAGGATGAAAATGTGAAAAGTTTACAGACAACGGACGCCAAGTGAGGAGAAAAGCTCACATGGCCTTGTAGGCCAGGTGAGCTAAAAATGAAGTGAGTAGTTGCTTACACAAGAATGATTGGACGGACGTACCGGGCATCAACAATGTATTAATTATTGTAGATCTGATTTATGTTGTAAAAAAATAGTTTGAATTCATTGGCATTTGTGGCTCAATTGTATGATACTTCTGTATTTTCCTGGTGCAAATTCCCCTTTGGTACTATTACCATATCTCTTGGCTCAGTTTTGGGAATCTGTGTGTTTCAGTCAGTTTTGGTGTATTATTATATGGTATATTATAATTTCACACCTTCTCTGCTCTAATATTTGTATCTGTCCAGTTTCCAAGAGTTGTGATTGGGTTTCTGCAGAAGGCAAAATATTGGGGCTGTTTGCCACCTAGAGAAAGGAAGGCTCTTGTAACACAGACCTTTGTGCAATGTCGTCGCCGCCACCATCAGCCATTCATCAGATGAAACTGACAACATAATGTCAAAATTGGTTACAGGTTGGTTCATTCTGCCTTTTAAACGTGCTCGGGATTATCTGTCCATCTTACACAGGAACACTCTATGGGAGAAATATATGGTTTAGGTTTAAAATGTGCCGCAGGAAGGGTCACCTGTCAGAAACCCTGGTTGTGAGGCAAATGAGAAATTTAATTTGACTGAAAAATAACTTTTACAGGATTGATTCAAGCCATCCCCCGACTTGTGTTTCCTCATTTGGGGAGAGGGTTATGATATCAAATATCGGATGGTGATAGCCTGTAGGTTTTTTTGTGTATCTCCGATTTTGGGTGTGAATGAAGTGCATGCTCACTTGTACTGGGGATGTCAATCATTGTCTAGCAAGACAACAGTATATACATGTCATTCCATTGTTATCTTAGCCATTTGCCGTACACTTCTTTATATCTAGGTGTTTTGGAGTTAACACTTCGTCCAGTGAGTTCCAATGTGTTCTATGTGCCCACTAGCACATTATTTATATTTATTTATTGGTGTTTAAGGTCACATCTTTTTGCACAATGGCTAATGATGACCACAACATGAGTATCAAATCAAGACTAGATGTGAGTTCATAAGCCATGTTGCCAATTTTTGAGAGGGTTCGCACCTCTCAAGCATTGGTTACTGGATCCTATTTTACCAGTAAAACAGAGCCTGTGTACTGCAGTGAAAGGCACTGCTTCACTTCCCGCGGGGAATACTGGCACACAGAACACATTGGAACTCAAGAGGACGACTTGCCACCTGGTATATTTAAGACTTTCTTGCAGTACCACATATATTACCAAAAGCACATGCATCCTCAAGTGACACTTCATATGCATGTCTTTCGATTTTGTAAAATGCAGGTGCACCAAATGTGGCGTGGGCCATTTCTAATTCACAAGCACCATTTTCCTGACTCACGAAACACTCAGCTGTGTTGAAAACCTTATGGAAAAGGCGTTGTTTTACTAGAATATAGCGTGTGTATGATAGTGACAGACCGTCTATCATACACACGCTGTAGTCTATTAAAAAACATCCCCATTTTCATAGTGACGTTTAGTCACATCTATTGAACCATAACAATAAAATAAAGATCACATGCTCAAAATACATGTTTATTATTTTGAACATTTTTAAAAAAAAAATAATTCTGTAAACTAAACTGAAATGCACACACAGAATCGAAAGTAAAATACACATGCATTTACTGAAGTAGCAGTGTATCTAGTTTTTCTGATGATCTAATTTCATCATGTTTAAATTGGGACGCTCTGTGGCATCGACTTGTGTCAGCTTGTTTCAAGTTGCGACATAGTTCCCAGACTTCTTTTGAAAGTGAAACCTGCACCGTGACTGTACCATGTAGTTGTATATTACTGCATAAGGCCATGTGCTCATGCAATCGATGCTTGATGAGCAATAACTCCACTTGTTTTAAGGGAATTCGAACATTCAAACAGGCGATCGTATTGCGCTGCTTTTTGCCAAGGTGCGGCATCAGTGGCACGGAGATTTTCAAAATTGCATGGGTGATGACGCACCTCAAAATCCAAAGACTGATATGCATGAATGGAAAGTTTATTTATTGGAGTTGAAGGTAACTTTCAGCATCTTCGTCTAAATTATAGCAGCAACATGAATAAAAGTTGAGCAAATCGATTGTACCTGTGCTGCCCCCTGTAGACTTCCACCCTTGGCATTGGTTCTGAGTCTTGTTTTACCAAGCCTGAAAATAAGCAATGTCATTTGCAAAATGAAGTCCCCAGAGGGTGAATTTGCTGATGCTATCCCAAACAGTTTGCCAATGTATCCTCTGGGTACCTCTTTCTGTTGGATTCAGATTGAGGTTCAGGGAGAGTAAATTTAGTGATGTGCAGGGTAGCATCACCAAATTCACCCTCTGGGGACCTCATTTTGCAGATGACTCTTATTTTCTGGCATGTGTTTTACCAGTAAAGCAAACAAGCACTGTTCCACTTACCAGGGGTTCTCAAAGGGAAAAATGAAACCTGAGGCTCAAATGAGCCTGAAATGCTCAACCACATCAAGTTGTCTACAAGAAATAAGGGTATTAGTGTGGAGAGATCAGAAAGACAGATAGGTGTGAAAAATTGGGGCAGGGCAATAACTCCTGACAATTTTCATTAGATAATGGTGGTCATCGAACCTGAAGGAGATTTGGTTACGAATGTTATTCCACAAACAAGCATTATTTATAACCAAGGACAATAACTCATAATTTTCATCGAATACTGCTAGTTATCGAACTTGACATAGACATTGTTGTTATAGAGATGTATAGAATTCAAGAGATGAGGACATGGTTAGAATAACCACAACTTGTAAAATTCTTTGAATATTCACATTGTCACTTGGTAGTGGTCACGTTTTTAAGATATTTCATCCAAATCGGTTTATGGAGAGATGTAACGCAAACAGGAATTTCTTGTAGAAATCTTTATTAAAATATAAGTTCACAATGTTAGCAAGAGTATCGCAAGGCAAGGCTAAATTTAGAATTAGGCCAACTTTGGGTGAGATCAAATGATCCAGACTGAAGTTATCGGTCAAAATCAAAAATGTTTATAGACAGTTGGATTCTTAGTGAAAAAAAAAAGTGCCATAACTCATGCAAAAATAACTGAATGAAACCCATATTCGAACTTGGTCTGTATTACTAGCTGGGTTATACACATATCAACTTTGGTTGAGATCAAATAATCCAAACTTGAGTTATTGGTCAAAAACCAAAAATGTTAAAAGGATGGTTGGATTCTAAGTCTAAAAAAGCTGTAACTGATGTAAAAATAATTGGACAGAACCCATAACCGAACTTGGCCTGTATTACTAGCGGAGTAATACACATACAGTTAAAACTAGAAGTCCTGACATGAAGTGCGCGCAAATAGCACGTCGAACTGTGCGTTATGACCATAGTAAGGCTATGAAATTCTGTATATATGGCCTGTGCACAAGTAATGTTTCAGCCAATGTTTGTGATTAGTTACCAGGAGACCCTGCCGTGCTTTGGATGCCATTTGATACCTCAATTGCACGCAATTCCTACGTGCAATTGAGCCAAGATAAGCGCATAGTTTGTGACAGGACTTCTACTTTTGACTGTACCAACACTGGTGGAGATCAAATAATTCACACTGGAGTTATAGGTCAGAAACAAAAAAGGTTAATGGATGGATGGATGGATGGATGGATGGATGGACTGATTACATAATACAACCGGTTTTCAAAAGGGCATATAAAAATTTGCGAATATGCCATATAAAAATGTTTCAGAAAAATTCAGTCCTAAATTTAAGAGTTGCATATAAAAGAGTTCTATATTCAATCTAAGTTCAAGAGGACACAATTGAGGCCGGAATAAACACAACTTGAAAACTGAAATATTGCATGTTTATTTGCTGGTGATCAACTTGAGAAGTCTCAGATAGACTGGTTATAAAGGTAGGATGTACAGACAAATTTTGAATGAATCGATGGATGTAAGGATAGACAGATGTTCAGGGAGATGAATATAAAGCTTCCACTTCTTTGACTGCTGGGGGGTAAAAAGGTTATTTCACATACCACAACTGTAACCTTTCAACCTTGTATGAGATCAAACAAAAGTGGAAAATGAAAGTCAGTTCATTGATAAAATAAAGTTGGGGCAAGAACAAGTAAATTCTTATTTTTTTCAATATTTATTTACATGAACAGCCTATTTAAGTGGAATAAATCTGGATGAATGGGTAGCACCAATACCTGGTCTACCATGTTTGACAGGCTTGTATGTTATACTGAATTCTCCAAGGTAATGTCCAATCATCTCAGGCTGAAAGAGACAAAAAATACATTTAGTTAACATTCATGCTCAAATCAATTAAATGGTTCAGTGCAACATAGAGGTTATCTAGTGTTTTTGAGTGGATACAGAAAAATTATCTCATGAGTGAACAATACAAATGTTTATTTTTCGTGAGCGCTTACGTGAGCGAAAATAACCATTTGTCTCGGCCACAAGTGAGAGCATTTTTGGTATCCACTCAAAAACACTCAAGTTTCTTTTTATTCTACGCTTTTATGAGAATTTGATAATTCCATTTGTTTCAACCATGAATTGATGATGCAAGAAAGTAAACAGCACATTGAATCATGCAAGAAAGTGAACAGCGCATTGAATCATGCAAGAAAGTAAACAGCGCATTGAATCATTGATACGCGGAACGTCTTGCGATCTGATTCAGTTGGCAGGTTTCTAGTCCAAACATGGCCTGAAAGTCTGTAATATAAGTTTTTGGTTTGGTACGTCCTTTGAAAGTTTTCATGCACCAATTCAAGGTAAATATGTGTTGAATCAAAGGACGTACCAAAGCAAAAACGTATATTAGACTTTCAGGCCACGTTTGGACCTGCAGGTTTCATGCACCAATTCAAGGTGAATATGTGTTGGAATTATTGCTGGAAATGATCGGTATCCACTCAAAAATACTAGATTTACTTTTCGTTATACGTTTTTAGAACAAATTGATCATTTCCGGTGATAATTTGACTTGTGTTCACTTTGAAGTGATGCTTTGAAAAATGCCATTTTGATTTATACCATGAAAGTGAAAATTTCTGTATCTTCACAGTGGGGAATACGATTTCTATCTTTCCGCAATTTCTTTGACAATCTATCATTTAGCATATAATAAAATCCCATAACTGAACTTTGCTCATAAAAGCTCATAAAAGGAGTAGTAAACGGGCGAAGAAATTAACTCTGAAGTAGAAGTATGTGTCTAAGTGAGAGGGGAATATAGTTTTCAGAAACTCAGGGCTAACCGTTTGACTAGAACCTGAGAAACGATTCATGCAAAGATCTGCTCAACAAAACCACTGAGAATCCACATAGATTCTTGCTGCACCCCTGCTAGGCTTTGCGTGGAAAGAATAGTCAATTTAACCCTTTACCCAACATAGCAGCAGCAAATTACCAATACAAGGCTAACATGACCTGAAATATCCAGACACTTGAATAAAATTGTACAGATATGGCTGTAATTGGAACCAGCTACATAAGCCGGTTAACAGTTTATCTCCCCACCCCAGATTACCAAGTTACAGTAAATCATTCCAAAACGAGTCATCCTACCAAGTTATAACTAGAAAGTGTTTTAGCACACTAAAACATATGTCTCCCCTTCCTTTTGAGGTCAGAGGTCAAGGTCACATGCAGTTCATCAAGGTAGCGGACATGCAGTTTCATGGTGACACATCCACATGTCAAAAAAAAAAAAATTCTGGTCTGGACAATTACTCCCTATTTGAAGTACATAAATTTGACCTTGAGGTCAAGGTCACATGAAGGTCATGATTACATGTGACATGCGGTCTAATTGCGATACATCCACATGTCAAATATCTAAGTCCTAGGTCAAAAAAACAAAAAAGTTCTGGTCTGAATAATTATTCCCTATTTGAAGTACATAAATTTGACCTTAAGGTCAGAGGTCAAGGTCACATGTAGGTCATCGAGGTTAACAACATGCGGTCTCATGGTGACACATCCACATGTCAAATAACCAAGTCCTAGGTCAAAAAACAAAAACATTCTGGTCTGGACAATTACTCCCTATTTGAAGTACATAAATTTGACCTTGAGGTCAAGGTCACTTGAAGGTCACGGCATGCGGTCTCATGGTGACACATCCACATGTCAAATAACCAAGTCCTTGGTCAAAAAACAAAAAAAATCTGGTCTGGACAATTACTCCCTATCTGAAGTACATAAATTTGACCTTGAGGTTCTGGGAAAGCACCAAATATCATTCAAATCGGAGTGGAAGTGGCTGAGATAAAAGAGAAAATGTTGGTACAGACAGACGGCTGGATGGACGAACAGACTGATGAAGGTCTTCACTAAATAACGCTTCAACTTTTGAAGTCAGGGGCATAATAACATGAAATATTATTGCAATCGGCCTAGCAGTTTGGAGAAGATTCAAACATCAAATTTACAATGAACAGACAGACAGAATGTGATCATTATAACTCACGCTGACTTTCAGTCAGGTAAGCTGAAAAACACATGAAACACAAGGAAATATATAGTCAATGGACCTCCAAAGTAATATGCTTCATCAGAGAACGAGAGTTTGAACATCCATTTTGCAGGCGTATTAGTAACAACACGCTTTCCCTATACCTATCCACGGTTACCCTTCACCTCACTAACTGGGCAATGGCTACAAATATCTTCAATAAAATATAACAAACTTCACAAAATGAAGACAGGTGAATGATGTATTCCAAGACCTGGTAAGTGGTTTCTTACCTTAATTTCCACCTGATTAAATGTTTTGCCATTGTATACACCCACAATGCTGCCAATCATTTCTGGAACAATTATCATGTCTCTCAAATGTGTTTTGACGACCTGAAATAAACAATACAAGTACTGATTTTAGTGCCATGTCAAAATTTTTATTCAATAACTCTTCAGCAGACATACTGGATAGAGCTTAAACGGTTAATCGATTAACCAACAGGGTTGGTGATTTTTTTTATTTAACCCTTTCGTGACTCGTCGACGCACAACCGCCAGTGGTAAACTGACACTACAAATCCGCCGACGCTCTGCGCGCACAGATAGCATAGTAATGCATCTACTCTCACCTCAGTTCATGTGTGCTATCTCTATCAGTCCACAGAAGTAATTTCATGCCCGAATGAATTCAGAGTTGTTTCCCTTTAGTTGATTGGCTACAGTTTTGGGGCATATTGCCATTCACAGTAATTCCACGGAAGAAGATGACAATTAATCGCAACGTGGAAAAAGGATTCTGCAGTACAGTCTGGCTCAAATCAAGCTGACACATGACACTACTATGAGTGCTGGACGTTCAGATGATGTTGCCAGTAATAATCCAGATGACGGAGTGGAATAGGACTGGCCAGTGGGAGGGGACGCGGCAGAAAAAGAAGTGCTGGTCAGGGACATGGCAGAATATGAGGGAGCTGGCGTGGTCATGGAATTGGTCCAATTTTTCAATGGGAAAAACGCACAGGTTTTGTTCCACTAGATATCCCATGTTCTGAAGCTGGGAAGATAAATCTTGACTTACCTGACAATCCAAATGAATGGAACGTTTAAACCTTTATCTAACGGACGAGATGATCCCGAAATTAACCCCAATATCCCAAGTCTGGGGGGTCGGTTTGGCCGAGTCGCGAAAGGGTTAAATCAGATTTTTTTTATTTAAATCGATTTATTTGATTTTCATTTCCACACTATAAATTATTCACCAGAGGCAACTTTTTCTCACATAATTCCTTTAGATAAAAGAGCAGAGTGTATTGGCAGGAGTTTGTATCAATGGCTGCCCAAAGAATGGACACAAGTAACGGATACTACAACATTTACCTGTGTTAACCATTTCAGTCTTTAAGGTGGTATAAGGGGAAGAATTCCAGAATATATTTAAATCAGCCAACCATGTTAACCAATGATCAATGTCTTGATCGATCAAAAAAATTAACTGATCGATTAACTGTTGCCTTAAACTACTGTATTATGTGGGTTAATAAAGAACAAACTTGCTCAAAAATAGGCAAACATTGTCACACTGACTTGCATCAATTATTATGAGACAGATTAAAGCATGCAAGTTATGTGCAGACATACTTGTTCACTTGTATGATCATTATACTGTATCAGTGGCTGGAAATGGTCATTCTTGACTCTTTGCCCATTGCGGACAGCAGACGATACTTGCAAAATAAATTCTTAAATTACTAAAAATTTAAAATTTTTGTTTAAAAAAAATAGCTAATGGCACCTCATTGGAACGAGTTCAACGAGCTCGTTCCAATGAGGTGTCATAAGCCATGTTTTTTAGACAAAAAATTGAAAACAATAAAATTTGAAGGGGATTTTTGTATACAGCACTTGCCGGTTTTGTCCGTTACTTTGGGTAAATCATCAACAATACAATTTATTTATTTATTTATTGGTGTTTAAGGTCACAAATTTTTGCACAATGGCCAATCATGACCACAACATGCGTATCAACTCAAGACCAGGGGTGAGCGTTAATAATTTAGAGAGGGTTTGCACCTCCCAAGCATTGGTAACTGGGTCCTATTTTACCAGTAAAACAGAGCCTGTTTACAGCAGTGAACAGGCACTGCGTCACTTCCCGGGGTTCCCACGGGGAAGTACTGAGTTTAGCGCCATGTCAAAATTTTTATTCAATAACACTTCAGCTGACATACTGGATAGAGCTTAAACGGTTACCGTTAACAGATTAATCGATTAACCAACGGGGTTGGTGATTTTTTTATTCAAATCAGATTTTTTTTATTTAAATCGATTTGATTTTTATTTCCATACTATAAATTATTCACCCGAGGCAACTTTTTCTCACATGATTCCTTTAGATAAAAGAACTGAGTGTACTGGCATGAGTTTGTATCAATGTCTGCCCAAAGAATGGACACAAGTAACGGATACTAAAACATTTACCTGTGTTAACCATTTCAGTCTTTAAGGTGGTATACGGGGAAGAATTCCAGAATATATTTGGCACAGAATAGACATTTGGCATAGATGGAAATAGAGGGGAATCATTGAAACTTGTGTTTTCTCACTGTTGTAGCATTGCTGGATGGAAGATGACTTCTTGAAAAACATTTTTGATACTTTTGATACTTAAATCACTGATCGTTAATCTTGGGAGTTGATTTCGTATTTTTGATGGGTTCATTGAAAGATTATGATATATATGGTTTAAAATCTATGTTCACTCAAATATAGTTTTATTCATGTTAGCTGAAAATTATATAAACTTATAAAAGATTCGGGAACATTTAACTTCCCTACAGCATGTTCCAGCAGTCAAGACAGAGTGGGATGTATATCTTCCCACTCCACAGATTAGTTCTGTCATAAACAAGGGCTAATAACTGTATTTCAACAGTTAATTTGCATTTCATCCTTTTTCAGCTCATTTCCAAGTTGTTTTGAAAATATTTCTGAATATTTGTAAATTTTATATTTAAATCAATGATTTAAAAAAAAAAAAATCATTGATTTAAATTAGTGATTTAAATCAATTGATTTAAATCAGCCAACCCTATTAACCAATGATCAATGTCTTGATCGATAAAAAATCGCGACATCGACGCCGTAGCTGCGACGGGTGGTGCAATCTCACAAAATTCTAAGTTCATCAAGGGCCATAACTCTAAGAAAAATATTTGGAACAACACATGCATTGAACAGTGGCTAGACATCGATAAGATACACTTACATGCCAAATATAAAGTCATTCCATCAAGTATTTCAAAAGTTATTGAGTTTTGAAACTGGTTGGTCACAGACCGACCGACCGACATTGCCACTTTGACCGACATTGTCGCAGCTAAAAACAATTAACTGATCGATTAACCGTTGCCTTAAACTACTGTATTATTTGGGTTAATAAAGGAACAAACTTGCTCAAAAATAGGCAAACACTGTCACACTGACTTGCATCAATTATTATGAGACAGATTAAAGCATGCAAGTTATGTGCAGACATACTTGTTCACTTGCATGATCATTATACTGTATCAGTAGCTGGAAATGGTCATTCTTAACTCTTTGCCCATTGCGGACAGCAGACGATACTTGCAAAATAAATTCTTCAATTACTAAAAAATTTCAATTTTTGTCTCAAAAACATAGCTTATGACCCCTCATTGGAACGAGCTCATTCCAATGAGGTGCAAAATGCTATGTTTTTTAGACAAAAATTGTTACAATAAAATTTGAAGGAGATTTTTATATATAAAACTTGCCAGTTTTGTCAGTTACTTTGGGTAAAGGGGTAATGCTACAAATCATCAACAATACAGCAATTTATTTATTTATTGTTGTTTTAGGTCACATATTTTTGCACAATGGCTAATCAAGACCACAACATGAGTATCAACTAGGGCTGCATGGTTTTCGCATTTGAGTACCGGTGACGGTATTTTAAAATTTTTTTTTTTGTATTAGGGTTTAACGACACATTAACATCCAGGGTCATATCATGTCTGTGACAGTTTTATGGGTGGAGGAAGCCAGAGTACCCGGAGAGAACCAACGAGCAGCTGTCAGCTCTCCAACATCGTAACTCTGAACTCTGCACCGCAGCACAGACAGGGTTAGATTGGTTGAAGACATCATGCACCGTTGACGTGCAGTACGCCTTAGTACACAGCGTCATCGTGCCCCCATGTAGGCAATCAGGGTTAAGTGCCTTGCCCAAGGACACAAGCGGGAATGCGAATCAGTCACTGAAATGGTCACCCATCCAACTACTAACCGCGTTGGTCGTTGCTTAACTCGATGATCTGACGAAAACCGGTTACGACGACGCCACCGCACCCCGGTGACGGTATTGAAAACAATACCATGGTATACTGGTATACTGTGAAACAGTTCAGATTGAAAGCAAAACAAAATACCTTACTTTTCCATAAGCCTTTCATAAATGCGATGTACACAGTCCCACCATTCCAGATGAAAAACAACTCGTATTAGGAAGTTTATTGCAGGAAGATAGGGGAGGAGCTACTAAGGGCAAGTTGAGATGGCACTCAACATTGGTCGAGTCGTATCCAAGATTAGACAATTCGTTCCTGGTAATTTTAGTACCTGGTCAGATAATCATCACAGAAGACGGGTGTACTTCAGTCAATATTTATTTATTTCCAATGAGAACAGCAAGACAGATTAATGATAAATGTGTAACAATGAATACACAAGAGGCCCCCGGGGGCCTGAGGGCACTCACCTGACATGATAGCCTAAATATCAACCCAGGGAATTGATTTCAACAAGTTGCATCTGCCCCTCCTAAGAAAAGCTTACACCAAATATCCAAAGATTCTGACTGGTGAATCTCAAAAAAAAAGATTTTTAAAGAATATTCCTTATATAGAACTAAGCTATAATTCTGGCTGCCGAGCCCAAAAAAGAACCCAGGGATAGTTTGGATCATAGAAATTTCCCATCTGATAATGTGAGATAGTTTGGATCACAGAAATTTCCCACCTGATAATGTGAGATAGTTTGGATCACAGAAATTTCCCACCTGATAATGTGAGATAGCTTGGATCATAGAAATTTCCTATCTGATAATGTGAGATAGTTTGGATCATAGAAATTTCCCATCTGATAATGTGAGATAGTTTGGATCACAGAAATTTCCCACCTGATAATGTGAGATAGTTTGGATCACAGAAATTTCCCACCTGATAATGTGAGATAGTTTGGATCATAGAAATTTCCCATCTGATAATGTGAGATAGTTTGGATCATAGACATTTCCCACCTGATAATGTGAGATAATTTGGATCATAGAAATTTCCCATCTGATAATGTGAGATAGTTTGGATCACAGAAATTTCCCATCTGATAATGTGAGATAGTTTGGATCATAGAAATTTCCCATCTGATAATGTGAGATAATTTGGATCATAGAAATTTCCCATCTGATAATGTGAGATAGTTTGGATCATAGAAATTTCCCATCTGATAATGTGAGAGAGTTTGGATCATAGAAATTTCCCATCTGATAATGTGAGATAGTTTGGAATACATACTGCAGGTTTTTCTAATGGTCCAGCTTCTTTCTTTGCTTTCCTCAATCTCTTGATTAGTGCCATTGGTTTACGTTTTAAACCTCTGGAGAATCTACGGCGGGCTCGGCATCCAAATAATTCCATCAGCTGTTCACTGAAAAAGTTTCATATCTATAATGCTAATATGCAGTCATAATTTAGCAATAGCAATTTCAGAAAATGAATAATTATCAATCATCATCTGAATGGAATAAATAGGGTCCATGCCACAATCACCCATCCCAACAAAACCTCTCATGCCTAAAAAAAACTCCTCCCTGACAACAAACCCACCCCTACATGCAAAATCCTTTTCAGTAAACAAAATACAGAAGAACCCTGATAATAGCCACTTTGCCAATGAAAATTATTCAATTAACAGGACTATTCAATTAACAACAGGGAGCATGGTGGCTCAGTGGTAGTCTGTTGGACTTCTATGCTTGAGGCAAGGCACTTTATCCTGGTTGCCTACATGGGGGCACAATGATGCCGTGTACTGAGGCGTACTGCACATCAGTGGTGCATGTCTTCAACCGCTGTAACCCTGCTTAAGCAGAGCTTGAACAGAGTTATTTATTTATTTATTTATTGGTGTTTAAGGTCACATACTTATGCACAATGGCTAATCATGACCGTGACAGTTTTACGGGTGGAGGAATATATTTATTTATTTATTTATTGGTGTTTAAGGTCACATATTTATGCACAATGGCTAATCATGACCGTGACAGTTTTACGGGTGGAGGAAGCCGGAGTACCCGGAGAGAACCACCGAGCAACGACGAGCAGCTGTCAGCTCTCCAACATCGTAACTCTGAACTCTGCACCGCAGCACAGGCAGGGTTAGATTGGTTGAAGACAAGCGCACCATCGACGTGCAGTACGCCTCGGTACACAGCGTCATCGTGCCCCCATGTAGGCAATCGGGGTGAAGTGTCTTGCCCAAGGACACAACGCGGTTGCTGCAGGTGGGATTCGAACCGAGGACCTCTCGGCTTGCAGCCTGCACCTCTACCAACTGAGCCACCGTGCCCCCTTGAACAGAGTTAGAATGTTGAACTGACAGTTGCTCATCAATGCTTGTTGGTTCTCTCCAGGTACTTCGGCTTCCTCCACCTGTAAAACTGTCACGGTCACGATTAGCCATTGTGCAAAAATAGATGACCTTGAACACCAATAAATAAATAATAAATTCGATTAACAGGGACTGTGTCACTTTCCTGAATTCTAGAGATAAATTCAGCATTTATTCTATTATACCACGTTTGACAGAGATCCATGGTATCTGTCAAACAAGATATAATAGATTAAATGCCTGTATTGGCTGTACTAAGGCCAAATAGGTCTATAAACAAAGGAAAACTGGGGAGAGTCTGGGTAATTTCTCGACAGGTTAGAATATTTTTTATTCAATTAACAGGAGTTTACTTTATAACCTATATTGAATTAACAGGTCAAATTTGAACTGGAGGTATGGTAAATGGTTTTGTGTTGGGAAATTATATTCAACTAGAAAGTGTTTTAGCACACTAAAACATATGTCTCCCCTTCCTTTTGAGGTCAAAGGTCAAGGTCACATGCAGTTCATCAAGGCAGCGGACATGCGGTTTCATGGTGACACATCCAAATGTCAAAAAAAAAAAATTCTGGTCTGGACAATTACTCCCTATTTAAAGTACATAAATTTGACCTTGAGGTCAAGGTCACATGAAGGTCATGATAACATGTGGTCTCATTGTGATACATCCACATGTCAATCATCTAAGTCCTAGGTCAAAAAACAAAAAATGTTCTGATAGTTCCCTATTTGAAGTACATAAATTTGACCTTGAGGTCAGAGGTCAAGGTAGCGGACATGCGGTTCCATGGTGACACATCCACATGTCCAAAAAAAAAAAAATTTGGTCTGGATCCACATGTCAAATATCCAAGTCCTAGGTCAAAAAACAAAAAAAGTTTTGGTCTGGATAATTATTCCCTATTTGAAGTAAATAAATTTGACCTTGAGGTCAAGATCACATGAAGGTCACAACATGCGGTCTCATGGTGACACATCCACATGTCAAATAACCAAGTCCTAGGTCAAAAAACAAAAAAATTCTGGTCTGGACAATTACTCCCCATTTGAAGTATATAAATTTGACCTTGAGGTCAAGGTCACATGAAGGTCACAATGGTATGCGACGCACCGGCTCATGGTGATACATCCACATGCCAAATATCTAAGGCCTGGCTCAAAAGACAAACAAGTTTTGGTCCGGACAAAGTTTCCTTGAAAAAAGCACAAATCTGACCTTCAGATCAAAGGTCAAGGTCTCATGAAGGTCACAATGGTACGCTACACACTGGCTGATGGTGATACATTCACATGCCACATATCTAAAGCCTGACTCGAAATACAAAAAAGTTGTGGTCCAGACAGTTAACCTTAAAAAAGCACATAAATCTGACCTTCAGGTCAAAGGTCAAGGCCACATGAAGGTCACTATGGTACACTGCACACCGGTTCATGGTGATACATCCACATGCCAAGTATCTAAGGTGTAGGTCAAAAGACAAAAAAGTTATGGCCCGAACAAAGTTTGTGTGATGTTTCCCTTAAAAAAACACACAAATCTGACCTTCAGGTCAAAGGTAAAGGCCACATGAAGGTCACTATGGTACAATGCACACAAGCTCATGGTGATACATCCACATGCCAAGTATCTAATGTGTAGGTCAAAAGACAAAAAAGTTATGGCCCGGACAAAGTTTGTATGAGAAGAAGAAGAATATGCACTAAAACAATATGTCTCCCTTCTGGGAAGGGGAGACATAATTAACAGTGTTATTCAGTTAAGAGATATTTAATTAAGTGGGCTCCACTGTATATCATGCTATGTACGTGCAGTATAACTGTATTGTGTGGTGGTCTTCAACTTCGGTTTTCAAAAACAAAATTAACACAGTCTGGAACTGATTACTGAAAAAAAATCAAATTCTCAAGTCACACTGTTTTTCATAATGCAACCAGGGAGGTGGGATCAAACATTTCTTTCCTGAAACATATGATGGGGTGGGTGAGTGGTTGGTTGGGATGGCCAGAAATCAATTTTTTCCATGGTGTAAAAACTTCTGTTTGAAGAGAATTGGTTCATCCAAACAACTTTGAATGAACGGAATTAAAAAACACAATGATTTTTGTGTAATCCATATTTATATGAACATATCGATATGTAGTAGGTTAAAGTGACATGCAAACCTGCCCTGCAAACACTGGGCAGTACAGAAATAGTGGACTAAAGAAAATTGGGATAGTGGACTAAAAAAAAATTGGGCAGCACTATAAGACCCTGGCCAATAAGAATAAAGCTGAAATTGGCATCCATATTTATATGGTTATATCGATATGTAGTAGGTTAAAATGATATGCAACCTCCCCACCAAGCACTGGGCAGCACAGAAATAGTGGACAAAAAAAAATTGGGCAGCACTTCCCCCATAGGCACTGGCCAGTAAGAATAAAGCTGAAATTGGGAAATTTGTGATTTTTTAATTCAAAAAGAGGCATAACTCTTGCAAGAATGGTCGGAGTGAAACTCCAAATCGAACTTGACCTGTATTTTGACATTAGTAATAAGCAAATAAAATTTGAAATCAATTGGCGATACAATTTTGAATGGTCTGGAACCAAAATCACTAACTCTTGTGTCATCCATATTCATATGGATATATTGATATGTAGAGGTTAAAATGTCATGCAACCTCCCCTGCAAGCACTGGGCCACAGAAAAATAATGAACTAAAAAAAAAATTGTGCAGCACTTTGCCCTATAGGCTATGGTACAATTTACCTTAGTCAGAAACAGAGGTCAAAAACAAACAGGGCCTTAACTCGACCAAACATGAATGGACGAAACGCTAGTTATGCGGGCATACGTTCCCCCAAGCTGCCCTATCACCATACTAAAGAACATTAAAATCCAACAACTGATGCTCGAGTTATAATACAAAATGTTCAGACGGACGGAGACCTCGACTATATACCCCCTCGAAGATTTTTCAGGGCATAATAATGTCAATTTTGTACAAGGTTACCTAACATAAATTAGAAAATCAGTTTGTGTGGGAATGAAAAATAGTCAGGTTCATCATAACATTATTTATTACACTTTGTAAAACCCACCCTTTACTTTGATTAAAATTTCAACAAATAACAGGAAATAACCTTCGCTTCCACACTTGGATGTTGCACAGCTCATAAACAGAATGCTAAATTTATATCATTGACACAATTCAACAGTTCTATTGGTTAAGAATCCAGACTGAGAAAGTGCAATTTTGCTTGCCTTAAAGTTGTGCCTTGTCCGAGGCCAAATCACTGTCAAGGTTCGAGTCCACAAATTGTTTTGGGGTTAGAGCTCTGTGTAATCTTGACCCTTTATCATTACTTTAAATCTATAGAGTTCATCCCTGTCCCAAAGGAAGTGCACATTTTGTTTCAAGATCCTAGGACAATGCATTACCAAGTTACATCCTGGAAACAATTTTTGGATTAGTACACCCTGTGACTTTTGACCCCCAAATCGATAAGATTCATTCTTTTCTCCAAGGAAATGTATGTGGAGTTTCATGATCCTTGGTCAAAGCATCATCAGGTTCAAAACCAGAAACTGGTTTCAAGTCAAGAGCCCCCTGTGACTTTACCTTTTGATCACCAAATCAATACGGTTCATCCCTTTTCCCTAGGAAGTTTACCTGTTAAGTTCAAGCCCGAAAATAAGCAGACTGTCATCTGCAAAATGAGGTCCTCAGAGGGAGGGTGAATTTAGTGATGCTACCCTGCACAGCAGGGTAGCATCACTAAATTTATCCTCTGGGAACCTCATTCTGAATCAGGGCCTCAAAACTAAACAGAAAGAGGTACCCAGGGGAAAAATTGGCCCAGTGTATGGAATAGCATCATCAAATTCACCCTCTGGGGGCCTCATTTTGCAAATGTCAGACTGCTTATTTTCAGGCCTTGTTATGTTTCATGATCCCAAACCAAAGCATTGTCAAGTTGAACCCAAAAACCGAATTGGAAGAACCTGTGACCTTGACCTTTTGGACACAAAATATACAGGGTCGATTTGTTTCTCCTTGGCGATGTATTTTGTGAAGTTTCATAATCCTGGGCCAAAGAGTTTTCAAGACAAACAGACTGGAAAGTAAATTAGATGCAGTTGTATGGACACATGGATGAAAGTATGGATCAACAAACATACAGCGATTGTCAATGGGTTCCCACCAATTGGCTGGGCCCTAATAATAAAATTAAATAAAATGAAAGTGTCAATGACACTGTAGCTTAACTTGTCTGTGTGTTATGTTTGATGAAAAGGAAAATGTTCAATGTTTATGAAAGGATTATGAAATAAGATAAGAATTGTGATAATTGGGAATAGGTTCATTTCTGTTCCCTGTATGCTATGTTTTGAATAAAAATAATATGAGGTCTACATTGTACTAAAGAGATGGGGGTGGGTTAATATGACCTCACAGTTAATGTATCTGGCCCTCAGAGTTTACATAAGTTAATGAAAGTTACCAAGTTACAGTGAAATTATTCCAAAACGTGTCATCCTATCAAGTTACATTGAAATCCCTTCATAAATATGGCCTGTAAACTGTGCTCAAGGTTTTCGGGCTTTAGGCCTGAGTAGCCATGACGGTTGACCGATTGCAACTAAAAGGGGACGTCCTCAACTCAACATTATACTGAGTCATTCTACTAAGTTACAATGTAATCCCTTCACAAATACGACCTGCAGTCTGTACTGAAGTTTTTCGGGTTTTGCCATTATGGCTGAATGATCATGACCAAAAGGGGACGTTGTCATCTGGGCTTCATCTGGAGTGATCCTACGAAGTTACATTGAAATCCCTTCATAAATATGACCTGTAGACTGTGCTCAAGGTTTTCGGGCTTCGGGCCCCTGAAGCCGTCACAGTTGACCAATAAAGACCAAAAGGGGAAATCATCTAGGCATTATATGGAGTCAACCTAACAAGTTACAATGAAATCCTTCCATAAATACGACCTATAGACCATGCTAAAGGTTTTTGGGCTTTGGGCTCAGGCAGCCATCAAGGCTGAATGATCGCGACCAAAAGGGGACGTTCTCATCTAGACATTATCTGGAGTCATCCTACCAAGTTACAATGAAATCCCTTCAAAAATATGACCTGTAGACTGTGCTAAAGGTTTTTGGGCTTTGGGTGCCTATAGCCGTCACAGTTGCCCAATCACGTCCAAAAGGGGATGTTCTCATCTCGACATTATATGAAGTCAATCTACCAAGATACAATTAAATCCCTTCATAAATATGGCCTGTAGACTGTGCTAAAGGTTTTCGGGCTTTGGGCTCGGGCAGCCAACATGGTTGAATGATCGCAAACAAAAGGGGACATTCTCATCTGGGTATCATCTGGAGTGATCCTACGAAGTTACAAAGAATCCCTTCATAAATATGACCTGCAGACTGCGCTCAAGGTTTTTGGGCTTCGGGTCCCTGTAGCTGTCACAGTTGACCAACCACAACCAAAAGGGGATGTCATCATCTAGGCATTATACTGAGTCAACCTAACAAGTTACAATGAAATCCTTCCATAAATATGACCTATAGACTATGCTAAAGGTTTTTGGGGTCAGGCAGCCATCAAGGCTGAATGATCGCGACCAAAAGGGGACGTTCTCATCTACACATTATTTGGCGTCATCTTACCAAGTTACAATGAAATCCCTTCATAAATATGACCTGTAGACTGTGCTGAAGGTTTTCAGGCTTCGGGCCCCTGTAACCGTCACAGTTGCACCATCGCGTCCAAAAGGGGACGTTCTCATCTAGACATTATATGAAGTCCGCCTATCAAGTTACAATGAAATCCCTCCATCAATATGACCTCTAGACTGTGCTAAAGGTTTTCTGGTTTTGGGCTTGGGCAGTCGACACGGTTGACAGATCGCGACCAAATGGGGAAGTTCTCATCTAGACATCATACGGAGTCATCCTACCAAGTTACAATGAAAGCCCTCCATATTAAATATGACTTGCAGACTGTGCTAAAACTTTTTGGGTTTCGGGCTTGGGCAGCCATCACAGTTGACAGATCATGACCAAAAGGGGACTTTCTCATCTGGGCATTATACAGAGGCATCCTACCAAGTTACAATGAAATCCCTTCATAAATATGACCTGTAGACTGTGCTAATGGTTTTCGGTTTTTGGGCTTGGGCAGTCGACACGGTTGACAGATCGCGACCAAATGGGGAAGTTCTCATCTAGACATCATACGGAGTCATCCTACCAAGTTACAATGAAAGCCCTCCATATTAAATATGACTTGCAGACTGTGCTAAAACTTTTTGGGTTTCGGGCTTGGGCAGCCATCACGGTTGACAGATCATGACCAAAAGGGGACTTTCTCATCTGGGCATTATACAGAGGCATCCTACCAAGTTACAATGAAATCCCTTCATAAATATGACCTGTAGACTGTGCTAATGGTTTTCGGTTTTTGGGCTTGGGCAGCCATACTGGTTGACCGATCGCGACCAAAAGGGGACACTCATCTAGACATGACCCCAAACCTGCATAGGAAATTTTGTGATGATCAGACAAGAACTACAGGGTGTAGCCTGTGCTAAAGGAAATTGTGAACAGACTAACAGACTTCTGCACGTGTGATGGCAATAGCTTATCTTGACTTTGTCAAGTTAAGCTAATTAAAGTAGAATGTGGGCCGTTTTAACACTGCCACAAAATATAAGGAGTTTCAAGGGCCATGAATTTGATTTTCACCAATTCAAAGTTTCTAGGAATTCCAGAAGACATTGGAATCATACACATGGAATTGTTTTTAGAAAACAGTCAATTATTCTCTGATCCCTACCTTGTCATATCAAGGAGCTGATCAAGATCAACACCCCTGTATGTGTACTTTCTGAAAGCACGCTTCTTTTTCTTTTCTACCAATTCTGCAATATTGTCCTCCGCCTGAAATGTATAACAATGAAAGTGTCAATGACACTGCAGCTTAACTTGACTGAGTGTTGTGTTTGATGAAAAGAATAATGTTAAATGTTTATGAAAGGATTATGAAGACAAGAATTGTGATAACTGAGAATATGTTAAGTTCTGTACCCTATAAACTATGTTTTTGACAAGAATAATTTGAGGTGTCGACTGTACTAAAGAAATGAACTGGATTGATGTGGCCCTCACAGTTAACATATGTCAACCAAAGTTACCAAGGTACAGTAAAATCATTCCAAAACTAGAGGGGTGTCATTTGTGTGCAAAGCACACTATAGTATATCCCCGCATTCACATTTGAGATTATTGTCGGGGCCGAATCAAAAATCAAAACCTTTATGCACATCTACAGACGCTATTGATTAACATGAACACACTTTTAGTGTTTCGAATTGAAACCCCTAAGAGTTTTTGTCTGGAAACCATTCCTCTAATGACAAAAATGGTGCCCTTTATGCCCCCCGAGGGCCGAATCAAGAATCCAAAACCTTTAGGCACATCTACAGACCCTATGAATGAACATGAACACACTTTCAATGTTTTGAATTGAAACCCCTAGGAGTTTTTCGCCGGAAACCATTCCTCTAACGACAAAAGTGGTGCCACTTACGCCCCCGAGGGAAGAATCAAAAATCCAAAACCTTTATGCACATCTACAAACCCTATTGATTAACATGAACACACTTTTAGTGTTTCAAACTGAAACCCCTAGGAGTTTTTCTCCGAAAACCATTTCTCTAACGACAAAAATGGTGCCCCTTGCGCCCCCGACAGCTGAATCAAAAATCCAAAACCTTTATGCACATCTACAGACCCTATGAATGAACATGAACACACTTTCAATGTTTCGAATTGAAACCCCTAGGAGTTTTTCGCCGGAAACCATTCCTCTAACGACAAAAGTGGTGCCCCTTACGCCCCCGAGGGCCGAATCAAAAATCCAAAACCTTTATGCACATCTACAGACCCTATGAATGAACATGAACACACTTTCAATGTTTCGAATTAAAACCCCTAGGAGCTGTTTGCCGGAAACCATTCCTCTAACGACAAAAGTGGTGCCCCTTATGCCCCCCCGAGGGCCGAATAAAAAATCCAAAACCTTTATGCACATCTACAGACCCTATGAATGAACATGAACACACTTTCAATGTTTCGAATTGAAACCCCTAGGAGTTTTTCGCCGGAAACCATTCCTCTAATGACAAAACTGGTGCCACTTACGCCCTCGAGGGCCGAATCAAAAATCCAAAACCTTTATGCACATCTACAGACCCTATGAATGAACATGAACACACTTTCAATGTTTCGAATTGAAACCCCTAGGAGTTTTTCGCCGGAAACCATTCCTCTAACGACAAAAGTCGTGCCCCTTACGCCTCCGAGGGCCGAATCAAAAATCCAAAACCTTTATGCACATCTACAGACCCTATGAATGAACATGAACACACTTTCAATGTTTTGAATTGAAACCCCTAGGAGTTTTTCGCTGGAAACCATTCCTGTAACGACAAAAGTGGTGCCCCTTACGCCCCCGAGGGCCGAATCAAAAATCCAAAACCTTTATGCACATCTACAGACCCAATGAATGAACATGAACATACTTTCAATGTTTCGAATTGAAACCCCTAGGAGTTTTTCGCTGGAAACCATTTCTCTAACGACAAAAGTGGTGCCACTTACGCCCCCGAGGGCTGAATCAAAAATCCAAAACCTTTATGCACATCTACAGACCTTATGAATGAACATGAACACACTTTCAATGTTATGAATTGAAACCCCTAGGAGTTTTTCGCCGGAAACCATTCCCGGACGTATGGATGGACGGAGACGACCAATATATCCCCACATTTTTTCAAATGCGGGGATAATGAGTCATCCTACCAAGTTACAATGAAATCCCTCACATAAATGACTCGCAGACTTTGCTAAAGGAATCTAGGTCACATGCCCATCCAGTTGTCATAGTTGACAGATTGCGACCAAAATAGGAGTCTCATAATATCATACCGAGTCATCCTACCAAGTTACAATGAAATAATTTAATCATTTGCTCCGCCTCTGCATTTGATTGGTTGAAAGCATACAGTGTGAAAGTTGTCAAAATTGTATAAACCAAATCACGTAATGATTTGGAATGTCTACACATTCGCACATCCGATCAAACTTTGAAGACTCTGGAAGCCCCGCCCACTCAATCCAATTGTCACCGTGAGGGAGTGACGGCAGACTGATAGATGGATAACAAGCTTGTAAACAAAGGTCAATGATCGATTTTTCATCGCCTCCTGTCAGCGAGAGTATAATGATAATTTCACGGGAACAATTTAATTTAATAAAATATACCGAAGTGGGAACCGAATAAAAGATCATACATCCAAACATGATTTTGGGGGAACTTAAAAAAATGTTTTTAATGATATTGTTACGTGACTTGCTAAATATCTGTCGTCTGCGATCGAAAATCAAAACAAACAATTTGACAAGGATTGACGTGACCTGTTTGTGGCACACTTTCCTTAGTTTGACTGTTGTCTTTTTGAGAAAATTGAAAGTTTTTCGTTCACTTACACATAGTTTTTATACTTTAATATTACAGCTGCATTAAATTATAAGAAATAACTGTTGTTTTCCTTAGGTTTATGCGATATAAACAGAAAAATTTCAGCACAAGCTTAATCATAACTCGCTATGCTAGTTACAAAGCTTGTGCAGAAAATCTTCGGTTATATTATATCGCATAACCAAAGGAAAACAAGTTATTTATTAAATCCCTTCATAAAAGCAGCCTGCAGACAGTGCATCTAGGTCACATGACCAGGTGGCAGTAATAGTTCGATTGTGACCAAAATAGGAAGTCTCATCTGGACAACATACAGAGTTATCCTACCAAGTTACAATGAAATCGCTTCATATTTAATTATTTGGGTTTAACGACTCTTTCGACAGCCAGGGTCACCATGTGTCAGACAGTTTCATGGGTGGAAGGAATAGTATTATTATTATTATTATTATATATTGGTGTTTAAGGTCAGATTTCTGCACAATGGCTAATCATGACAACAGTTTTACGGGTGGAGGAAGCCGGAGTACCCGGAGAGAGCCACCGAGCAACGGCAAGCAACTGCCAGCTCCCCAACAGACTAACTCCACACAAGCAGGGTTAGCAATGGTTGAAGACAGGTACACCATCGACGTGCAGTACGCCTTAGTACATAGTGTCACCGTGCCTACACATGGGCAATCTGGGTGAAGTGTCTTGCCCAAGGACACAAAACGGTTGCCGCAGGTGGGATTCGAACCGGGGACTTCTCAGTTTGCAGCCTGCACATCTACCAACTGAGCAACGCGGGTGGAAGGAAGCCAGAGTGCGTGGAGAGAACCACCAAGCAATGGTAAGAAGCTGTCAGGCTTCTCAAGATACTAACTTCATACAAGCAGGATTTGAATTGGCTGAAGACAAGTGCACCATCGACGTGCAGTACGCCAAAGTACACAACGCCAACGTGCCCTAACATGGGCAATGGGGGAAGTGTCTTGCCCAAGGTCACAATGCTGTTGCCGCAGGTGGGATTCGAACAGAGGACCTCTCGGCATGCAACCTGCACTTCTACCTACTGAGCCACCGCGCCCCCTTTCATAAATGCCCAAATAGCTTCATAAATATAAACTGCACACTGTGCTAAACAAATTTATTTTAAAAAAAATAATTTTAATCAGCCGCCAACGACGACCAGTTCAGTGTTCAGTTGCCAATGTTTTGAAGCACAGCTTGACTTTTGTTTCGAGTGCAATTTTTGGTGCTCGTCTTTTTGTAATCACAAGCATGAGCACAATAGTGCCAGTCTCAAACAAAGGACTGTTGAAGGTATGATCCTTAAAATCGATAAGCGCAATGTATCCTTGATCAAGACACTTCATTGTGATTGCCCATGTGAGGGTACAGCAGTGCCGTGTATGAATGCATACTGCATGTCGATGGTGCAGTTGTCTTCAACCTCAACAACTCCAAGTTAGAATGTTGCAGTCTAACAGTTGTTCGCCGCTGCTTGATGCACTATCAGCCTACACAGGCTATAGCCCGCAGTTCTTTTCTGTTCATCACCAAATTTAATATGCAGGTTCAGCATCATATCTCGATGAGAACATTCTATTATGGTCATGGTTGCCTGCCTGCAATCGACGAGACTAGTATCCAAATGATTACCAAATATAGTTGTTGACCAATTACCGGTTATCTTGTTTGTTTGTTGGTGGTTAACGTCACATATTTATGCACCATGGCTAATCGTGACACAACATGGAGATGAAGTCAAGTTTAGTCAATCATTGATCTACATGTTGCCCATTTTAGAGGACTTTCACCCCAAGCACTGGTGACTGGGTCCTATTTTACTAGTAAAGCGGAACTGGTTTACCACAGTAAACAAGTGCTGCTTACTTCCCGGGGTTCCCACGGGGATACCGGTTATCTGAGCTCACAATTGGCCATAATACTGTGCACCGCTTGACAAGTCAAGGCTCAAAAGAAACACATTAAATTGTACATATTTTACAGTATTTACAGTGAATACAGTCGTTCACTACTAGACAAATGGGCGACTCAAAAGAACTACATTATATTGAACATAACTTTTCATTCCCCACCCATCCCTCTCACGCACACAAAATGTTGCCCAGTTGTTGTTTTGACTCGTAATGCATGGAGCCACATGTACCGCCCAAGTGCGTGTGACTGGTAATTTTACTGTTGATTTAACCTGTCACGACAGCAAAAGTTGATAGCATTTGCGAACTGTGTTTTCTAGACAGTGACAAGTGAGATTTGTTGCAGATCACATCAGAGAAAAATTGGAAGTAACACACACCACCATGTGTGTTGGAACTTTTTTTACTCAATAATTAACTTTTAACCCTTTACCAAATTATTTTAGACAACAATCGGCCGATACCGAATGCCGATGTCAGATGGTTTCTTTATTATTCAAGCTGACTGCAGAAACTGGGTGATTTACAGTAATCAGAATCCCCATCAACCCGGAAGATAACACACTTTTACCATACTGACTTGTGTCGAAGCCCATACCCCCCCCCCCCCCCCCCACCCCCCCCCCCCCCCCCCCCCCCCGCAACCAGGGTGCCCTACTCGAGTCAAAGCCCACCCCCCAAGTTTCAAATTGGATGAAAGTTGTTTGAGACAAGACGTCAAATTTACAGGCATCAAATGGAAAAACAGGTGACTTGTTGCAACACTGTGCTTACCAAATAGAACTGCAATACTGTATTATGTATATTTTTTGGAGTTGAGATTTTTGTGTTGTTAAATTCGTCTTTTGTGTAATACATTATGTCTGTGTTCAGTGTAATAAGTCTTTATTAAAAAATCCCAAGCAAAATTGACTTGTTTATTTTTTTGTCGACCTCGTTTTTGGAAGCTGTCACTTGTTTCAAATGAGAGTGCAGGCTGCTGTCAATTGTTGTCTGAAACACGCCCACAACATATAGTTTTCACAGTTTTCACAGTGGTCGAATATCATCAGAAAGATAGTGATTGAACACTGCCACTTTCAAGCGGGGCACAACTCATTGTAAAAGAACACTGCCACTTTCGAGCGTGCACATCTCATTGTGAAAAACAGGTATTCAGAAATTAATGAGAAAGTAGTAATTAAAAATAAAAAATAATTACAACTCTGGTATTTGAGAATTTTATGACAGTATAACCAGGAATATGATTTATGACATATTGGTTCAATAAATCATGCTCATTTATCATTTCATCATGCTCTGCAACATGTGAAGTTATGACTTTCAGGATAAAATCAAATTTTCGAATTTGCCAAGGGAGGCAACTATTTTGTTATTCATATTCCGCTGTGTAAATTTTATCTGGTCTTCATATGAAGAATTTTTTTATTGATTTTGTGTGAAGCTTTATTTTGTATTATTCATAATAAAATGTACATATTAAAAAAACAGCTATTTTTAAACAGACTATGTTTGCCTGTTTTCAAGGGGGTGGTTTGCAGTGTTGATTGTGAACTTACGTCCATTTCTAGCTTCGAGAGTAACCTGTACAAAAAAAAAAAATGAAAACACCACATGGTTTTCTGCTTGTTTTATTCATTAAATTGAGGATTAAAACACGAAATCTGAACTGTATGTACAAGATAATTATGAGAATTTTTAAAGCAAATTCTATAAAATTGGTAGGTGGTTTCCAAAGAAACGTAACATACCCAGTGGATACTTACTTGTCTTATATCGACAATTTCCGACGCATCCCAACGCGACTTGCAAGCACTAAGCCCCCCCCCCCCCCCTCCCCCCATCACCACCACTTTGCAATTTATCCACTGCAAGCACCCCCTGGGCTTCGACATGAGTCAGTACGGTAATACTCACTTAAATAAATTAAATAACAGACATCAAAGGGTTAATTTTATGTCAATGAAGCACCATCAGTGCAGAATATTTTCGATTTAAAATAAACAGCTAACAACTGAGTCGAGAACTCATCACGTGCATCGTCACGGTAAATTATGTTCTGAACCTTTGATGCAGTTTACATCAACAATGGAAACAATTCATTTCAAAGTCGGGTCTTTGCCGAATCGCCCCCTACACAGGCTTTGAAGTCGACTATCAGTTATTTGTTAGAAAATGTTTAGTTAAAATCAAAAGCCGTTGTTGGAACCACACGTTTTGAAGTGGGAGTTTCTTTTCGGTAAACCCATATATGGGATTGTGTCACACGAGTTATGACGTTGCACTGCATTATCTATTTTTATCATGTGCTCCACACAATTCAACATGAGAAAAATTCAGTGGCTTCGTGTTGATAAATCCCACCCGAATGGCCCGATATTAAACTTTTTGCACCCAAACCTTTCACAATTAACATGGATTACTAACATGGAGGAATTATCTGTCCAATATATATTTAATGAGACGATGAGCGTGGTTGAAAGAAATATTGCAACATTTTGCAGAATGAAGTACAGTTTGGGCAGTGAAGAGAGTCCGTATTGACATGATGGATAAAAACAACTCAGTACACAGTTACACAATCAGAATCTTTAATATAATATTCTGCCTTTTCTTTCACGAACCATCATTTACATGGTATCAGTAACAGACGAGTTACGTACCGATCGCTTGCCACTGGTTGTCCCATGAAGTGGAAGAAAGTTCATCCATAACACTTTCACTGAGGTTCAGAGAATCGGCGAGGGCCGATGTTGAATCGTGAGTGCCGATGGTGAACCGATGGGTGCTTATCGGCCGAGTGCCAATGTTACACTGATTAATCGTCTCATCTCTACCCACTTCATTGGACATCCACCCCAGGCATTGCTTCCAGGTCTTATTTTACCATACCTTCTTTACCATTGTAAACAAGCACTGCTCCAGTTCCCAGGAGTCCCACTGGGCACAACTTTTTAGTATGTAAACAATTTGAACATTGTTTATACCCACTCTGCCCACTTTAGAGTACTTCCTTCACAGGTGTTGGCTACCAGCCTACCACATTATTATTTATTGGTGTTTAAGGTCACATACTTCTGCACAATGGCTAATCATGACCACAACATAAGATAAAGTCAAGGTCAGTCAATTGTTTATACCCCACGTTGCCTATTTTAGAGGACTTGCACCCCAAGCATTAATGAATGGGTCCTATTTTACCAGAGAAACAGAGCTTGTTTACCACAGTAAACAAGCACTGCTGCACTGCTTCACTTCCAGGGGTTCCAGAAGGGGTGGGTTCAAATCCCAATTATACAAGTTGAACACAACTTATTGAGGGTTCATACAGAAGGATCATTTTGAAATTCAAGGACTTTTCAAGGCCTTTTTAGGGCCAGATGTATAAAATTTAAGGCCACTCTTCATCTAACTAAACCATCTGAATTTTAAAATTAAATCTTCAGAAAAAAATTCTGCATGTAAAAATTGGTTTCTGGACTGTTTGTCTTCAGTATTTTGTTTTAATGATTATGCAATACATAAAAACAATGATAACATTATAATTTGCCCCTTGAGTGCAACAAGGCTCCATCTGCAATGCTTTAGCTTTAACTTCGGTGATCTGATGAGAACTGGTTACTGGCGACCGTTTTTTTTCATTGCAAGGGCAAAAATAATTGAGGGTGTTTTAAGCCTCCACGGATTGCACTGGCATGTTTATTAATGGCAACTGATTATTAGTGGCATCAGAGACATTAAGAGAACAGCAATGTTTGTGTCATACATAACTGATGCTAAATTATCCCTTTATTGATGCTTTTAATGAATAAAACAGGTATGTCGACCACATAACAGGTGGCTACACTGTGCATACAATAGAATTTAAGAACATTATAGGGCAGTTTGGTAAGTTTCAAGGGCTTTTCAAGGCATTTATATGTTTTATGGCCTTTTTAGGGCCAAGGTTGAAAATTTCATGGACTTTTTCATCCTGTATGAACCCTGTTATTAGGCCACACAATATAAATTGATTCTCAAGTAATGTTTTTTTCAAATCAGTCGTGGAAGGAGGGTTTTATTTATTCCAGAACATTGAGAGGCACGATTACACCAATTAACTCATTTGATTGAAAGCCTCAGGGGCCTAATTCAGACTAACATCACTTTTACTGCAACACAGCAGGTGCCCAAACATGTTGTCGTTGGGGAAACTTATGAGTTTCATTCTATGTGCCTTGACCGTAATTTCTTGGCAAGTCTGGGCTGTATATATGATCAGCCAAGACTTGCCTGGAAACAACTGCAAAGACATAAGATGTAGACTGACTTTGGGCATGCTCTTCAGATTTCAGTTTCATATATTAACCCTTTACCTAACAAATCGCCTGCATCCGTCCGCGTAATTTGCAAATTGAGCAGTTGAAAAAAATTAATTTTTCAAAATATTTCAACAAAACCCTATCATGTGACCCCTCACTGGAACGAGCTCATCAAGCTTGTTCCAAAGAGGGGTCACATGATATGGTTTTGTTGAATTTTTAGAAAACATAAAAAAAAAAACAGTAATTAAAACAAGAGGCCCCAGGGGGCCTGAGGGCGCTCACCTGACATGGTAGTCTAAATATCAAACCAGGGACTTGACTTGAATAAGCTGCATACGCCCCTCCTAAGAAAAGCATATACCAACTAGATGAAGCGATTGTGCCCACACAATAAACAGGATTTTCCTTCTATTTTCAGTTCCTGCACTTTTACGTCCCAAAATTGAGATAAACACATAAAAAACAGATTTTTTTCCCCAAACAAAATACATTCAGCCTAAATTTTTTTCTTCTTTTTAAAACGCCTAAAAAACGATAAAACTAATTTCAGGCTTTTGGTCCAAAATTTTCTAAGTCCCACCCGGACCCCAAATTTTCAAAGGTAAAAAAAAAAATTGAGAGAAATGCATAAAAACCCCCCAAAAAAATTTTTCAGGATTTTGGTCCAAAATTTTCTAAGTCCCACCCGACCTCAAATTTTCAGGGGAATTTTTTTTTTTTATTGTCTTAAAATTGACCAAAACGCAGAAAAAAAATTTTTTAAGTCCCACCCGGAACCCAAATTTTCAGGGAAAAAAACAAAAAAAAATTTTTTGTCTTAAAATTGATAGAAAGGCATAAAAAACAAAAACAAAAATTTTTTCGGATTTTGGTCCAAAATTTTCCAAGCTCCACCCAGATCCCAAATTTTCAGGGGAAGAAAAAAAAAATTTTTTTTTGTCTTAAAATTGACAGAAACGCATAAAAAACAAAAAAAAATTTTTTCGGATTTTGGTCCAAAATTTTCCAAGCTCCACCCAGACCCCAAATTTTCAGGGGGAAAAAAAAAATTTTTTTTTTTGTCTTAAAATTGACAGAAACGCATAAAAAACAAAAACATTTTTTTTTCGGATTTTGGTCCAAAATTTTCGAAGTCCCACCCGGAACTCAAATTTTCAGGGAAAAAAACAAAAAAAATTTTTTTGTCTTAAAATTGATAGAAAGGCATAAAAAACAAAAACAAAAATTTTTTCGGATTTTGGTCCAAAATTTTCCAAGCTCCACTCAGACCCCAAATTTTCAGGGGAAAAAAAAAAAATTTTTTTTTTGTCTTAAAATTGACAGAAACGCATAAAAAACAAAAAAAATTTTTTTTCGGATTTTGGTCCAAAATTTTCTAAGTCCCACCCGGACCCCAAATTTTCAGGGGGAAGAGAAAAAAAAAAATTTTGTCTTAAAATTGACAGAAAGGCATAAAAAACAACAAAAAAAAATTTCCGGATTTTGGTCCAAAATTTTCTAAGTCCACCCAGACCCAAAATTTTCAGGAGGAATTTTTTTTTTTTTTTTTTTTGTCTTAAAATTGACAGAAACGCATAAAAAAAAAAAAAAAAATTTTTCAGGATTTTGGTCCAAAATTTTCTAAGTCCCACCTCGACCCCAAATTTTCAGGGAAAAAAAAAAAAAAATTTTCTCTTAAAATTGACAAAAACGCATAAAAAACAAAAAAAAGTCCCACCCGTACCCCAAATTTTCAGGGAAAAAAAATAATTTTTTTTTGTCTTAAAATTGACAGAAACGCATAAAAAACAAAAAAAAAATTTTCAGGATTTCGGTCCAAAATTTTCTAAGTCCCACCCAGAACCCAAATTTTCAGGGGAAAAAAAAAAATTTTCTCTTAAAATTGACAGAAACGCATAAAAAACAAAAAAAAAATTCAGGATTTTGGTCCAAAATTTTCTAAGTCCAACCCGGACCCCAAATTTTCAGGGGAAAAAAAAAAAAAAAATTTCTTTTTGTCTTAAAATTGACCGAAACACAGAAAAAAACCAAAAAAATTTTTTGGGGAATTTGGTCCAAAATTTCTACGTCCGCAACGGGACCCCAAATTTTCAGCCTAAATATGAACCTAGGGACTTGGCTTCAACAAACTTGAATCTCACCCCCGTAAGGATGCTGCATACCAAATATCAAAACATTCTTATTGCTGGATCTGAAGAAGATTTTTAAAAAATACTCCTCATACTGCACTAATTTAAACATTTGGGCTCCCATGGAGAGCCCAAATATCGACCCAGGCAACTGATTTCAATAAACATGTGAAACAATCTTCCAAAGATGTTATATGTGAAATTTGAAAGTTTTGGAGCAGTGGTTTGGGAGAAAAGTAGTCTTATGTTTTTCCCATTACCCACAGTGTTAAAAAATGCTGACTCGGCACTTTTTCAAAGTCCCCCAAAAGTACCCCATGATAAAACCGATGGCAATTTTTTTTTACCATTCCATTCTGTTGGTCCTAAGGAAGCTTCACAACAAATAAGAATTCTCAGTGCCGTGTAGTTTTGGAGATATGGGCGTTTTAATTTTTTTCTATTTTTAGCTCCTGTGGTTCCCACGAGGCTATGGAAAAAAAATTTCTGTATAAATTAGGTACTTATGACCCAATAAGCACTCACGTAAAATTTGGTTCAAATCGGCCTCGCGGTTTGGAAAATAAAAATTTGGGGCGGGGCAAAAATTTTTGCCCCTCCTTTAACATTGTCAAATATAGCCCCTCGAACTTCTCTTGAACAAACTTGAGTCTACACCTCAAAAGGAAGCTGCATACCAAATATCAAGTCTCTGCTATTGCTGGTTCTTGAGAAGATTTTTTAAGAATTTGAGCATTTTTGCCCCATCCCTCTACTCAATATGAGGCGAAACCTAATTTGACAAAAAATCAAAATGCCCTTATATAACCCCTAATCACATGAAATTTCATTAATATGTGGCCAGTGGTTTAGGAGAAAAAGGCCCAAACACAACCTTCACGACGGACGACGGCCGAAAAGTGATCAGAATAGCTCACCCTGACTTTCAGTCAGGTGAGCTAATAATAAATTTGGTTATCGCCTAAGTAGGGTAATCAACAAAACATGAAAAACGTACAGAGTTTTGAGTCTCTTGATTTCTTAGTAATATTGGAAGACACTACACAGCAATAATTACAATATTTATTTATTTATTAAGGTTTAACGACACTTTAATAGCCAAGGTCACATTATGTCGGTGAAAGTTTAATGGGTGGAGGAAGCCGGAGAGAACTACCGAGCAACGACAAGCAGCTCTCAGCTCCCCAACATCATAACTCCGCACTGCAGCACAGGCAGGGTTAGATTGGCTGAAGACATGCTCACCATTGACGTGTAGTATGCCTTAGTACAAGGAGTCATCGTGCCTCCATGTGGACAATCAGGGTTAAGTGCCTTGCCAAAGGACACTGCGCTAGAGTCCAAAAAACAATCAATAAAGGTGTTCAATTTCAGTGAGGGATTGCCTGTAAAGCAAAACTTTTTTTTTTTTACTACAGTACAATGATCACAAAAGTAGATGAATAATTTTGACAGGATGGGGACCAGGCTTGTCATTTCAAGGCGGGTGATTGCCACGAGCCACAGTTGTCCGCCTGAGTTAAAAATCCCTGAGACGTTAAAACATCCACCTGACCCCTGCAGCCCATTAATTCAGTCGAAGGAACCTCAAAATCGGTCACCTGAAAATGACAAGCCTTGTCCCCAGGCCAGAGAGTGGTGGCCGAGTGGATAAGTGTGCTGGTCTCTCATGTCAGAGGTCCCGGGATCGATCCCCGGTCGGGGAAATTTCCCGAGGTGTCTGAACACTCTCTGTCAGCATCAATTGTGGAGTTGATGCTGTCACAGCGTACCGTCCTATCGGGTGGGGACGTAAAATGGCTGTCCTCTGTGCGGAGAGAGACACACTCCGTGCAGGCTAAAGATCCCTTCGTACTATTCGAGAAGAGCTAGGCCACGAAGTTGCCGCCATGATGGTCTTCCCACAAACCTACGCCATTGGGCCAAGGAGAGGCGTTAATATAAGTTGCATAACTTGTTCGCCAATCCTTGTAAAAAAATTAAGATTGTAGTGTGTCATCGACGCAATCACCAAGAGACAGTAACTTACCAAATACGAGCGAGAGGTCTGCCAGTTACAAAGTTGTAATTAGTTATTACATCGTACATCCGACTGTGACAACTCAAGTGTCACACGCAATTATGGGACTATCATCCCCAAGCCAGTTCAACCCCTGATTGTTTGCCTGGGACGTTTCGTCCCCCAAATCTGACTGATTTGCAGTTATCAACATCTGGCGGTGAGCAAGGTGTACCGACTTGAACAGTCATCATGTAATTTGTAGATACGGGCTTGGTTATTTGGATGCAAGATAACAACACTCACTGTTAGTGTCATGGGGAAACCTGGTATCTTGCATCCAAATATTCGAGCCTGCATCTATTCATTACGTGATGACGTACATCATAATTACACAAACCATGTACCATAGGTCATTTTAGGTGAACCCAAAATGACCCTCCTGGAGTGATTTGAGGCAAACCTTAATGGCCCTCCTGCAATTTTCAAAATGACAAGTCTGGGGGACTCTCACGATCTGGTCAAATTTGATTTACTGGTGTTTATGGTCACATTTCTGCACAATAGCTAATTGACTGCAACATGAATATAAAGCAAGATCCAGGAAACCGTTTATACCCACATTACATATTTTAGAGAACTTCCACCCCATGCATAGGTACCAAGGACCAATTTTGCCTGTTACAAAAACAAGCATGAGACTTTAGTCTAATAAAAAAACTGAAAATAAACTTAAGTTGAAGAGAAATGTATCAAACTCATCCATTATGCACCCAATTATATGAAAACCAGTTTGCAAAGCTGTGATGGGACCTTTTATTTTTTTGAATTCACATGAAAATGTTCTGAAAGATCATTTTCATGTAAATTCCAAGAAATAAAAATTAAAAAATTTGAAAAAGACTGAAATCCGTTAAAAAACTGAAAAATCTCATCCCTGGTTCAACTTAGCTTGTTTACCACAGTAAATAAGAAATATGTCATTTCCGAAGACATGCACACCATCGAGGTACAGTACGCCTTAGTACATGGCATCAGTGTGCCCCCATGTGGACAATTGGGGTTAAGTGCCTTGTCCAAGGACACAACGTGGGTGTCCGAATCGATCACACAGATGGTCACCCATCCAAGGAGAGTAGGATGATTTTTGAGTCAATGTGTGGGGCAGACCAATCAATATTTTCAACATGCAGCCGTACTGCTGCATGTTGAAAATATTAATTGATCTACCCCCAAATAATGAATAATTGCTGCCATTCAACTGACATGAAAGATACTACCAGAGTTCAAAAGGGTAATATCCGAAGGAACCCCTGTCTGATCAAGAAAAGCACATGTGTGTTGATAGTACTGTTCAAAAATCAAATGCTGATCCACTGTCTGGGATGGGATACACAGTGTTGGAAATGAACAAAATTGACAGGTGCAGTTTTAAGCTCTCCAGAAACCAGAAGAGAGTAAATTGCCCCCGTAAAATGTTAGTATATGGATTTTCAAGGGAATACTGTTACGAAACACCAGAAACCTTAACCCTTTGAGTACGAGTGGCCGTTTTTTTCCAGTCAGGAACATGATTATGTCATAACGTCATTAAATAGGATGGCTGTTCAGTAAATGTATGGGGAAGACCAATCAGTATTTTCAACGTGCAAGTTGAAAATATTGATTGGTCTACCCCAAATAATGAATATGGACTCCTCCAATAGCTGCCATTGAACTGGCATGGCACATACCACTAAAGTTCAAAGGGCTAAATGTATAAGGAATTGCTGAATTATGACAGTAAATTGCCACTGGCCACCGAGTGCTGCTTTCTCAAACACATATTTATATACCCTCAAAGTATATTAGCGCTGCACAATATTTTTCAACTAGTGCATTTTTTAGCTCCTGTAAAATAGACAAGAGGCCCCAAGGAGTCTTAATCGCTCACCGTCCAAAGTGGTTCAAAGAAGTATTTGGGGTCACATTCAGTTAGACATGGTTCATCAACACTACAAAGGAATGAAGTCATGAGAGACAAATTTTATGGAACTAGGGACATGGCTTGAACAAACTTGAATCTTACCCCCCTAAGGATGCTGCATACCAAATATCAAAAGCATTCATCTGCTGGATCTGAAGAAGATTTTTAAAGAAAATTCCTCATTTTGAACGAAGTTATCATTCAGGCTCCCACAGCGAGCCCAAATATGAACCCAGGGACTTGGCTTGAACAAACTTGAATCTCACCCCCACCCCCCTTAGGATGCTGCATGCCAAATATCAAAACATTCCAACTGCTGAATCTGAAGAAGATTTTTAAAGAAAAATTCCTCATATTGACTAAGTTATAATTTGGGCTCCAACAAGGAGCCCAAATTTGGACCCAGGGACATGACTTTAACAATTTTGAATCTCACCCCATAAGGATGCTACACACCACATATCAAAACATTCCGACTGCTGGATTTGAAGAAGATTTTTTAAGAAAATTCCTCATTTCGAACTAAGTTACAATTCAAGCTCCCACTGTAAGCCCAAATATGGACCTAGGGACATGGCTTGAACTTGAATCTCACCCCCCTAAGAATGCTGCATACCAATTATCAAAACATTCCGACTGCTGGATCTGAAGAAGATTTTTAAAGACAAGAGGCCCCAAGGAGCCTTAATCGCTCACCGGCCAAAGTGGTTCAAAGAAGTATTTGGGGTCACATTCAGTTTGACATGGTTCATCAACACTACAAAGGAATGAAGTCATGAGAGACAAATTTTATGGAACTAGGGACCTGGCTTGAACAAACTTGAATCTTACCCCCCTAAGGATACTGCATACCAAATATCAAAAGCATTCATCTGTTGGATCTGAAGAAGATGATTTTTAAAGAAAATTCCTCATTTTGAACTAAGTTATCATTTGGGCTCCCACAGTGAGCCCAAATATGGACCCAGGGATTTGGCTTTAACAAACTTAAATCCCCCCCCCCCCCCCCCCTCAAGGATGCTACACACCACATATCAAAACATTCCGACTGCTGAATCTGAAGATGATGTTTTAAGAAAATTCCTCATTTCGATCTAAGTTACAATTCAAGCTCCCACAGTGAGTCCATTTATGGACCTGGGGACATGGTTTGAACAAACTAGAATCTCACCCCCCTCAGGATGCTGCATACCAAATATCAAAACATTCCGACTGCTGGATCTGAAGAAGATTTTTAAAGAAAATTCCTCATTTTGAACTAAGTTATAATTCGAGCTACCACAGTGAGCCCAAATATGAACCCAGGGACTTGGCTTGAACAAACTTGAATCTCACCCCCTAAGCATGCTGCATACCCAATATCAAAAGATTCTGCCTGCTGGATCTTGAGAAGATTTTTAAAGAAATTTGCCTGAAATGCACTAAGTTCAAATTTGGGCTCCTATACTGAGCCCAAATATGAACCCAGGGGCCGATTTGAACAAACTTGAATCAGATCCACCCCACAATGTTGCATACCAAAGTTCGAATTCGGGCTTCTATACTGAGCCCAAATATGAATCCAGGGGGCCGATTTGAACGAATTTGAATCAGATCCACCCCACAATGTTGCATACCAAATATCAAAAGATTCTGCCTGCTAGATCTGGAGAAGATTTTTTAAGAAATTTGCCTGAAATGCACTAAGTTCAAGTTTGGGCTTCTATAGTGAGCCCAAATATGAATTCAGGGGGCCGATTTGAACAAACTTGAATCAGATCCACCCCATAATGTTGTATACCAAATATCGAATGATTCTGCCAAGATTTTTTAGTAATTTCTCTAATATACATAGGGTGCTATCAGAGTTATGCCCCCTATGGAGCCCCCAATGGGCATGTCCATTTCATTTGAACAAAGTTGAATTGACATATGGTAATGAACAACCATACCAAGTTTCGAGCAAATCGACCTAGCGGTTTCATAGGAGGTCATTTGAAAAATGTTCACGACGCCGGACGGACGGCAAGTGGTAAGTTTAGCTCCCTTAGATGAGCTAAAAACACGGATGCTAACGGGAGCCATTGCACTCGCACCCGTTTTATTTCCAGGAATGGATACAAGCAGAATGCCCCACCCCCAACATAATCCCTCCATGAAAAAATCCCCTGTTTAATATACATCTACTCAATGAGCTCTGTCAAACAATTGAATTGGTTAAATTTGTAGTTGCATGATGGGAAAAAAAGTTCTGTCAAGACAAGCCCAGATGCATTGATGGGAAAAATTGGCAACTTGGAACTGATATTTCCAACAACTGAGTGCAGAGTTAAATATGTTATTGAACCACTGTTAACCCTTTACCTAATAATAAATTAAATTTCACATTTTTTTTAAAACAAATTTTACAATTTTTCATTAAAAATCATACAAATATGGATATCATAAGAACCAGCTCAATGAGCTGGTTCTAATGATAACCATATTTGTATGTTTTTTATGAGAAATCTCCCAGAGTTATTTTAGGCTGTGGTGGGCTTATCCTGGTTAATTTTTTGGCTGCTATGTTAATTTATTTATTGGTGTTTAAGGTCACATATTTCTGCACAATGGCTGATCATAACCATGCAGTTTCTTTTCCAGTGAAAGAGCTTGTGTCATATTTTGTACTGATTGAAAGAGATTTTGTCGGAGTGGAAGGGCGGGGGATTTTGTCATGGGCGATTTATTTATTTATTTATTGGTGTTTAAGGTCACATATTTTTGCACAATGGCTAATCATGACCACAATATGAGTATCAACTCAAGACCAGAGGTGAGCATTAATAAGCCATGTTGACCATTTTAGAGAGGGTTTGCACCTCCCAAGCATTGGTGACTGGGTCCTATTTTACCAGTAAAACAGAGCTTGTTTACTGCAGTGAAAAGGCACTGCTTCACTTCCTGGGGTTCCCGTGGGGATCATGGGCGATTTTGTTGTGAGTCTGCCTGGAATTCCAACAGGGAAATTGTAATTGTGACAAATAATTACTGTCATGTCCAGTTCAATACAGGATTTGTACTTTTATTCTGCTGAATCAACATACCTGTTTCTCCAATTGTTTCCAGATACAACATATAATTTATACACCTTTATTGATCTGATGCAGTGTATACTGTCTGTAAACATGAACATATACCGAAAATGACCTTGAAAACATATTGCCAATTACTGGTTAACAAGTACCTTCTGCAGATAAAATCAATTGTTTTGAAATGTTTAGCAATTATTTCATTGTAACATGACACAAACAACTTGTATTTTACACTGACAAAGTTCCTGCAGTGCACCTTTACACAAGAGGCCCCATGGGGTCTGAGGCACCCACCTGGCCAAAGTTGTTCAAAGAAGGGTTTAACCCTTTACTCAACGCAGACGATTTCAAAATTTATTTTAAATATAATTTTTTTAATTTTTCAAAAAAAACAACAAAAACGTATCATGTGACCCCTCATTGGAATGAGCTCAATAAGCTCATTCCAATGAGGGGGTCACATGATATGGTTTTGTTGTAATATTTTGAAAAATTTAATTTTTTCAACTGCTCAATTTGCATATTATGCGGGCGGATGCGGGCAATTCGTTATTTATTTATTTATTTATTGGGGTTTAAGGTCACATACTTATGCACAATGGCTAATCATGACTGTGACAGTTTTGCGGGTGGAGGAAGCCGGAGTACCCGGAGAGAACCACCGAGCAACGACGAGCAACTGTCAGCTCCTCAACATTCTAACTCTGTTCAAGCTCCGCTCAAGCAGGGTTACAACGGTTGAAGACATGTGCACCATCGACGTGCAGTACGCCTTAGTACACGGCGTCATTGTGCCCCCCCCCATGTAGGCAACCAGGATAAAGTGCCTTGCCCAAGGACACGAGGCGGGTCATCCTGGACGGGGATCGAACTCGGGACCTCTAGCATAGAAGTCCAACAGTCTACCACTGAGCCACCGCGCTCCCAGGTGATTCGTTAGGTAAAGGGTTAATTACAATCTGTGGCTAGTTAACACAACAGAGGAATGAAATTATTTAATTATTTATAACTCTGCTGTCCATGCCAGGTGATTTTTTTCTAGTATTGGGATGCTACCACTGAAATAATGCCTAGATTTTCAGTAATGTTAAACTAGAGTCCAAATATCAACCAAGAGACTTGACCCGAACAAACTTGAAGAATGTTGTGTACCAAATATCACAAGATTCTGACTTGTGACTCTGGAGAAGATTTAAGATTTTGAGAATATTACCTATTTTGCACTATGTTAAAATCCTCCCCACCTCCACATAGGGAACACAAATATCATCCCAGGGACTTTACTTGAACAAATTGAAACTGATCTGAACCCTCAATGGTCGCTGTATACCAAATATCTAAAGAATCTGATTGTATCTCAAGAAGCTGATTTTTAAAGATTATTCCTCATATTGGAGAAATTTCCTCATACTGCAACAAGTTAAATTTTGGGCTCCAATATAACCCAGGGACTTTATATGAACAAACTTAGAGCTGACTTCCCTAAGGATGCTGTACACCAAACATCAAAAGATTCTAATAGATGGTTCTGGAAATGAAGATTTTTAAAGAAATTCCCTCTTATTTCACCAAGTAAAAATTCTGGTTCCCATAGGGAGCCTAAATATTAACCCAAGCAAACGATTTGAACAAACCTGAATCTGATCCCTCAAGAGATGCAGTATACCAAATATGAAAGCATTCTAACTGGTGAATCTGTTAACATTTTTAAAGAAATTTCCTCATATTGCACTAAGTTAACATTCGGGCTCCCACAGGCTATCCAAATATTAACCCAGGGGCCCGAATTGAACAAACTTGAACCTGATCCACCTAGAGATGTTGTATACCAAATGAGAAGATTCTATCTGGTGAATCTGAAGAAGATTTTTAAAGGAATTCCCTTATATTGCACTAAGTTAAAAACTTTGGGCTACCATAGGGAGCAAAAATATTAACCCAGTGAAATGATTTGAACAAACTTGAATCTGACTAATCTAAGTTAAAATTTGGGCTACCATAGGGAGCCATTAAACTTTGGGCTCCAATAAAGAGCCCAAATACTAACTCAGGGACCCGATTTGAACTAACTTGAATCTGAACCCCCTAGAGATTTTGTATACCAAATATTAAAGCATTCTGACTGGTGGATCTGAAGATGATTTTTAAAGGAATTTCTTCATATTTCATTAAGTTAAAACTTGGGCTCCTACAGGGGGCCCAATTATTAACCCAGGGACTTGATTTGAACAAACTTGAATCTGACCCCCCCCCCCCCCCCCCCCCCCCCCCCCCCCCCCCCCCGAGAAGTTATATACCAAATATCAAAAGATTCTAATTGATGGTTCATGGAGAATATGATTTATTAAATTTTAAAAAACAATTTGTGGGTGCTATCTGTGTAATGCCGCTTGTGGTGCCAACTTTATTTGAACAAATTTGAAATAACATATAAGGAACATGCACATCAAACTTGTTTCAATTCGGCCCTGTGGTTTATGAGGAGAAGTCGATAATGTAACGTTCACGCTGAACGGACAACGGATGGATGACGGACCTGATTTTCAGCCAGGTGAGCTAAAAAAAAATTTTTTATATATATATATTGACTAGCGGGTGAATACCCGGCGTTGCACGGGAGAAGATGGTTATATCAGAATATATCAAGGTCACCAGTTTGAAGGTCAAGTTCATATCGCACATACACCCGATTAAAGTCAAAATGATCGATGGGTTAATATACCCGCTGCACACATATGAAATTTTAGCCCGATCGGCACAGCTGTTTTTGAAATAAAAGGTCATGGTCATCAATTTCAAGGTCAAGTTCACCACGGATAGACACGGCACCCATCCCATGTTACTTGCAGGGATGAATTACCCCCATGTAGAAAATTTGAGATCGATTGTTCCAGAAACGGAGGAGTTGACCCGGAACAAAGATAAGAGAGACGGATACAGACATTCGCATTTATATATCAGATTGGTGTGGGAGTGAGCATGGGTGTAGACAGGAGACAAACATCCACCATATATCAGTAATATATATCAGTAACAACTCCACTAAAAATTGACTCACTCCCTCCATATGGCACGTTCCTATGCATCAGCCCTCCCCGTCAAATAATTTGAGGGCTCCGACAACAATTTGGCCGATTCTATTTATTTATTTTTATTATTTCTTGGTGCCTATTTATTTATTGGTGTTTACAGTCACATACTTATGCACAATGGCTATTCGCAACCGTGATAGTTTTACGGGTGGAGGAAGCCGGAGTACCCAGAGAGAACCACCGAGCATCGATGAGCAACTGTCACCTCCTCAACATTCTAACTCTGTTAAGCGTGGCTCAAGCAGGGTTACAGCGGTTGAAGACATGCACCATCGACGTGCAGTACGCCTTAGTACACGGCATATTGGTGCTTTAGCACACATATTTCTGCACAATGGATAATCATGACCACAACATGGACATAAAGTCAAATTTAGTCAAACGGTTATATCCATGTTGCCCATTTTGTAGGACTCGCACCCCAAGCATTAGTGATTGGGTCCTATTTTACCAATGAAACAGAGCTTGTTTACCACACTAAAGAGGCACTGCTTCACTTCCCGGAGTTCCCGTGGGGGAAAGGGTGGCTTTCAGCACTCAACCACTTAAAGTTGGAATTTATATAAGTTGTGCACCAAGCCAGAAAAAAAGCAGACTATCTGAAAAATGAGGTCCCCAGATGGTGAATTTGGTAATGCAACCCTGCACAGCAGAGTAGCATCACTAAATTTACCCTCTGTAAACCTCAATCTGAATCAAGGACTTAAACCTACACAGAAAGAGGTACAGAGAGGATACATTGACCCACTGAATGGGATAGTATCTGCACATTCACCCTCTGGGGACCTCATTCTGCAAATGACAGATTGCTTATCTTCAGGCTTGTGCACATAATGAAATACAATTTTTGGAGGATTTTTGGAGGACTCCCAACCCAATCATTGGTGACTGGGTCCTATTTTACCAATAAAACAAACCTTGTTTACTACAGTAAACAAGCACTGCTTGACTTTCCCTGATTTCTCACAAAGGGGAGGGGGGTGTAAGATTTAGATTTTGAAGCAACTAAAGGAGTGGATCAAGTTTTGGTTAGTCATCAAGTTGGGAAAACAACAAGCCTGAATATAAGCAACGTGTCATTAGCAAAATGGGGTTCCCAGAGGGTGAATTTGCCGATTCTATCACAGACAGTGGGCCAATTTATCCTCCAGGTACATCTTTCTTTTATAGCTTGAGACCTTGATTCAGACCGAGGTTCAAAGAGGGTAAACTTAGTGATGCTACCCTGCTGTGCAGGGAAGCATCATTGTCAGGGGACACCTAAGGCCCCGTAAGGCCTGGGGCTGACGTGGGGTTATTTAGTCCCGCTGATGAAGTTGCGGGAAAATTAGACCAACGTGGAGGGTCGGAATCCAAGTGTCGCGAACTCGGCGCAGAGAGCTGAGTTAGACCGACGCCGTGATTCCTTCTCTGCCAAATTGTCCTGAAATAGGTTCGATTTCCGTTAGGTGTGATTCCTAATCACTTCAGGCTGTATAATGGAAAGAATGATTTAAAGTAACAACGATTCTTTTATTTACACATAAAAATAAATCCGTTTCAATATTTCAACAATCAACAATTCAATTCTTTTCACAGAAAATGGGTCACTACGGTTAAATAATTCTAAAAAATCATATAGTCATTCTATAGCCCTGTACTGGCACTATAGTCTACACACTGGAAATGTTACTACCGTGAGCTCGCCATAAGAGCTTCACAAATCTGAAATGTTATTACTGTGAGCTCCCCATAAGAGCTTCACCCGCTTAGGCTCAAATGTCAACGTCTGCGCGTAACTGTACCTCTGGCTGTCGGAGGGTTCCGACCAGCAATGTTCGTCATCTATAAACCACCGTACTTCTGATTTGGGTCAGATATTGTCTACTCATACCTTATGTGCCTTTTGAAAGTCCTCCGTGAAAGTCCTATTGAAATATCCACCGTTCCTGGTTGAATTCACGATTCACAGATGCCCCTTTTTGTGCTAGGGCGAAATTGTCACTCACACCGATCTCCAGTCGGTATTACGATGTTCCGACAGCAAAATAAACTACTCAGAACGCAATCAGGCTGACGCTTCAAAGGGTTAATGCGCACAATACAATTAACCTACACTTCTGACTATTGCAGGACGATACCTGCTACTCGACAATCTAAACTTTAACGTTCCACCTGGGGTGTTCCTTCTCACGAATTCGGCCCCGTAGCCGCCTATCAACTTTAAGCTAAATCAATCATGGAATGCCCTCTCTGGCGATTCCAGCCGTTTCAGGGTCCTGTGATCGAAGGTACCCTTATGCCAGGAAACAGAGTCCGCCTGTCCTGGACTTCACCAACGCGTGTGTGACCCCAAGTGTGTGTCTAATGCTCTGCTCTTCCAGGTATATATACTTTTTACCCTAAACTGTCAGGTGGACCGACGCTCATCTGTCCACCTGTCAAAACGGTGGGAGATGACGTGTATCGAGGCAGAATCAATACAAGTTATCTCACGCGTGACTTAACGCTGACTTCACTTGTCTAGAAAACCGATTCGTTCTTGCCATGATTGTTATAACTTATGATGACACGACATTTCTATCTTTTAGAATCTCGTTTCTCAATTTACCGTGACGACATCTTGACATCAACCGATTACGTCTCGTAAGACTCCGACTACTGTATAAATTAAACGAGATGATTAGACCTTATCTAACATACCGTTTCTCCCCTGGGTCCCTGCGCTAAAGCTGGATATACACCACGTGTGTTTTTTCAGCTTTACAGAGAAGTGAAATTCATGTAGGTTTTTCGCCTTGATGCGGAATATATTTTGAACTTACAGTATCTTTAAATATGAGGCCCCTTGCCCCTATATTTAGGCTGGCTTTGCCCTGACAACTCCCTTCCCGAGAGAAACACCCTGTGTATCTCTTAAAACACGAGGGGCAAAGCCACGCACGTTCGCCTCTCACACCTTTTTACAATCTACCCATCATGTTCAAGACTACAAAACCGTGCCCTAGTGGTCGTGGGGTTCATGACCGGGCTCATGCGTCGGCCATACCGATTCCCACGACACACTCGCTACCACATGTTCCCGTCTTGCGGGTTTACATATGATATGGGGAGTAGCCTTATCCTTAGATTTGCAGCACCCTCTCTCTCTGTAATACTAGATATTTACATCTAAACATACACATTTTTATACACATTCGCCCATTTTGCAAACCGTTCACTTGGCACTCACTCCGACGAGTAACACCGTCCGCGCCTTTGCGTCAGATGGGTTAATTCCAACGGAGTGTAACTTCGCCTCCCGTTCCCCTATGTCTTGTGAAGGGGCAAACGACCCCTGCATTATGTTGAGCCTCACCCTCGCAAAGCTCGACCAGGGGGTTAAAATTGTGCCTCACACACTCACACATTCAACACACAGATTTCCCGACCGCGCCTTTGCGACAGACGGGGTTAGTGTATCCCACACTTACAAAACTCGACACACATGCTCCCCATCCACGCACACGCGACAGACAGGGCAGTGTATCTCACATTCGTACTCACAACCAACTCTAGTCAGCAGTCAGAGCAATAAAAATACTAAAAAATAAGAAAATTTCTTCCGGGCCTTAACACCGGGTTTACGAAACTCATCACCTCACCCACAAAAATATTTGCGACTGGAGCCCCCGTCCCAGACACCAGGCCCACAGCCACCCAACCATTGCTTCTTTATAACCACCGACCATTGGTAGGGGCCCGGTTCCCAGTATCCCCTTGGGTAACCCTTGACACACCCCTACTTCTCGCCCCGCCATTTCTACGGGTATTCCACCAGGGTCCCCATACCCTGTCGTTGTCGCATTCCCAAGAGCTTCCCTTGGCGCTATATCCCCCAGGCTCACTCGTCCCGGCGATTACCGTCGTTCGAACGACACTGGCCGTCCTTGGCCCTTGTACCGTCGACCCCCCGGTCCATTGCGACGACTTCTTGCGCCCATTGGGCGCTGTGCGCCCCCGGCACTCTCTACGTGGTCTCCGCCACCTAGGATGCTTCTCCTTTGATTTGTGGACCCTTTTCTCGGTCCCCTGGACGCCCACCTTAGCGGTCCCATCCACTTTAACGTACTCAACTTGTGTTGACCCGTGCCCTCTCAATTCTGGGGAAGTTTGCCCAGCCATTTGCGTGGGTCTGGCCTCCCCTCTCCACACGGGTGACACCGACTTCTTGGGGCGCTCAACTCCCCCACATAAATTTGCTTGAGGGTCTTTCCCCAATGATCCCCTTGGGTTCCCTCGCTGTTTGGCGTTTCGCCTGGACCGCCTGCGGCCCCTTCTCCCTAATTGGACAGGAGTCGTCCCTCCTGAAACTTCCCGACATTTCGTCGTGTAGGGGCCATCCCCCGGACCATCGGATTGGTTCCCCCTGGGAACCTTCCCTTCCTTACTCGTTGGGCCTTCACTTGGCCCACTATCCCTGGACCATAACTCATCAGGGTTTGCCCTCACCCCTGGGATATTACCTATGACCAGGTCATACACAGGTGATTCAATGCACATGGCTTCCACTTCGCCACAATAAAATGGGGTATCCACCGTTATCCTCGCGATGGGGAACCTTCTAACGGTCCCATCTATCAAAATACACAAATGGTCACGACCCAACAATTGCTTGTCGTCAACCAGTTGCCTTCTAACCGCTGCAGAGGAGCACCCAGAATCCCGGAGCAGACGGATCTCCCTTTGTCCCACATACCCTGGGTACACTGGCATATCAACCTTCTCCTGCGAAGTTGTGAGCCTCTCACACATGCCACTTATTATCGGGACAACCTTCCCGCCTTCCAGCCTTAATTCTCCCTCTTGTATACATTCCCGGAGGGTACTGTGTTCTGGACCGATAGTTTGACAGAACGCTGCCGTCTGTCTACTGGGCCCTGGATCTACGCGGTCACCTTGCTTCCAACCCCTTGGTGCTGCGTTCCCGACCCCCTGCTGAGGTGGTCTAATGTTCCCAGTGGTCCTTACCTGCTTCTGCCAGCAGTCCCTGGCAATATGACCCCGCTTGTTGCAGATAAAACAAGTGGTGTCCTTGGGAGCGCTCCCCTTCCGGCTGGTCTGCGACGCAGGAGGGTCGGGGTGGTGTTGCCTGACGGGTGCCATTGCCAACCCGTTTGCCCCACCCCTAGCCGATTTGGGTGCATTTACACTCCCACCGTGGGCCTCGATGTAGCGTTCTGCCACAGTTGCCATCTCATCATAGGTGGGCGGACCCCTTTCCTTGATGAACAGGCCCAACTCCTTGGAGCATGTAGTTAAAAACTGCTCCCGGAGAAATAGATCTCGCAGGGCTCCATACGACTCATTCACTTCTGCGAGATCAGTCCAGCGGTCAAAGTACCGCCTAGCCCGGGCAAAATACTGAGGTACTGTTTCTCCCTTCTCCTGCTTAATTTCTCGGAACTTGGTCCGGAATCCTTCTTCAGTGAGCTGGTATCTCCGAAGGATGGCATTCTTCAGCTCACTGTAGTCGTTAAGGAGTGCAGGAGGCATACTGGTATAAGCCTCGAGGGCTTTACCTGACAACAAAGGGCTCAAGCACATAGCCCATGTGTCTTCTGGCCACATTTGACTGGAGGCAAAACGCTCGAACCTCTCCAAGTACGAGTCCAAGTCATCTGTGTTTTCATTGAAATGAGCGAGATGGGGGCGTGGGGCATGAATTGCCACCCCTGCACTCCCATCCCCTGAGCGCCGACTTTCATTCTCCATATCGGCCCTTGCTCTGAGGAGCTCTAATTCTCTCTCGTGCCTCTGTTGTTCGAGCTCTCGTTCTGCCTCCCTTGCCTCCCTTGCTAATTGGGCTTCCCTCTCTCTCGCCTCATTTGCTAATTGAATCTCTCTCTCTTTCGCCTCTCTTGCGTCTTTCTCACGCTCTCGTTCTAATTGGGCTTCTCTCTCCCTCGCGTCATTGCGTAAGGCGATCTCCTTGGCCTCACGTTTCTGCTCATCTTTAACGAACTTCTGAAGTTCAGCTCCCTCAAGGCCCATTTCCTTGCCTAATGATACCAGTTGGGCGAGGGGTGTAACAACATCCATTTTGATTTTTTCTTTCTATCTTCAACACTCGTCAGAAAGAATGAAGAAGGAAAAGAAAGAAAGAAAAAAAAAAATATGGCAATTGATCCTAATTTACCTCTGTAATTTAACGTAATTAAACGCACCAAATATTCTGAAACCTACCGCAGTTATAGTGGCTATTAAGTATCCTTTTGGGGACTACTGTATTGCGATATTAAACCCTTGAACGGCATCAACTGACCGAACGCGTCAAAACCTAAACAGAACCGCCGTTAAAATAAAACAAAATTTCCATATAGCCATTTTTTACCTTTTAGAAATATCCTGGTTAGCGCTCGCCAATCAATGTCAGGGGACACCTAAGGCCCCGTAAGGCCTGGGGCTGACGTGGGGTTATTTAGTCCCGCTGATGAAGTTGCGGGAAAATTAGACCAACGTGGAGGGTCGGAATCCAAGTGTCGCGAACTCGGCGCAGAGAGCTGAGTTAGACCGACGCCGTGATTCCTTCTCTGCCAAATTGTCCTGAAATAGGTTCGATTTCCGTTAGGTGTGATTCCTAATCACTTCAGGCTGTATAATGGAAAGAATGATTTAAAGTAACAACGATTCTTTTATTTACACATAAAAATAAATCCGTTTCAATATTTCAACAATCAACAATTCAATTCTTTTCACAGAAAATGGGTCACTACGGTTAAATAATTCTAAAAAATCATATAGTCATTCTATAGCCCTGTACTGGCACTATAGTCTACACACTGGAAATGTTACTACCGTGAGCTCGCCATAAGAGCTTCACAAATCTGAAATGTTATTACTGTGAGCTCCCCATAAGAGCTTCACCCGCTTAGGCTCAAATGTCAACGTCTGCGCGTAACTGTACCTCTGGCTGTCGGAGGGTTCCGACCAGCAATGTTCGTCATCTATAAACCACCGTACTTCTGATTTGGGTCAGATATTGTCTACTCATACCTTATGTGCCTTTTGAAAGTCCTCCGTGAAAGTCCTATTGAAATATCCACCGTTCCTGGTTGAATTCACGATTCACAGATGCCCCTTTTTGTGCTAGGGCGAAATTGTCACTCACACCGATCTCCAGTCGGTATTACGATGTTCCGACAGCAAAATAAACTACTCAGAACGCAATCAGGCTGACGCTTCAAAGGGTTAATGCGCACAATACAATTAACCTACACTTCTGACTATTGCAGGACGATACCAGCTACTCGACAATCTAAACTTTAACGTTCCACCTGGGGTGTTCCTTCTCACGAATTCGGCCCCGTAGCCGCCTATCAACTTTAAGCTAAATCAATCATGGAATGCCCTCTCTGGCGATTCCAGTCGTTTCAGGGTCCTGTGATCGAAGGTACCCTTATGCCAGGAAACAGAGTCCGCCTGTCCTGGACTTCACCAACGCGTGTGTGACCCCAAGTGTGTGTCTAATGCTCTGCTCTTCCAGGTATATATACTTTTTACCCTAAACTGTCAGGTGGACCGACGCTCATCTGTCCACCTGTCAAAACGGTGGGAGATGACGTGTATCGAGGCAGAATCAATACAAGTTATCTCACGCGTGACTTAACGCTGACTTCACTTGTCTAGAAAACCGATTCGTTCTTGCCATGATTGTTATAACTTATGATGACACGACATTTCTATCTTTTAGAATCTCGTTTCTCAATTTACCGTGACGACATCTTGACATCAACCGATTACGTCTCGTAAGACTCCGACTACTGTATAAATTAAACGAGATGATTAGACCTTATCTAACATACCGTTTCTCCCCTGGGTCCCTGCGCTAAAGCTGGATATACACCACGTGTGTTTTTTCAGCTTTACAGAGAAGTGAAATTCATGTAGGTTTTTCGCCTTGATGCGGAATATATTTTGAACTTACAGTATCTTTAAATATGAGGCCCCTTGCCCCTATATTTAGGCTGGCTTTGCCCTGACAATCATCAAACTCACCCTCTGGGGACATCATTTTGCAGAAGACACTCTTATTTTCAGGCTTGGATTACAAGTCAATTTCTGTGCTCAGTAATGTTATCGAATACGGACTCCAATACCACGGTATCTTGACTGTAAAATACTAATAATGAACATGAAATTTCATTACCACACAGCAGTATGCTCGCAAGACCCTAATGCCCTGTTAGAATATACCACACCAATAAAGTAACTTGCCACCTTTACATGACAAGTTTGTGCTAAACATATATATGCCCATACATTATGATTCCACTTCATATACACATGCAAAAAGGAAAGAAAATATTTGAATACTATTTGAACGATCTGAATCAGGTACCAACCTATTAAGTAGACAGTGTGAATTTTGACTCCTAAAATTGTGATATGACTCTTATCTTAATATATGCATAGGCTTCTAAGTATGCTTGCAGCCACAAAACCCTAGTTCCTCCATTCCTCACTTTCGCAGCCAAGTCTTGACAAGGGAGCATGGTAGCTCAGTGGTAAACTGTTGGACTTCTATGCTTGATGTCCCGAGTTCGATCCCCATCTGGGACGACCGCGTTGTCCTTGAGCAAGGCACTTTATCCCAGTTGCCTATATGGGGACATGATGACTGTGTACTAAGGCGTGCTGCACATCGATGGTGCACATGTCTTCAACCGCTGACACTGCTTAACGGAGCTTGAACAGAGAATGTTGAGGAGCTGACAGTTGCACGTCGATGCTTGGTGGTTCTCTCCGGGTGCTCCGGCTTCCTCCACCCGTAAAGCTGTCACAGTCACGATTAACCATCGTGCATAAGTATGTGACGTGAAAACACCAATCAATAAATAGATCAATAATAAGTCATGACAAGGAATGATTGTGAAAATGGTTTGTGTGGTGTAATAATATTCAATATTTATGCCATGGTTGGTCAATTTTCAGTTTAGTGTTATTTCAGGTTATCAGAAAAAAATGCAGAATGAGGTTATTATTAATTATATCCTTGTGGAAAGTGGCGTAATATTAATATATCCCTTTCCACAAGATGCATATTTTATCATTTTGCACTTGCACACAGCTTCCTTGCATGTGTAGATTGCCTCAGATAGAATTAAATGATCAGGGTTATATACAAAACAGCCTATAACAAAATGTACCATTAGTCAACATAATAACACCAGATTATTGCCTCATTATTGCCCGATTGCTATAGCAATCTGGCAATAATGAGGCAATAATCTGGTATTTCAATGGATGAAGAAGAAACATGAAATGGTGTATTTTCCTGGCCCTATGAATGATGTGACCCATTTGAGGAGCCACTAATAAAGAAAATGCTTTATTATTTCGGGCAAAAAACAAAATGAGGCGAATGACGCTAAATCAAAAATGAAAGTGTCAATGACACTGTAGCTCAACTTGTCAAGACAAAGACATGTACATGTATAGTATGTGACACAGCAATGACAAACATCTAGGTAATGACCTGATAACAAAGGTACATATAAAGTATTGTAAGTCTGTTCATAAATACTGACTGTTGCCTGTAACAAATGTATAGGTAAAGTATTGTAAAGGTGGGTGACGGTCAGATGCTAAACTAGAAAAGAAATCTTTGAGTCCCAGAGTGGGTCTGACTGAACCCCAAAATATTTGTTCTCATAGCACAGTGATAACAAAGGCACCCCAAAACACACTCATTCCTGTCCCAAGGTGAAAACAAAGGTACTCAAGAAGTTTCGTGAGGATCAGTTCACAAATATGAGCTGTGTAGAAGTTGTGACAAAAAAACTGATTGGACCTAATTTCGGTACAAAATGGCCACTGGCAGCCATCTTGAATTTTGGGCCGCACCCAGAAACACTCGTTCTCGTCCCAAGGTGATAACAAAGGTACCCAAGAAGTTTTTGTGAAGATCGGTTCATAAATACAGACTCTAGCCCGAGCCGTATTGACATGTGTACTTACTGTGTGTAAGTAGCACTGAAAAAATCCAAGTTCATCTAATTTGAATAATTTCTGCACGAGAAAAAAACCTGTATTATATGTGATGTATCCCATGGTACTAAACATTCACACAAAAAATTATTCAAATCAGCGCTTTCATTTGGAAGTTCTGTGCAAAAATCTGATTGCACCAAATTTTGTACAAAATGGCTGCCATCGGCCATCTTGAATTTCGGACTGGACCCAAAAACACTCGTTCTCGTCCCACGGTGATAACAAAGGTACCCAAGGAGTTTCGTAAAGATCGGTTCAAAAATACGGCCTCTAGCCCGAGCCGTATTGGCATTTGCACTTACAGTGCTGAAAGTAACACCAAATGAAAGTGTCAATGACACTGTAGCTTAACTTGTGTGTTGTGTTTGATGAAAAGGATAATGTTCAATGTTTATGAAAGGATTATGAAATAAGACAAGAATTGTGATAATTGGGAATATGTTCATTTCTGTTCCCTGTATGCTATGTTTATGATAAAAATAATATGAGGTGTACACTGTACTAAAGATCTGAGGGGTGGGTTAATATGACCTCACAGTTAATATATGTGGCCCTCACAATTAACATATATCAACAAAATTACAATGAAATTATTCCAAAATGAGTCATCCTATCAAGTTACATTAAAATCCCTTCATAAATATGGCCTGTAGACTGTGCTAAAGGTTTTCGGGATTCGGGCACCTGTAGCCGTCAGTTTCCCAATTGCGTCCAAAGGGGACGTTCTCATCTAGACATTATATGAAGTCAACCTACCAAGTTACAATGAAATCCCTCCATAAATACGACCTGTAGACTGTGCTAAAGGTTTTCGGGCTTCAGTGTAGACATCACAGTTGACCAACCACGACCAAAAGGGGATGTCATCATCTAGGCATTATATGGAGTCAACCTAACAAGTTACAATGAAATCCTTCCATAAATACGACCTACAGACATGCTAAAGGTTTTTGGGCATGGGCAGCCATCAAGGCTGAATGATCGTGACCAAAAGGGGACATTCTCATCTGGACACTATTTGGAGTCATCCTACCAAGCTACAATAAAATCCCTTCATAATTATGACCTGTAGACTGTTCTAAAGGTTTTCGGGCTTTGGGCCCCTGAAGCCGTCACAGTTGCCCACTCGTGTCCAAAAGGGGACGTTCTCATCTAGACATTATATGAAGTCAACCTACCAAGTTACAATGAAATCCCTTCATAAATATGACCTTAGACTGTGCTAAAGGTTTTCGGGCTTCGGGCTCGGGCAGCCATCATGGTTGAATGATCGCAACCAAAGGGGACAATCTCATCTGGGCATCATCTGGAGTGATCCTGCAAAGTTACAATGAAATCCCTTCATAAATATGACCTGTAGACTGTGTTCAAGGTTTTTGGGCTTCGGGCACCTGTAGCCATCACAGTTGACCAATCACGACCAAAAGGGGATGTCATCATCTAGGCATTATATGGAGTCAACCTAACAATGTTACAATGAAATCCTTCTATAAATATAAACTTTTGCCTATGCCCAGTTTTTGGGCTCGGGCACCCATCAAGGCTGAATGATGACGGCCAAAATGGGACGTTCTCATCTTGACCTTATTTGGAGTCAACCTACCAAGTTACAATGAAATCTCTTCATAAATATGACCTGTAGACAGTGCTAAAGGTTTTTGGGCTTCGGGCACCTTTAGCCGTCAAAGTTGCCCAAACATGTCCAAAAGGGGACGTTCTCATCTAGGCATTATATGAAGTCAACCTACCAAGTTACAATGAAATCCCTTCACAAATATGACTTGTAGACTGTGCTTAAGGTTTTCGGGCTTCGGGTTCGGGCAGCCATCATGGTTGAATAATCACAACCAAAGGGGACAATCTCATCTGGGCATCATCTGGAATGATCCTATGAAGTTACAATGAAATCCCTTCATAAATATGACCTGTAGACTGTGCTCAAGGTTTTCGGGCTTCGGGCACTTGTAGCCATCACAGCTGACCAATCACGACAAAAAGGGGATGTCATCATCTAGGCATTATATGGAGTCAACCTAATAGGTTACAATGAAATCCTTCAATAAATATGACCTTTTACCTATGCTAAAGGTTTTTGGGCTCGGGCACCCATACAGGCTGAATGATCGTGATCAAAATGGAACGTTTTCATCTAGACATTATTTGGAGTCATCCTAACAAGTTATATTGAAATCCCCTCTTAAATATGACCTGTAGACTGTGCTAAAGGTTTTTGGGCTTCGGGCACCTTTAGCCGCCACAGTTGCCCAATCATGTCCAAAAGGGGATGTTCTCATCTAGACATTTTATGAAGTTAACCTACCAAGTTACAATGAAATCCCTCAATAAATATGACCTGTAGACTGTGCTAAAGGTTTTCGGGCTCGGGCAGCCATCATGGTTGAATGATCGCAACCATAGGGGACAATCTCATCTGGGCATCATCTGGAGTGATCCTAAGAAGTTACAATGAAATCCCTTCATAAATATGACCTATAGACTGTGCTAAAGGGTTTCAGGCTTTGGGCTCGGGCAGCCATCATGGTTGAATGATCGCAACCATAGGGGACAATCTCATCTGGGCACCATCTGGAGTGATCCTAAGAAGTTACAATGAAATCCCTTCAAAAATATGACCTGTGGACTGTGCTCAAGGTTTCCGGGCTTCAGGCACTTGTAGCCATCACAACTGACCAATCACGACCAAAAGGGGATGTCATCATCTAGGCATTATATGGAGTCAACCTAACAGGTTACAATGAAATCCTTCCATAAATATGACCTTTTGCCTATGCTAAAGGATTTTGGGCTCGGGCACCCATTAAGGCTGCATGATCACGATCAAAATGGGACGTCTAGACATTATTTGGAGTCATCCTACCAAGTTACAATGAAATCCCTTCATAAATATGACCTCTAGACTGTGCTAAAGGTTTTCGGGCTTCGGGCCCCTGTAGCCGTCACAGTTGCCCAATCAAGTCCAAAAGGGGACTTTCTCATCTAGACATTGTATGAAGTCAACCCATCAAGTTACAATGAAATTCATCAATAAATATGACCTGTAGACTGTGATAAAGGTTTTCGGGTTTTGGGCTCGGGCAGTCGTCACGGTTGGCAGATCATGCCCAAATGGGGAAATTCTCTTCTAGACATCATAAGGAGTCATCCTACCAAGTTACAATGAAATCCCTCCACATTAAACATGACCTGCAGTCTGTGCTAAAAGTTTTTGGGTTTCGGGCTTGGGCAGCCATCATGGTTGATAGATCAAGCCCAAAAGAGGACAGTCTCATCTGGGCATTATACAGAGGCATCCTACCAAGTTACAATGAAATCCCTTCATAAATACGACCTGTAGACTGTGCTAATGGTTTTCAGGTTTTGGGCTCGGGCAGCCACACCGGTTGCCCGATTGCGACCAATAGGGGACGTTCTCATCTAGACATGACCCCAAACCTGCATATGAAATTTCGTGACGATCGGACAAGAACTGCGGGTGTAGCCCGTGCTAAAGGAAAATGTGAACAGACGTCACAAGACTCACAGACTTCCGCACGCGTGATGGCAATAGCTTATCTTGACTATGTCAAGTTAAGCTAATGAATTAGCCATGGCCTTAATAATATCATTTGAGAAACAACTTTATGCCAAGAAAAGAATGTAATTAAATGCACAAATGTATATCCTGCTGAGTTGAAAGCTTCTATCAAGAAGATCATTCTCAAAAAGTAATTTATTTATTAGGGTTTAACGACACCAGGGTATTTTTTGTTTTTAAAAATTTGAACAGCAGTTTCCATCTTGGTTTCATAAAGTGATGATAAATAGTGAATATAAAGCCAATATGAAAGAAAAATGGTTAGCATTTGGACATTTTTGACTAGCATTTTGCGATGCGAATCCAGTCATCAAATACCCTGGACACTTTAACAGCCAAGGTCATAGTGTGGCGGTGACAGTTGTACGGGTGGAGGAAGCCGGAGTACCCGGAGGGAACCACAGAGCAACGACGTCAGCTGCCGCCTCCCCAACATTGTAACTCTGCAATGCAGCACAGGCAGAGTTAGATTGGTTGAAGACATGACACCATTGACGTACAGTACGCCTTAGTACATGGCGTAATCGTGCCTCCATGTGGACAATCGGGGTAGAGAGCCTTGCCCAAGGACACAATGCACGAGTCCGAATCGATCGCTCAGACGGTCGCCCATCAAAGGACTAACCGGGCTCGACATTGCTTAACTTCGGTGATCTGGCAAGAACCGGTTAGCGCAATGCCACTGCGCCCCGTTTAAATGTTAAAGAAAACAAAATTCACACATGCAAATCTGTTTTTGTTTACATGAGCACCGGTGGCCGGTACTTCCGCTGAAATTTTTATCGCCGAAACGAAACAAAGTTATGGGGCCTTTTTAATTTTAGTAACATACTATTCTGAGTTATGGATGCTTAACATGAGACAACGTATGTTTGTTAATTACTGGTATCTTATGGGGAAAATTTATTTTAAAACGTAATAAATAATTACCAGTTTCATTTCACTCTTCACGAGGCGACGAGTGATATATTTAGACAAGTTTGCATTCAAGGCAAGGTCACCAAAGGTCAACTTGGATGTAGTTCAACTGTACAGTTAAAACTAGAAGTCCTGTCACGAACTGTGCGTTTATCTAGGCTTAATTGCACGTAGGAATTGCGCGCAATTGCCATATTGAATGGCACCCAAAGCATGGCAGATTCTCCTTGTTACCCATAGCAAACACAAGCAATGTTCCTGTCAATGGACCTCCGGGTTACCCGGAGGACCATTGGCTGAAACTTTGCTTGTGCATAGCCCGTATGTGCAGAATTTGATAGCCTTACCATTGTCATAACGCGTAGATTGACGCGCAAATTGACGTGCTATTTGTGTGCATTTCAGGACAGGACTTCTGGTTTTAACTGTAGGTGTATATTTTAACTATTTAAACTATTGAAATCCCATTGCTGGCGTGTTCTCCAAGGTTGGTGTGTAAAGCTAAAATTTATGTCATAGGCTTTTTATATCGAGTAGGTAATCATGGTATAAATATAAAATATACCCATAGTAGCCTGGGGTACCAAATGTTCACCACGAGTGGTGTTAACCGTGAGCCTCTGGAGCACAGTTAACACCACTTCACCACGAGTGAACATTTGGTACACCAAGCTCCTTTGGGTATATTTTATTTATACCATGATCATCAGATTAGTACGAGTTATTTTTTCACGAGCAGCAGACATACACGTGCGAATCTGTTTTTGTTTACATGAGCACTGGTGGGTGTTACTTCCGCAGCTAATTTTATCGCTGAAACGAAATGGAAAATGAAACAGCGCAAATCAAGGGGTCTTTTTCATTTTAGTAACATACTATTTTGAGTTATGGACGCATTATTAACATGAGACAGCACGTTTGTTAATTTTTGGTATCTTCTGAGGTAAACCGATTTAAAACATAATAATTGCTGCTTTCATTTCACTCTTTGCGAGGTGACGAGCAATAAATTTAAACAAGTTTGCATTCAGGTCGAGGTCACCAAAGGTCAACATGGATGTAGTTCCACAGTAGGTGCAAATGTTGGCTATTGAAATCCCACTGCTGGCATGTTCATAACAGGGCTTGATTTAATCTGAAAATTTTGAATAGCAATTTACTATTCACCCTGGAAAATTGATTAGCAGTTGATCCAAAAGCACTTGAAACTAATAAATCTTGAAGAGCAAAATTCAGAAATTGGAGAGCAAAGTGCTATGCTAATCCAGTTAAATCGAGCCCTGGTTCATAACGGTTGGTGTGTAAAGCTAAAATTTGCCATAGGCTTTTTATATACAGTAGAATAGGTAATCATGGTATTAGTACTGAAATGGTTAACCGGTGTGAAAATTTTACCAACCTAACCGATTTCAAAAAAACATCAACCGATTATCCGAAATATCGATAGTGATCGTCATTCCATAGTTAAAACATAGTAAATTTTCCGCTTTTCCTTTGGGATAGATTCCACCTCGAAGCTGCGCTGTATATATTGAGAAATAATCGACTTTGGCATTCAAGACTTTGTTAATGATCGGCAATTTCTCTGAGTTCTGAGTAACCGCAGAAACAATTCCGTAGTATGTATACAAACGAATGTTGTCAAGTGCTCGACAACATTCGTTTGTATACAAACTACGGAATAGTTTCTGAGAATACTGCTTTCCAATTCCTATAGTTTTGATCCTAGATTCGGTGAAATGATGGCTACGGTTAAGCGGATATTATCCGGTTATAGCTCTCGGTTAGTCGGTTGTGAAAATAAGCCAACCGTTTCAGTCCTACATGGTATAAAAAATCGCAAATTACATTTCTAATGAACACTACACATTTATTTCAATATTTCTTCCATTTTACAGAGATCCACAGACAACATTCACAAATTTCACTATCACCAAATGTTTATTAGCATCTTTGCTACAGTGATTTCTGTTGGAGAGGGGGATGTAAAAACCTCGCCCACCCACAATTCATTGAAGAGACACAAAAAATATACTGTTACTTTTTTTCAGAAACTATATTCTACAACATGAATATCCAACATTCAGATTGAGACACTGAAGAAACATTCATGTTCACAAATGCACCAGCACCAAATGTCAATCAAATTTTTGTCGATGAGTTTTGTATTTTTGCAAGTAAATATTCAATTTGATTTTTCATGATGGGTTGTCCTTTGTAATTTTTCTTGCACAATTTCTGGAAATTCAATTTTTTCTTCTCCTTGTATTTTTTAAATGCATTATCTCTTTCTGCTTTTCTTTCAAGGTTTTCTTTTTTCTTGGCCTTTTTTGATGCTTTTTTCTCCTCATATTGAATCTTTGCTTTTGTGAAAGAGTTTATCTTGCCACCTTTTCCCTTGTTTTTTGTTTTGCTGGGTCCTGGACTCGATTCCGAATCCACACTTTCTTCACCTGATGGTTGTTTCCTTTTCTCCTTTTTTAGCAGTTTCCAATACTCATTCCTAACTTTCCTATTTTGTCTGTCTGTAACATCTTGCCGACTGAACTTCTTATTTCTAGGAAATTTCTTGTGCTGAGCTGAAGATTTTGTTTTGAAACTTTTGTTATTCTCCATAGCCAAACTTGTGTGTATTAACCCTTGTCCTGCCAATAAAAACATCAGTTGTCAGAAACAAAAGAGTTCCTGTTCCGAGGCTGTCATAAACTAAATGTTTCTCATGAAATAGTCTTCATAGATGAATTTCCTCATGACAATAGTTATTGCTGGCTTCATTTTTGAAGTTTTGAATTTGTAAAACTTCTGAAACAAGAGGGGCAACGCAAAGCGTGTGCCAATGCCTCCTACCCATCAAATATTTTCTAAGTTGACAGAGTGAAAAAGGGCAATTACTGGAATAATTGGGGGAAAGAAACTCACGCTACACAGGTATCGTTCCCCCATGGTGCTCTATCACAACACCAAATATCATTCAAATCGGAGTAGTAATGGCTGAGATACACGGGAAAATGTTGGTACAGACAGATGAATGGACTGACGAAGAGATGGATGGTCCCCACTAGATCCACTTCGACTTTTCAAGTCGGGTATAATAAAGCCTACTACTTCACATGGAACTGAGTTGTGTCATAATGGAGTGAAAAATTTATTTACAGGACTAACATGTGAGATATTGCAAGAAGTGATTTTTTGGTCACAATTCTTGTAAGTATCTTGGTGGGAGCAGTTGATACATTTTGAGCCCTGTATGTTGGTGGTCTCTGTAAGACGGCTACACTGTATCTCCCATACTTCCAGGACTTGCAAAGGCCCAGAGGCATGGGAGAAGCAGTGTAGCCATCTCACAGAAATTTTTTGTGCGAGTCACCGTATCTGTGGATGCCAGAAATGATTAAATGTCAACCCAAGATTGAAAATTGATAAAGGTATACGGTTAATATTTGAATCTGCCCTCCATAGACAACGGCATCTCGAATTATTTATAATAAATCAGAGAATTGTCGCTTGTAACCCACTTTCCACCGAACAGTATCTTGTCCGACTAAATGTTTTTCAGCCTTTTCTGCGACTTCTCCCATTTATCATGAACAATCCAAGAATATCCAACAGTCGTATAATACACCTTTGTAAAGCTTGTTCATTCCCCTTTCCAATGACACCGGGTACTGTTGGATACGTTATGTGAATCAAATTTGAGGGGGGTGTAATGAAGATGAGCGATATCATTTTCGAAAAGTGAGTTGTGTATCTTGTTAATATTTATATACCATTATGGGGGCACGTCAGCATCGATTCAAAAATGCTATCAAATATAATTTTTCAATCGATTTCACAGCTTGTGCCAAGTATTTGTGATGTGGTTTCGAAATCTGCCATGTTTTTGTATAAATATAAAACAGTAAAAACAATAACCCGGTAATGGTGCCGAAATGAATACACCCTTTCACCGATGCGGAATCTCGATCTCATTCGCGCAGAGGAGGTCATCAAACTCGGTCGCATTCGCACAGAGCAGATTATCGCCCCCCCCCCCCCACCCCCCCCACCCCCCCTGCACAAATGCTATCAAATTTCAAATTTCTCATCAATGAAAAGGTCTATTCGGTTCGACGCCATTGCCGGGTTATTGTGTTTACTGTTTTATATTCATACAAAAACATGGCCGATTTCGAAATTTCCGTTGACACCTCGCGAGTCTTCAAATGACGATAAGTAAAGGATAAAACATAGTTTGGATCAATAAACACTGCCCAAATGTAAGGAAATATGTGTACTATCGATTGCAGCTGGTAATAAGGGCGAAAGCTTGATAATATATATTCCTAATTTTGAGTTTTGAGTTCCCATAAAAACTTGATAGGAACTTTTTCTATAGGATTGAATGGGAAGAATCTGAAAGTGGAGGGGTAGCCACTGCGTTCGGATCGCTGAACTAACCCAGAATGACTGTACAGAATATTTGCATTTGAAGAGTGTACAGGTCGGGGAAATCTCCCAATCGAGCTATTTTAGCTCAATAGGGTTATTTTAGCCCAATTGGGCTATAAAAAAACAGGCGAAGTGTGTTTTTATCGTGCGAGACTTCGGCCCACAACAAACGTCGAAAATAGGAGATGTTTGTCTGCAGCGACTCACACTCAACAAGTCTGGACAGAAAACTGCATCAGTAAGTTTGCCATCAATAATTAATGGGTAATTAACTTGATTAGCATTGTGCAATTTATGGTGTAAAAACATTGCATTCAAGTTGCTTTTAAAATCCTTTTTCACACAGTTTTCAACTTCCACTCGACGGATTCTTGAAAAGACGGCAATCCCACTGCAGCCCGTTGAAACAAAGTTTTTGATTGACTAACAGATTACAGCTTATACAATGGAATTTGAGGTAGGTATTCAAAATTAACAAAAAGTATGGAAACCTTGTTGAGCATAAATTACTGTACAAACGTACGTTCTCCTTACCGTTGCGCTTTTTGCCCATCGGAAAATCTCAAAAAGCATGATTCTACGAGCACTGTAACATATGATATGCAAAGCAAGTGGTTTTGTACAGCACGAGTGGAAGTTGAAAACTGCGTGAAAAAGTCATTTTAAAAGCGACTTGAATGCAATGTTTACACCATAAATTGCACAACGCTAATCAAGTTAATTATTGATGGCAAACTTACCGATGCAGTTTTCTGTCTAGACTTGTTGAGTGCGAGTCGCTGCAGACATACATCTCCTATTTTCGACGTTTGTTGTGGGCCGATGTCTTGCACGATAAAAACACTTCACCTGTTTTTTTTTATAGCCCGATCGGGCTAAAATAACCAGATTGAGCTAAAATAGCGGTAAAGGTGTAGAATAGGGGACTTTTCGTTTTTTAAAAAAAATAATGCCTTTCTCGCTATTTTTTCTCTGTTTTCTTAAAGTAAACTATATTTTGAACAAAATGACACAAAATCACATACTTTTATCGTTTTTTTCAAGAAATATTAACGATTTTATTGTGACAGCGCAGTCAAACTCACTGCAATCGCTCCGTTCCATTATCGCTATCATATGGGGAGAGTTTAGTAATTGAAATGTCGGCTGACAAACCCTGCCCCCTCACTAAACTGACCCTAGATCAAATTTTAGGGTCAGTCTAGTGAGGGCCAGGGTTAGCTTACCGATGAACTCACCCTGGTCCTAACTGAACTGACCTTAAATCGAGAAACACGCACACAAGCGAAGCGCACCTGCTGACTCGCACACAAGCGAAGCGCACCTGCTATCATACAATATGATTTCTCCCCTGTGAGGTCACTCGTAACAACGATTGAAAACAACAGACGCTGCAAAATTTTCAGCGTATGAAACAAATGGCAATTGAGAAACGCGCAATTCAACGGGATTTAAAATCTATTCTCTTACATGTTAAAACATGACAGAGGTACCTAATTTTGTGTCATTTTGTTCAAAATATAGTTTACTTTAAGAAAACGGAGAAAAAATAGCGAGAAAATCGTTATTTTTAAAAAAAACGAGAAGTCCCCTATTCTACACCTTTACCAAAATAGCTTGATTGGGAGATTTCCCCCGACCTGGTGTATGGCATGTCATTTCTTCATTTCTGGAAATGCCCGGAAAACTGTGGAGCGGAACCTTATGGCGCCTGTTGGGCCCACAGGGTAAACTACCCAAAAACTTCTCTATGCTGCTAGAAAATCTGATATATTTCTTGTTTGTAAATTGTAGATCATTCAAAGCCCGAATGTCAGTTTGTTCGATCCTCTAATTGGGAGATCCCAAACAAATGTCATGGCTTCATCAAGAGGAAAATGGGATGAAAATGTCCACGTGTTTTCATACAACTTATTGCAGCTGTAGTGGTAATTTGTCAACTGCGAGGGCGGGGTACTCCCACAAGCATTTTGGCTACCATTCGCTTGTTGCGCAACCCAAAATATTAACATGCAATCAACTTCGACATGACCAAAAACTTTCCATTTTCGGTCTCCAAAACGCTTACATTTGAAAGGAATCTTACATTATATGATTATAAAAATATCTAAGATTCAATATGTCAAACATTTCTGTTTGGATTATGTCAATTACTTCAGAACAAGCATAGATTTGGAAAATGAAGAAAATAATCAACACACCATTTTGGTTGTTTAGCCGGAAAAGGAAGTCAGTTAGCACTCATCGGCACTTGCGCACTAAACTCACAAGTCAGTGCGCGCAAGATGAATAGAAAGCCTTCAACGAGTACAGGTGCGAACTTATCGTTGGTAATAGCTACTGTGAGAAGAAGTGTTTACTCAGTGAAAATAATCTAATTAACCGTCTTTGTGTAATTGTGATTACTTAATCAGCGAATTCTCTCACATCAGGGTCATGATTGGTGACAAGGAGCGTTCAGCTATCACCTGAAGTCGGCAACTTTCAAAGAGAATTGTAGTTTGCACTGTGTACAGTAATCTTCAGCTGGTCCCATTGAAACATCCCACTCCGATAAAAAGAACTATCAACAAAGTCGTACTGTACATGGTTCTGTAGATTATGTCTCACTTCAAACTTTCAAAATTCTTTCCAAAATTATTTAGAAGTGAGAAAAGTGGATCGTCTTTTAGTGAACCTGACCCAGGACTTGTGACAAAAGGGAAGGGGCTGGACATAAAGATTTTATTTCTGGATGACACTGATCTGTCGATGACAGTGAAGGTAAATTGTTTACATTTCTACATGCACTCTATATTTGAACTATGTTAACAGAGATTTTATTCTGTTGGCAATGATTTATATGACCAAAGTATACTGTATTGGTATTGGCAGGTTTAAATTAGGAGGACCAAATACAGTGACGAAATGTAGTTGTCATGATGTGTTTGCAGCATATGATAAATTAACTGACAGCCTTTGAAGAATTTTGACAAAAACACGACATCCTACCAATGCAAATATATTGAAGGATAAAAAAACCCCAAGAATAGTTTTTCAATTTGGCCTCACAATATAGATCTTCTGTTTCTAAGGCCATTTTTTGTAAAATTGCTTGTGGGTGGGCAGTTTTTTATTTTATTTATTTTTTTGCAGTTATTTCTTAACTGGTAAAGTGCTAAGTTATTTTTGGTCCTGGAAATGTCTTTGTGCATCTTTGCCTTGTTACAATTTTTGGGAGAGTGCCTATAGGCACTCTCCCATAAATTGTGACAAGGCAAATCCTAACAGATAAAATAATATCACTTCAAAGATAATATGAAGCACATCCACAGAATATGAAGCCTTTAAATTGCAATACTGGGACTTCAGAATAAAGCCCAAATATGGGCTTCCAGCACTCTACTAGTACCAGTTAACAATCAAAAATTCATGTTCTTTGTTTTTTTATGTTTTACGCCTCATAATCTGCAGAGTAGCATGGGTTGTGGTGTATTTCGTCTCTTGAGTACAAGAAGGCTTGCTAAAGCATTGCAAAGCCTTGTTACACTCAAGGTACAAATTTATTAACTTGGGTAAAATATCAGACAAAAACCATTTACTTTTTATTTTTTTAAGTTTGCATTGGTTATAAAAAGAGAGCAGGTGGCAGCCAAAAGGACCATGTGTGAAGGCTTGAGAAACCGATTTTTAACTTTTTTTTTTGATGGGAGTTGTAATTTTAACCTTTCTGTTTGAATCGGTCTTTGGGATTTAGACCTAATCACTTAGGTGAAATCTCTTGATATAATAGGGGACAAAAAACCCCCATAAAACCCACTCAAATTGCTGGATTTGTTTTACCCCAAATTTGGGAATGTTGCTGTATTTTGAGTACAGTTATACTGTGATTATGGTGGATTTCAAAGGCATGAAATGGTAAAGAATTCTTAGGGTTTTTTTTCAACTCAACAACCCATTGAGTAAATTGTATGAACAGGTTTAATATAGAGAGAGTCCATTATGGAACTCAGTAACAATTTTTTCAAAATCCGGGACAAGTTTGTGACCCCCCCTCCCCTCCCCCCCCCAAAAATTGTTGGATATATTTTTTTTCATCCTGTAGCCTCATTCATTATTTTCATCTTGCAGCCTTATTTATTCTTTCAGAGATTCTTCTGCTTGTGTAAGTATGGAGTTATCTGCCCCCTCTAAAATTTTCTCTGCCCCCCCCTCCCCAAAATGGTTGACAATATAAATTTTCCAAGACAGGGTTGGTGGGCAATTTAGGAAGGGGTTACGACCAGAGGAACCTACATGTAGTTAGGACTAGGACAGGCTCCTAAAACACCTACTCAGCATCCTGTCAAATATCCCCCCCCCCCCCCCCCCCCCCCAAAAAAAAAAAAAAAAAAAAAAAAAGATTGGCTAGTGCACCCCCTGTCAACAATCTGGCCCTCGTCGGGAAAAGATCTGCAGTCTTTACAAGTCAGTGAAAAAAAAATGTGTCATGGCATATTTGGCCCCTGTAAACACCCAACAGAATTGGTACATATATTTTCATTCTGAATCCTCTTTTATTTTTTTCATCCTGAATCCACATTTATTATTTTCATCCTGAATCCTCATTTACAATATATTATTTTAATCCTGAAATCCTCATTTATTATTTTCATACCGAAGACTCTTGAATCCCCACAAATTCAGTCCAGGCCTTGCATTTTGAAATAATGTCGAGGCCTACCAATAGGCCTTGTAGAATGGACTTACATGTAGAGGCCTATTTTAGTGTTGTTGGAGCCTATTTTCATTAAACTTTATGGTGCAATATTTATTTTGTTGTAGAAAACTGTAGGCTACGGAAAAACATTTTACATGTAAGTGCGATCTCAAGGCTTTTCAACCTTCTTCCTAACAAAATACAAGGCCTGATTCAATCCATCCAGTATTATATAATTTTATTTAAATCTGATGGAGTACCAATCACTCCCATACAATGTTGTGCTTCTGTTAGTGACAGAAACCCATTATTGAATTTCTCACAACTTCACAAACAGATAAAATAAAATTTTGTCAAGAAAATATATAGTAATCTAAATCTTTTCAATTTTTGTTTTCTTTATTTTTATTTTTGTAAAAAAGCTTGATATAAATATTTTAAATGTTGTTCTGTGATGTACCTGTTTGAAGCAGGCCTGGAAATAATTTTTTTTGGTGCATCGGTAAAAATGACCGGCTCCATAATGATCGGATCGGTCATACAGTAACCTGGGTCTGTCATATTTTTTGGCATCCAGATCAAACATAGACTAGGGAAAAAACCCATGTAAATTATGTTGGGCTAACATCGTAACGATATACAAAATATTAGGGCCTACCTGCGTTCAATTGTATTAAATGACACTTAATAACATTAAACTGCATGATGGGGATGTCTTCAGTCCGCAAATCACTTTTCTTTTCTTAAAACCTAACAACTGGACTCCAGTGCAACAATTTCTTTGAAATTGAATGCTGAACATCTCTGCACCTGGAGCCTGGGCATCTCACCACTGGGAAATCTGGCACCTGGTCAAAACCAATCCCATCATTTTCGGCATCAGGTAACCTCGGCACCAAATAAAATCGGCACTTGCACATCTGTCACCTGAGTTAAAACTGGTTATATTTTTCTGGAAGTATCACTGAATTACTGTAAAGCTTTCAGGAAATTATGACAAATTCTGCTCACAGTCTTCAAAGAAAGTATATTACACAAAGGAAAGGAAAGAGAAGGCGTTCATCTGGGTTGATTTGCGAAGAACATACACGAAAAAAATAGAGTATAAATGAGTTTCAGTTTTGTTTGCGAAAGGAGCGTGTCTCATTTATAAATTTGTCTTGTGTTTTGCGATTTTGTATTTGTATTTGTTTTAGAGAATATATTCGAATGTGGATATTATTACCATCAACAGCCATAATTAATGATTGAGAACACAAGGTCTTCATGTGAAATATTAATATACTTGGGAGAAAAATGCACTGGTCATTCATGACCGGTTGGATACAGTTAGCGTCGGTCACATTGATGTTTCGTGGCAGTCACTGTCTGTGACCAACCACTTATTTCCAGGCTTGGTTTGAAGAAAAACCAGCTTTTCCAGGGCTTATATTTCGACGAGAATCCGAGAATCGATTCGCACAAAGATTCGCGCAATAAAATCAGCGAGGATCCATGTAGATTCTTCCTGCATCTCTACTAGGATTCGCGTGAAAAAAATTAAGTCAATTTAACCCTTTATCTAACACAGTGGCAACAATTTAACCAATAGAAGGCTAACATGACCTGAAATATCCTGACACTTTGTCAGTAAAATCTTACAAATATGGCTTTCATTGGAACTGGCTCATTGAGCCGTTTCCAACGACAGCCACATTTGTAAGATTTTATTGGTAAATAATTATTTGTAAGATTTTATTGGTAAATAATTATTATTAGTTCATTTAAATATTTTATCATTTATTTATTATTTATTGTTTAAAAATTATCAAATTTAGTTTTAAAAATTAAAAAGGTGTGATGGGTAAAAGGTTAACATGTGTTATGAGTGTACAACAGCGGTTCAATCATGGTGGCCTCATGGAATCCTGGGACACTCATAGTAGGTATGGATTCTCGCAACCATTTTCACAAGAATCCAAATGGATTCTCACAAATTTAGACGAAATATAAGCCCTGTTTTAATTTGAGGATGGTGAGGAGGACTGAAGGGATGACATGTTAAGTGGGGGCGCGGTGGCTCAGTTCAGTTAAAACTAGAAGTCCTGTCATGAAATGCGCGCTTATCTAAGCTTAATTGCGCGTAGGAATTGCGCGCAATTACCATATCAAATGGCATACAAAGCATGGCGGGTTCTCCTGGTTACTCCTAGCAAACACAGGCAATGTTTCGGCCAATGGACCTCCGGGTTACCCAGAGGTCCATTGGCTGAAACATTGCTTGTGCACAGGCGATATGTACATAATTTGATAGCCTTACTATGGTCATAACGTGTATATTAATGCGCAGATCAACATGCTATTTGTGCGCATTTCATGACAGGACTTCTAGTTTTAACTGTAGGTAGAGGTGCAGACTGCATGCCGAGAGGTCCTTGGTTCGAATCCCACATGTGGCAATCGCGTTGTGTCCTTGGGCAAGACACTTCACCCCCATTGCCCACGTGGGGGCACGGTGACGCTGTGTACTAAGGGGTACTGCACGTCGACGGTGCACCTGTCTTCAACCAATGCTAACCCTGCTTGTGTGGAGTTAGTATATTGGGGAGCTGACAGTTGCTCGGTGGTTCTCTCCGGGTACTCCGGCTTCCTCCACCCGTAAAACTGTCACGGTCATGATTAGCCATTGTGCATAAATATGTGACCTTAAACACTAATAAATAAATATGACATGTTTAGCTGATGAATTGTAAAATACATGTACTTGGATTCTGAGCAAAAATAGTGAGATTTTAATTTTGAAATGGTTCAAAGAGTAAAATGTATTTATTTTAATAGTGATATTCTGTAAAAAATCCCAATTTTAGACTCATTTTTAAAACCCTTTACCCAAAGCAGACAATATCAAAATTTATTATTTTAATTATTTTTTTTTTTTTTTCAAATTAAAAAAAAATCAACAAAACCATATCATATAACCCCTCATTGGAACAAGCTCATTCCAATGAGTTGTCACATACAATGACAAGCTTGTTCCAATGAGGTGTCATATGATATGGTTTTGTGAAAATTTTGGGAAAATATAATTTTTTCGATCGCTTAATTTTTTAATTGCATGTGCAGTTGTGGCTGACTCATTAGGTAAAGGGTTAACAAAAATTAATTCTTGAAAACAGTGAGTCTCCCTCTAAAATAGTAAGACTTAACATGTTTGGTCCCAAGGTGTCAGATACCCCCTCCTCCCCCCACCATAAAAAGGAAGAAAAAGACTTATTTACCTACATTTATTTGGGGGAAATTATTGTCATTGTCTCAATCTCAGCTAGCGTAATTGTTTACACATAATACACAATCTGTTTTGTATACAGGTAGGTATTACATGTTCATGATACTTGAACTAATAACTGTGATGATTGACCCTCTGATACTTTTGTACATCTTATGACGTACGAAATCAAACAGCGCGTTGATGTGGTCATTTGTTTTTTATTATTTTTCGATTTTTTAAAGTTTTAACCTCAGTTCCTACAGTTAAAACTAGAAGTCCTGTCACAAATAGTGCGCTTATCTAGGCTTAATTGCACATAATAATACCCGGAGGTCCATTGGCTGAAACATTTCTTGTGCACAGGCCATGTGTACAGAATTTGATAACTTTACTGGGGCCATAACACGTACATTAACGCGCATATCAACGTGCTGTTTGTGCGCATTTCATGACAGGACTTCTAGTTTTAACTGTATTTTCTCCCAAATAGTGCTCAATGACAACCGTTGAGCCAAATGTTATCGCAACTTAAAATACTTCTATAATCCTGCTGTCAACAGTCATGGAATTCTGATGCAAGCGATTTTTAGCTTGCCTTAACTGCTCACGCAATTTAATCCAGCATAAGCCTTTTTTTGCTCACCTACTTTTAGCTATTTTCGACGGTTTCGGACCATGGAACGTGTGTACAGAATATGCTGGGTACATGTGTGTGTCGGCCACTGCATGTACCAGTCCCCCCGAACTTCTTGATCGATCTGACCACACTGGGGTGGAGGGGATAGTAAAAAATGAATACAGGTTCATTCATTTACATTTTATTAATTCATTTAAAATTGATTGGCTTGAATGCACACAAAGGAGAAATTACCCAACCCAGTATTAACTAAGTCTTTAGAAGATCTTTGTGAAGCAAAAAAATGAAAAAGATTTCAGGAGAGCAATTTGCTCGCCTAAGTAGGTTCCAGATGAGCGATTTATTGCCACCCTGGATTTTTCAGAAGTCCAAGTCTGTGTCAAGACCTCTTACTCAGTGAAACACAAATAATATTTTGTTAAAATAAATTTGTTTTATTACAAATTATTGGAGAGTGCCTGTGGGCACTCCAATAATTTTTAATAAAACAATTTTTGAATAACAAATTCAGACCACGCAAAATAATCTAACCCTCACTCAGATAATCACTAAATCTGAAAAAAATATCTTGCTATTTGTACTTTCAGACATTTCACGTCGCATTTTGAAAAAAATGTTGAGGAAACTGAATTCCCAGTGACGTTTCAACGTCAGGATAATCAAAGTCTCAAAGGGTTAACTTTGTTATTCATACCACTCATTGTTGGTAATTTAAATTTTATAATGGTTGCTATTGCCTTTACTATGCGTATCTAAATATCACATTATTGTTGCATTTTGAGTGCACAAAACAATACTTATCATATGACGAATTGGTGTATGTAGACAGATTAATTAAAAAAACAATCAAATGTTTAACTTTTAGAGTGCTGGAAGCCCACATATGGGCTTTAATCTGAAGTGCAGGTATCCCATGATCTTAAAAACGATTTCATATTCAGTGGATGTGTAGTACGTGTAGAGTGTATTATCACTAAATCACCCATGGAATGGAGATTCCACCCAAGCAATAATTACAAATTTGTTGCAAAACATAACAAACAAGCAAAGTTCCATCCAATGGATCTCCAGGTTAAACAGTAAAACCAAGAGGTCCATTAGCTGAAACATTGCTTGTGGTTTTTGTCCAAATTATACAGAATTTGAAAGTGATACTTTGGGTGATAACTCCACTCCATGGGTGATTTTGTTACAATCCACTCTCCATGTACTGTACTTTATATTATTCTCAAAATGAAATTAATGTCTTTAAGGATTTGCCTTGTTACAATTTATGGGAGAGTGCTAAGGCACGCTCCCATAAATTTTAACAAGGCAAAGAAATGTAACCCTGGGGAATAACCGTAGGTACCTGCTGTGTAATTCTGATGTTCAACTGATGAATTGGAGACAGATTAAAAATGATAACAATTTAATAGTGAATCTAGTATTCTGAATGCCTAACAGTAATAAAAATTTAACGATTGTACTTATTGGATATCCGAACAGTATTACAGTAATGGCTCGTGGGATTTCCAAATAAAATGGAAGCAGAGTAACGTTTGGAAATACAAATTATAACTGAACTCTTACTTGTGATTAATGTGTTATATATACAGTACGTGGGGAGTGTATTATCACTAAATCGCCCGCAGAGTGGAGATTCCATCATTCCACCCAAGCAATAATTGCAAATTTGTTGCAAAGCATAACCAGCACAAGCAAAGTTTCAGCCAATGGACCTCCGGGTTAAACCCGGAGGTCCATTGGCTGAAACATTGCTTGTGTTTTTTGTCGATATGTACGCAATTTGAAAGTTATAGCTTGGGTGACAACTCCACTCCATGGGTGATTTCCACTCTCCACATACTGTCAGTACAATAAATGAGTCATGTCACAACAGGTTTACTGGATATAAAGATTAAAAAAATAAGCTTTCACCGCATCTTAAACGGATGCCTTATTAGCTTACATGTACTCTTGAGTTCCAAGTAATAGTACGGGGTGGAATAAAAGTACAGAGTGGAAAATCAGAGAAATACAGTCCTGTGTAAGTTAGGAGTCTGCTACAGACTAAAGTACCCATAGTTTGTCTTCAATATGAGGCATATTGCCACTTACAGTATTTTTAACCCTTTACCCAACGTAATGGCCAAAACTGGCCAGCTCTATTCTGAAACATCGCCAATTAAGTTTCATTATTTATCATTTTTTTGTTTCAAAAACATAGGTTATGTCCCCTCATTGGAACGAGCTCATCGAGCTCGTTTCAATGAGGGGTCATAACCTATGTTTTTGAGACAAAAAATGAAATAAAGTAGTTATTCAAAAATTTTATTTGCAAGTGTCGTCTGCTTTTCAGGTTACCGTATATGTCCATGTATAAGTCACACTTTTTTACCTGAAATGTTATGTCAAAATCGGGGGTGCGTCTTATACATGGGTACGATTTGTTTCAGATAATTTCCAGGGCACTGACTTCGGACAAACGTTGTTCCTACCGTTTGTCAATTGTATAACAGACAGTACGAACATGTGGTTTTGACTGAGTGCAGATTCACCAAAATTATTTTCTTCTCATTTTATTTCAGTTTAAATTCTTCAGAAAGTAAATTGTCAATAAAATATTACTACAGCTTGTCCATGTATCCATGGTCAAGGACAAGTAAGACACCTGGCTTACCTCAGTCAGTATTTGTGAACGTACCTCTTTGTAAAAATAATTGAGCCATATGGTTTCGAATTGTTTTCTCACAGGGAAACTTTGTACCTTGGGTCAACCTCTTCCATAAATTTTTTGAAACCGCGTCCATTTACGATGCTGACCCTGAAGTGTTAATAAACATACAGACCCAAATAAACTTAATACAGGGTGGCAAATGTTCCGAATATTAATAAACGTACAGATATATTTATTTAGAACCCGAGAGTACTGAATATAGCTTAAATAAACAATGGCAGGAAACACTGATTTGAGGCAACTTGTTAACAACTGCTAAGAGAGAGGCCTGCTACCACATGACAAATAAAAAAATATGCCAAGTTTGAAACAATTGAAATTAAATTAGACACAATGCGAATAGTATAGACTGTCAATGCAATATACATGTAACAACAGTAGGTTAGTCTTTTGCATCAAAAGTCTGTTATGCTCTGAACATAGTCCAGCAAACGATATGTCAGCAAATTTTATTTACCACTCTGCCAGTTAAGAAAAACATTTTAACTAGTATAGTGTTGAATTAATTTTAAAATTAGTACAGTGGAACCATGTTAATTGAATAGTCACTTTGCCAATGAAAATTATTCAATTAACAGGAGTATTCAATTGACAGGGATTGTGTCACTTTCCTGTATTCTAGAGATAAACTTGGCATTTATTCTATTATATCTTGTTTGACAGAGTCCTATGAGCTCTGTCAAACAAGATGTAATAGATTAAATGCCTATATTGGATGTACTGAGGCCAAATGGGTCTATAAAGAAAGAAAAACTGGAGAGAGTCAGGGTAATTTCTCGACAGTTTACAAATTTTTTTATTCAATTAACAGGAGTTTACTCTAATCTATAGCCTATATTCAATTAACAGGTCAAATTTGTACTGGAGGTACTATGGAAAATGGTTTTGTATTGGGAAATTATATTCAATTAACAGGGATATACAATTAAGAGATATCCAATTAAGTGGGCTCCACTGTATTTGAAATTTCTACTTTCTGATCAACTTTCAAAATTTGTGACCCCCCTTGCCCCCAATTTGTTTTGAGAATAAAAATACATGTATGAACTGTGGCAAATTGCCTGCAATGCATTAGGGGGTCATATAATGTGATTTCTAGAAATTCTGAAAATGCCCTCAATTCCCCCGGTTGATCTCGGTGATCTTGACGTAAATTTCAACCCTTCAGTGAGTCTCAATTTATTTAATTTAATGTTGGTCCCAGGTCCATGCATCATACCATGCTTGAGATATGAGCATGTCCTTCTTTCAATATTTTTGATCCCCACACTTTTTTGGGTGTGAAATCACAAACATGAATGTCCAGAATGCATTAGGGGGTCAAAATATGTGATTTCCAGTAGTTCTTCAAAATGCACTCAATGGCCCTGGGTGAACTCTGATCTTGACCTATATTTTGAACCTCCTTTGAGTTTTGACTCATTTGGTGTTGGTCTCAGGTCCATACATCATACCATGCTTGAGATATGAGCATGACCCACTTTCAAAACTTTTGGCGACACCCACTTTTTAGCTTAACTTGACATAGTCAAGATAAGCTATTGCCATCACGCGTGTGGAAGTCTGTTAGTCTGTGAGTCTGTTAGTCTGTGAGTCTGTGAGTCTGTGAGTCTGTGACGTCTGTTCACATTTCCTTTAGCACAGGCTACACCCCGCAGTTCTTGTCTGATCATAACGAAATTTCATATGCAGGTTTGGGGTCATGTCTAGATGAGAACGTCCCCTTTTGGTCGCGATCGGGCAACCGGTATGGCTGCCCGAGCCCAAAACCAGAAAACCATTAGCACAGTCTACAGGTCGTATTTATGAAGGGATTTCATTGTAACTTGGTAGGATGCCTCTGTATAGTGCCTAGACGAGAACGTCCCCTTTTGGGCATGACCTATCAACCGTGATGGCTGCCCAAGCCCGAAACCCAAAAACTTTTAGCACAGTCTGCAGGTCATGTTTAATGTGGAGGGATTTCATTGTAACTTGGTAGGATGACTCCTTATGATGTCTAGATGCGAATTTCCCCATTTGGGCATGATCTGCCAACCGTGATGACTGCCCGAGCCCAAAACCCGAAAACCTTTAGCACAGTCTACAGGTCATATTTATTGAGGAATTTCATTGTAACTTGGTGGGTTGACTTCATACAATGTCTAGATGAGAAAGTCCCCCTTTGGACGTGATTGGGCAACTGTGACGGCTACAGGAGCCCGAAGCCCGAAAACCTTTAGCACAGTCTAGAGGTCATATTTATGAAATGATTTCATTGTAACTTGGCAGGATGACTCCAAATAATGTCTAGATGAGAACGTCCCATTTTGATCACGATCATGCAGCCTTGATGGGTGCCCGAGCCCAAAAACCTTTAGCATAGGCAAAAGGTCATATTTATGGAAGGATTTCATTGTAACCTGTTAGGCTGACTCCATATAATGCCTAGATGATGACATCCCCTTTCGGTCGTGATTGGTCAGTTGTAATAGCTACAAGTGCCCGAAGCCCGAAAACCTTGAGCACAGTCTACAGGTCATATTTATGAAGCGATTTCATTGTAACTTCTTAGGATCACTCCAGATGATGCTCAGATGAGATTGTCCCCTATGGTTGCGATCATTCAACCATGATGGCTGCCCAAGCCCGAAAACCTTTAGCACAGTCTACAGGTCATATTTATGAAGGGATTTCATTGTAACTTGGTAGGTTAACTTCATATAATGTCTAGATGAGAACGTGCGATCATTCACCCATGATGGCTGCCCGTGCCCGAAGCCTGAAAAACTTTAGCACAGTCTACAGGTCATATTTATGAAGGGATTTCATTGTAACTTGGTAGGTTAACTTCATATAATGTCTAGATGAGAATGTCCCCTTTTGGACATGATTGGGCAACTGTGACGGCTAAAGGTGCCCGAAGCCCGAAAACCTTTAGCACAGTCTACAGGTCATATTTATGAGGGGATTTCATTGTAACTTGGTAGGATGACTCCAAATAATGTCTAGATGAGAATGTCCCCTTTTGATCGCGATCATTCGGCCTTGATGGGTTCCCGAGCCCAAAAACCTTTAGCATAGGTAAAAGGTCATATTTATGGAAGGATTTCATTGTAACCTATTAGGTTGACTCCATATAATGCCTAGATGATGACATCCCCTTTTGGTCGTAATTGGTCAGCTGTGTTGGCTACAAGTGCCCGAAGCCCAAAAACCTTGAGCACAGTCTACAGGCCATATTTATGAAGGGATTTCATTGTAACTTCATAGGATCATTCCAGATGATGCCCAGATGAGATTGTCCCCTTTGGTTGCGATTATTCAACCATGATGGCTGCCCGAACCCGAAGCCCGAAAACCTTAAGCACAGTCTACAAGTCATATTTGTGAAGGGATTTCATTGTAACTTGGTAGGTTGACTTCATATAATGCCTAGATGAGAACGTCCCCTTTTGGACATGTTTGACGGCTAAAGGTGCCCGAAGCCCAAAAACCTTTAGCACTGTCTACAGGTCATATTTATGAAGGGATTTTATTGTAACTTGGTAGGTTGACTCCAAATAAGGTCAAGATGAGAACGTCCCATTTTGGCCGTGATCATTCAGCTTGATGGGTGCCCGAGCCCAGAAACCTTTAGCATAGGCAAAAGTTTATATTTATAGAAGGATTTCATTGTAACATTGTTAGGTTGACTCCATATAATGCCTAGATGATGACATCCCCTTTTGGTCGTGATTGGTCAACTGTGATGGCTACAGGTGCCCGAAGCCCGAAAACCTTGAACACGGTCTACAGGTCATATTTATGAAGGGATTTCATTGTAACTTGGTAGGTTAACTTCATAAAATGTCTAGATGAGAACATCCCCTTTTGGACATGATTGGGCAACTGTGGCGGCTAAAGGTGCCCAAAGCCCAAAAACATTTAGCACAGTCTACAGGTCATATTTATGAGGGGATTTCAATATAACTTGTTAGGATGACTCCAAATAATGTCTAGATGAAAACGTTCCATTTTGATCACGATCATTCAGCCTGTATGGGTGCCCGAGCCCAAAAACCTTTAGCATAGGCAAAAGGTCATATTTATGGAAGGATTTCATTGTAACCTGTTAGGCTGACTCCATATAATGCCTAGATGATGACATCCCCTTTCGGTCGTGATTGGTCAGTTGTGATAGCTACAAGTGCCCGAAGCCCGAAAACCTTGAGCACAGTCTACAGGTCATATTTATGAAGCGATTTCATTGTAACTTCTTAGGATCACTCCAGATGATGCTCAGATGAGATTGTCCCCTATGGTTGCGATCATTCACCCATGATGGCTGCCCAAGCCCGAAAACCTTTAGCACAGTCTACAGGTCATATTTATGAAGGGATTTCATTGTAACTTGGTAGGTTAACTTCATATAATGTCTAGATGAGAATGTCCCCTTTTGGACATGATTGGGCAACTGTGACGGCTAAAGGTGCCCGAAGCCCGAAAACCTTTAGCACAGTCTACAGGTCATATTTATGAGGGGATTTCATTGTAACTTGGTAGGATGACTCCAAATAATGTCTAGATGAGAATGTCCCCTTTTGATCGCGATCATTCAGCCTTGATGGGTGCCCGAGCCCAAAAACCTTTAGCATAGGTAAAAGGTCATATTTATGGAAGGATTTCATTGTAACCTATTAGGTTGACTCCATATAATGCCTAGATGATGACATCCCCTTTTGGTCGTAATTGGTCAACTGTGTTGGCTACAAGTGCCCGAAGCCCAAAAACCTTGAGCACAGTCTACAGGCCATATTTATGAAGGGATTTCATTGTAACTTCATAGGATCATTCCAGATGATGCCCAGATGAGATTGTCCCCTTTGGTTGCGATTATTCAACCATGATGGCTGCCCGAACCCAAAGCCCGAAAACCTTAAGCACAGTCTACAAGTCATATTTGTGAAGGGATTTCATTGTAACTTGGTAGGTTGACTTCATATAATGCCTAGATGAGAATGTCCCCTTTTGGACATGTTTGACGGCTAAAGGTGCCCGAAGCCCAAAAACCTTTAGCACTGTCTACAGGTCATATTTATGAAGGGATTTTATTGTAACTTGGTAGGTTGACTCCAAATAAGGTCAAGATGAGAACGTCCCATTTTGGCCGTGATCATTCAGCCTTGATGGGTGCCCGAGCCCAGAAACCTTTAGCATAGGCAAAAGTTTATATTTATAGAAGGATTTCATTGTAACATTGTTAGGTTGACTCCATATAATGCCTAGATGATGACATCCCCTTTTGGTCGTGATTGGTCAACTGTGATGGCTACAGGTGCCCGAAGCCCGAAAACCTTGAACACGGTCTACAGGTCATATTTATGAAGGGATTTCATTGTAACTTCGCAGGATCACTCCAGATGATGCCCAGATGAGATTGTCCCCTTTGGTTGCGATCATTCAACCATGATGGCTGCCCGAGCCCGAAGCCCGAAAACCTTTAGCACAGTCTAAGGTCATATTTATGAAGGGATTTCATTGTAACTTGGTAGGTTGACTTCATATAATGTCTAGATGAGAACGTCCCCTTTTGGACACGAGTGGGCAACTGTGACGGCTTCAGGGGCCCAAAGCCCAAAAACCTTTAGAACAGTCTACAGGTCATAATTATGAAGGGATTTTATTGTAGCTTGGTAGGATGACTCCAAATAGTGTCCAGATGAGAACGTCCCCTTTTGGTCACGATCATTCAGCCTTGATGGCTGCCCGAGCCCAAAAACCTTTAGCATGTCTGTAGGTCGTATGTATGGAAGGATTTCATTGTAACTTGTTAGGTTGACTCCATATAATGCCTAGATGATGACATCCCCTTTTGGTCGTGGTTGGTCAACTGTGATGTCTACAGGTGCCTGAAGCCCGAAAACCTTTAGCACAGTCTACAGGTCGTATTTATGGAGGGATTTCATTGTAACTTGGTAGGTTGACTTCATATAATGTCTGGATGAGAACGTCCCCTTTGGACGCAATTGGGAAACTGACGGCTACAGGGGCCCAAAGCCTGAAAACCTTTAGCACAGTCTACAGGCCATATTTATGAAGGGATTTTAATGTAACTTGATAGGATGACTCATTTTGGAATAATTTCATTGTAATTTTGTTGATATATGTTAACTGTGAGGGCCACATATATTAACTGTGAGGTCATATTAACCCACCCCTCAGATCTTTAGTACAGTGTACACCTCATATTATTTTTATCACAAACATAGCATACAGGGAACAGAAATGAACATATTCTCAATTATCACAATTCTTGTCTTATTTCATAATCCTTTCATAAACATTGAACATTATCCTTTTCATCAAACACAACACACAAGTTAAGCTACAGTGTCATTGACACTTTCATTTGAGTGTACAAATGCATGTATGAAATTCGGGAATGCATTGGGGATCAAAAAATGTGATTTCCAGCAATTCAGAAAAATGCACTTAATGATCCCTGGGTGACCTGAGGGACCTTGACCCATATTTTGAACCTCCGTTGAGTTTTGACTGGTTTGGTGTTGAGTCTGCTGTAACTGTAGTCCCCTGGTCAGGGAGGTCTTGCCCCCTCTATCAGGGAAACAAGTTATTGTGGGCTTGTCATGGCATACCCTAGTCCTCCAGTCAGGGAGGACAAGCCTTTTGTTGGGAACTTGGGAAAATTCTGGTACCAGTGACCACCACTGCCGAATTTGTTCATGCTGCAGGAAAATGGGTACTGTAGCTGCATGTGTAATCTACAGTTAAAACTAGAAGTCCTGTCATGAAATGCGCACAAATAGCACGTTGATCTGCGCGGTAATCTTCGCATTATTGCCATAGTAAGGCTATCAAATTATGTACATATCGCCTGTGCACAAGCAATGTTTCAGCCAATGGACCTCCTGGTAACCCGTAGGTCCATTGGCCGAAACATTGCATGTGTTTGCTATGAGTAACCAGGAGAACCTGCCATGCTTTGGATGCCATTTGATATGGCAATTGTGCGCAATTCCTACACGCAATTAAGCCTAGATAAGCGCGCATTTCGTGACAGGACTTCTAGTTTTAACTGTACATGTAGCTTCTTGCAGGCCTGGAAATAAAGGGCTTTTATTGTAACCCATTGGCAGGTTACGCTATATAACATGGTACAGTAAAACTTGTCTTGAGAGACCACTGTCGTGAGAGACCACCTATCTTGAGAGACCACTGTGGCCATATACCGACTGGTGTCACTCTATAATGGACCTGTCATGAGAGACCACCTGTCTTGAGAGACCACAAAACTGTTGCAAAAACTCAGTTTTTCACCTGTTTTGAGAGGCCGGAAAATCAATTTTGGCAATTTCATAGTATTAAAATAAAAAAACAGGTGGAGGGTTAGATTTTTTTTGGTGGTCTGAATTTGTTATTCAAATTTTGCTTTATTAAAAATTATTGGAGAGTGCCCATTGGCACTCTCCAATAATTTGTAATAAAACAAATTTATACAGACAAAATATTTGTGTTTGACTGAAGAGGAAACATGATCAAGGAAAAAGGTGGCTTTTGTTCTGGTACCTTCATTGTCGTAACTCAGCCAGTTAAGATCAGAAATCAATAGTTCCAAAATGTAACCAGGACATCGGCCCAACAGTGAAGTTTTTCAGTTTAAGTACTTTTATCTTTAATTTATTAAACAATGCCTTTGTACTTAAACTGAATTAAAATAAAGCAATAATAAAAAAAAATTGAAAAATCATTTCTCCATTTCTGCAACAAATATTCTCTGGTTGATCATTCACTGACCAGCAAAAACGTCAAACCTATAATGAGAGACCACCTGTCTTGAGAGACCACTTTTTCTCGTCAAAAGGGTTGGTCTCTCAAGACAGGTTCTACTGTAACCCATAGGAAAAAGGGTGTGATGCTTCTCCAAATTCTGTTTTTACTATGCCAAATTTGCTGTTTTACGTCTTAATGGGATTTCCACTGCTGAAGCGAGATCGCACGTTAGTTGTTATTTATTTTGGTGGAAATACTTCAGGGTATTTTTTGTTTTTAAAAATTTGATTAGCAGCTTCTATCTTAGTTTCAAAAAGTGATGATAAATAGTTAATATAAGGCCAATATGAAAAAAAATGGTTAGGCCACACAAAGTAGATCTTCTGTTTCTCAGGCCATTATTTGTGAAATTGCATGCGGGCGAGCGTTTTTAGCTCACCTGAGCGAAGCTCAAGGGGAGCTTAACTAATCACTTTCTGTCCGTCGTCCGTCGTCCGGCGTCTGGCGTCCGTCGTCCGTCGTCGTCCGTCCGGCGTTAACTTTACATTATCGACTTCTCCTCCAAAACCACTAGCCCAATTTTATTCAAATGTTGGCTAAATGTTTATTACCTAATGCCAATTCAGATTTGTTCAAATGAAGTTGCCCCTCCTCCTGGGTGGTGCCACACCCCCAAGGGGCACCAAAATCTTTGTAAATCTTCTTCTCATGAACCAGCAGTAGCAGAGACTTGATATTTGGTGTGCAGCTTCCTTTTGAGGTGTAGACTCAGATTTGTTCAAGAGAAGTTTGTGGGGCTATACTTGGCGTTGTTATGAGAGGGGCAAAATTTTTTGCCCCGCCCAAAATTTCTATTTTCCAAACCGAGAGGCTGATTTGAACCAAATTTTATGTGAGGGCTTATTGGGTCATGAGTACTTGATTTATGCAAAAAAAAATTTTCCCGCAGCCCCGTGGGAACCGCAGGAGCTAAAAATAGAAAAAATTTAAAACGCCCATATCTCCAAAACTGCACGGCACTGAGAATTTTTATTTGGTGTGCAGCTTCCTTAGGACCAACAGAAAGGATTGGTAAAAAAAAATTGCCATCGGTTTTATCATAGGGTACAGTTTCGGGACTTTGAAAAAGTGCTGAGTCAGCACTTTTTAACACTGTAGGCAATGGGAAAAACATTAAAAAATCTTCTTCTCCAGATCCAGCAGGCAGAATCTTTTGATATTTGGTATGCAACATTGTAGGGTGGATCTGATTCAAGTTTGTTCAAATCGGCCCCCTGGGTTCATATTTGGGCTCAGTATAGGAGCCCGATTTCGAACTTAGTGCATTTCAGGCAAATTTCTTAAAAAATCTTCTTCTCCAGATCCAGCAGGCAGAATCTTTTGATATTTGGTATGCAACATTGTGGGGTGGATCTGATTCAAGTTTGTTCAAATCGGCCCCCTGGGTTTATATTTGGGTTCAGTATAGGAGCCCAAATTTGAACTTACTGCATTTCAGGCAAATTTCTTTGAAAATCTTCTTCTCCAGATCCAGCAGGCAGAATCTTTTGATATTTGGTATGCAACATTGTAGGGTAGATCTGATTCAAATTTGTTCAAATCGGCTCCCTAGATTCATATTTGGGCTCACTATAGGAGTTCGAATTCGAATTTAGTGCATTTCAGGCAAATTTCTTCAAAAATCTTCTCCAGATCCAGCAGGCAGAATCTTTTGATATTTGGTATGCAATGTTGCGGGGTAGATCTGATTCAAGTTTGTTCAAATCGGCCCCCTGGATACATATTTGGGCTTACTATAGAAGCCCGAATTCGAACTTAGTGCATTTCAGGCAAATTTCTTAAAAAATCTTCTTCTCCAGATCCAGCAGGCAGAATCTTTTCATATTTGGTAAGCAACATTGTGGGGTGGATCTGATTCAAGATTGTTCAAATCGTCCCCTGGGTTAATATTTGGGCTCAGTATAGGAGCCCGATTTCGAACTTAGTGCATTTCAGGCAAATTTCTTAAAAAATCTTCTTCTCCAGATCCAGCAGGCAGAATCTTTTGATATTTGGTATGCAACATTGTAGGGTGGATCTGATTCAAGTTTGTTCAAATCGGCCCCCTGGGTTCATATTTGGGTTCAGTATAGGAGCCCGATTTCGAACTTAGTGCATTTAGGCAAATTTCTTAAAAAATCTTCTTCTCCAGATCCAGAAGGCAGAATCTTTTGATATTTGGTATGCAACATTGTGGGGTGGATCTGATTCAAGTTTGTTCAAACCGGCTTCCTAGATTCATATTTGGGCTCACTATAGAAGCTCGAATTTGAACTTAGTGCATTTCATGCAAATTTCTTAAAAAATCTTCTTCTCCAGATCCAGCAGGCAGAATCTTTTCATATTTGGTAAGCAACATTGTGGGGGTGGATCTGATTCAAGTTTGTTCAAATCGGCCCCCTGGGTTTATATTTGGGCTCAGTATAGGAGCCCAAATTTGAACTTAGTGCATTTCAAGCAAATTTATTAAAAAATCTTCTTCTCCAGATCCAGCAGGCAGAATCTTTTGATATTTGGTATGCAACATTGTGGGGTGGATCTGATTCAAGTTTGTTCAAATCGGCTTCCTAGATTCATATTTGGGCTCACTATAGAAGCTCGAATTCGAACTTAGTGCATTTCAGGCAAATTTCTTAAAAAATCATCTTCTCCAGATCCAGCAGGCAGAATCTTTTGATATTTGGTATGCAACATTGCGGGGTGGATCTGATTCAAGTTTGTTCAAATCAGCCCCCTGGATTCATATTTGGGCTCACTATAGAAGCTCGAATTCAAACTTAGTGCATTTCGGGCAAATTTTTTCAAAAATCTTCTTCTCCAGATCCAGCAGGCAGAATCTTTTGATATTTGGTATGCAACATTGCGGGGTGGATCTGATTCAAGTTTGTTCAAATCGGCCCCCTGGATTCATATTTGGGCTTAATATAGAAGCCCGAATTCGCACTTAGTGCATTTCAGGCAAATTTCTTCAAAAATCTTCTTCTCCAGATCCAGCAGGCAGAATCTTTTGATATTTGGTATGCAACATTGCGGGGTGGATCTGATTCAAGTTTGTTCAAATCGGCCCCCTGGATTCATATTTGGGCTTAATATAGAAGCCCGAATTCGCACTTAGTGCATTTCGGGCAAATTTATTAAAAAATCTTCTTCTCCAGATCCAGCAGGCAGAATCTTTTGATATTTGGTATGCAACATTGTGGGGTGGATCTGATTCAAGTTTGTTCAAATCGGCTTCCTAGTTTCATATTTGGGCTCACTATAGAAGCTCGAATTCGAACTTAGTGCATTTCAGGCAAATTTCTTAAAAAATCTTCTTCTCCAGATCCAGCTTCAGAATCTTTTCATATTTGGTAAGCAACATTGTGGGGTGGATCTGATTCAAGTTTGTTCAAATCGGCCCCCTGGGTTTATATTTGGGCTCCGTATAGGAGCCCAAATTTTAACTTAGTGCGTTTCAGGCATATTTCTTAAAAAATCTTCTTCTCCAGATCCAGCAGGCAGAATCTTTTGATATTTGGTATGCAACATTGTAGGGTGGATCTGATTGTGATTCATGAACGTATTTATTTGTAAAGTTGATAGAATCTTAGACAAAATTTGCAGAAAAGATCTACTATAGAAGGGGTGGTATCCAGGGTGAACCGTTTACCCAAATCTAGCAGTACTAATGCATTATTCACACAAATCTTCGTTCAAATTTTATGACCCCTCATTGGAACACACGCATTCAGCTCATTCCAACAAAGGTCATATGCCATGTTTTCGAGACAAAGGAATAAAAATTTTAGTTATTCATGAAATTTTTAGGCAACTGTTGTCTGTTATTCACATTGCTTCATGAAATTTCAGTACTTTTAGAAGTTACCTCAGTAATCAAGGGTTAATTCCCCTTAATTAAATGTCGCCTCTAAAAAACAACCACTTTGCATATCTTACCTTTTTACCAGCATAACTGCCAAAACTTGTCAGCATTCTTCGCAAAAATCGCTATTCAAATTTTAATTTTTGTCTCTTAAACATACATGTACTTATCGCTTGTAAATACCCCATTGGAATGAGCTTTTTGAGCTCATTCCAATGAGAGGTCGCACACCATGCTTTTTGAGTCAAAAAAGCAATTTTTTCAGTTATTCCAGAATTTCGTACGTAAAACACAGCTTTATGACTTCACATTAAAATGAGCTCTCTAAGCTTGTTCCAATCAACATTCACGCACTATGTCTTTCACACAAAAAATAAAATTTTCCATTTATTCAGGAATTTTGTTTGCAAGAACACTCTTACCCCCCCCCCCCCCCCCCCCCACAAACACACACACACAAACACACACACACACACACACAAACACAGACACACACATCTAAAAGTTCGTCAGCAAAAAAACAGTTACTTCAATTTTTAAATGCATTATAGGAACAACTTGCCTAATCAAATTTAAATACTTTTGCATCATTCTGTATCTAGAACAAACCATTTACCATATCTTTACGCAAAATTCTCCAGCATCATTCACAAAAAAACACCATTATTTATATATTCACATTTCTGTCTCAAAAATATACCTGATCTTCCCATACCCCTATTGGAATAAGCTGTTTGAGCTTGTTCCAATGATGATAAAAAAAAATAAAATTTGTGAAAATTTTTGTTTTCTTGCATGCAAATATATACATGTAGCACATGGAAGATATCCACAGTTGGGGAGAGATGTCCAAGGCTATCTCTTCACATTCCTTGTTTGTGCTTCATGCTAAACCAGTTTGTCTGCAGAGATAAATTTGCTTTATTAAAAATCATTGGAGATTGGCCACACACCAATGATTTTAAATAAAACTAATTTTAGGTAACAAATGTTGAACTTCAAACAAAATCTATCACTCAACCAGTTAATGTTGATGAGGCATGACATGGTGAAGGTGACCTAAAATACTTCTTAGAGTCACTTTGTCAGGTGAGCGATTAAGGCCACGTGGGGCCTCTTGTTTTATTTTATTTTTTATTTCAGTAATTACTTTTTTGCCTCAAAAGTTCATGTTCTTGGTTCAAGTTTTAGGCCTCATAATCTACAGAATAGCATGGGTGGTGGTGTATTTCATCCCTTGAGTCCCTTGAGTGCAAGAAGACTTTGCAATGCCAAAGCATTGCAAAGCCTTCTTGCACTCAAGGGACGAATTCATCAATTTTTTTAACTTGGGTAAAATATCAGACATAAACCATTTAATTTTTATTTTTTTCAAGTTTAAATTGGTTATAAAAAGAGAGCATGCGGCAGCCAAAAGGACCATGCGGGAGGGCCTGAGAAACATATTTTTTATTGTTTTAGGCCTTAGCATTTGTACATTTTTGACTAGCATTTTGCGATGCGAATCCAGTCATCAAATACCCTGGACTTTGAGGATGGAAACAGCATACTATTCTGCTTTCATGTGCATTTTTGAGACAGTTCTGAAAGATTGTCAAGTCTTTCAGGTAAAAAATGTGATATTAGTAGTTTAACCCTTCAACCAATGCAGACAATATCAATATTTATTATTTTAATATTTGTTTTTTCAAATTTTTAAAAAACTCAACAAAACCATATCATGTGTCCCCCCTCATTGGAACGAGCTCGACGAGCTCATTCCAATAAGGATTTCATTGAAATTTTTTGAAATATATATATTTTTTTTGACTACAGTTAAAACTAGAAGTCCTGTCCTGAAATACTCACAAATAGCATGTTGATATGCGCGTTAATGTACGCGTTATGGCCCAAGTAAAGCTATCAAATTCTGTACATATGGCATGTGCACAAGCAATGTTTCAGCCAATGGACCTCCGGGTAACCTGGATGTCCATTGGCAGAAACATTGCATGTGTTTGCTATGAGTAAGCAGGAGAACCTGCCGTGCTTTGGATGCCATTCGATATGGCAATTGCGCGCAATTCCAACATGCAATTAAGCCTAGATAAGTGCACTATTCGTGACGGGACTTCTAGTTTTAACTGTACTTAATTTGTTAATTATGCAGGCGAACGTGGCCCGTTCGTTAGGCAAAGGGTTGGGAGCGCGGTGGCTCAGTAGGTAGAGGTGCAGGCTGCAAGCCGAGAGGTCCTCGGTTCGAATCCCACCTGCGGCAACCGCGTTGTGTCCTTGGGCAAGACACTTCATCCCCATTGCCCGCATGGGGGCACGATGACGCCGTGTACTAAGGCGTACTGCACGTCGATGGTACGCATGTCTTCAACCAATCTAACCCTGCCTGTGCTGCAGTGTGGAGTTACGATGTTGGGGAGCTGGCAGCTGCTCGTCGTTGCTCGGTGGTTCTCTCCGGGTACTCCGGCTTCCTCCACCCGTAAAACTGTCACGGTCATGATTAGCCATTGTGCATAAATATGTGACCTTAAACATCAATAAATAAATAGGCAAAGGGTTAATGAAGTTATGTTGTGTTACCAAATTTGTCATAACCTGTAGTTTGTTCGCATATTTTACAGTTAATGATTAACCAAAAAGGATTTGCGACCGTCATCTGCTTGCCGATTAGTTGAGCACACAATCTGCTGATTGTGAGTGCCGATGTCAGATACATGTAGTAACAACCAAAAGGAGTAGTATGTTTAAGAATGCGTAGAACAGGGTTACTTTTACACTGCAGTCAGGTTGATTGGTTTGTTGACTTGAAAAGTATTTCAGTGTGTGTACTAAAATAAAAATACGACATCAGTGGAAACAAGTTAACAGTGTTGCGTCTTTGATCAACGATCAAAGATACTGTGCTGTTAACTTATTTCTGCTGATGTCGCATGTCATTGAGTCATCACACAACACGTGACATGTGTGTCATGAGCAGCAATCAAGGGGAAGATCAGACCAATCAATGAGATAAGGCCAATCTTAATACCTCCCAATCATTGTGGCAACTTATTAAGTTTGTTACTGCTTGTATGAGATTGTTAATCAAACGTAAATACAAACAATTTTGATCCAGTGGTGTTCCATGTTGCCATCGGCATGGACCGATGTTCAAACACCTCTACCGATGATCAACATCGGCCGATGTCAGATACGATTGCCGAACATCGGTGAATCACTATTTACAGTTGACATAATCCCCACGTTCATTCACAGGTCATTTCCAGGTCTGTTCTTGTTGTTCACACAATATAACTGTGCTTGCATGCATGTTTGTGTATAAAGAGAAAATGTGGTAAAATGATCTTTTTGTTCACAAAATTGCATGACCATGTACATCTACACATCTTCCCCCTTATATCACATCTGTAGGTAATTATCTTCAAAATATGTATTAACAACTCTGTCTTCTAATTATTTGTGTCATTCATCAAATACCTGTTTATTGTATTTCCAATAAACACTTTGAAATTAGTTAGCTACCTTTCTCTAGTCTTATAATAATACCTGCATCTTGACTTCTTTCCTTTTTACAGCTGATTACTGTTAAGTACACATATTTACACCCTAAATTTGAAACCAGCTCTGCCATTTTATATACATTTACTTGCAGGAAGTTGAAAGAATCCTGCAAGAAGTTTTGTTCTTATTTCAAGAAAGATTTTTTTTGTGGTTATCCCAACAGCTTTCATGTATTTTATTTTCAGCTCACCTGAGCGAGGCTCAAGGGGAGCTTAAGTGATCACTTTCTATCCATCGTCTGTCCATCCATCATCCGTCTAGCGTGAACTTTACATTATCGACTTCTCCTCACAAACCACTGGGCTAAAATGAACCAAATTTGATGTACATATTCCTTATAACATGTCAATTCAAGTTTGTTCAGAGACAGTTTCCATGCCTACAGGGAGCACCACAAGGCCAATAATCAGTTAGCACCAAGCCTGAAAATAAGTAGACTGTCATCTTCAGAATGAGGACCCCAGAGGGTGAATTTGGTGATGCTACCCTGCACAGCAGGGTAGCATCACTAAATTTACCCTCTGTGAACCTCAATCGGAATGAAGGTATCAAACCAAAACAGCAAGAGGTACCCAAAGGATAAATTGGCACACTGTATCAGCAAATTCACCCACTGGGGACCTCATTTTGTAAATGACAGATTGCTTATTTTCATGCTTGGTTAGCACCCCACAAAATGTTTTTTAAAAATTAAAAAAATCTTCTTTTCCAGAACTATACCAATCAGAATCTTTTGATACTAGTATTTGGTATGCAACATCCTTTAGAGTGGTTAGATTTAAATTTGTTCGAAACAAGAACCTTTGTTCATATTTGGGATCCCAATGGGAACCTGAATTTTATCTTGGTGCAAATGTTTTTATACTTTCAATCTAGTTTCTTCAAGTCTCAATTCATCAGGTTGATTTATAAGTTATTCACTTCTCTCATCTCATTCATTACCCATTGCTCTTCAAATCATTCCTGTCTTTGACATTTTTGTTCTACTTATTTTCAATTTTTAGCTAGTGCTCAAACGACTAGTGAATTCCAAAGTCGACTAGTCAATACCCAAAAGTCAAGTCGACGTCGACTAGTCATTGGTGATAACTTGTCTCCTTATAACAGTGTTGGTGTTCCGGTAGAGTGCTGAAGGTCCAAATTTGGCTTCACTTGGGCATTCATATACAGCAACTTACTGGAACCTTATTCTGTTAATGTGCTTCTAATTATGCTAAGAGTGAAATTATATAGTCTTATTTAATGTGCCTTGTTGCGATTTATGGGAGAGTGCCTATACTCTCCCATAAATTGCAACAAGGCAAATTAATAACATATCCTGATAGCCAAAATAATTCAGCACTCTACTAGTACCAGTTAAAACGAACTACCATCACTACTATTAGATGGCAATAGATGTATACATTGATTGCCCAATATTGCTGTTCAAACTGTCTGACAGTGGCACAGAAGGGATACTATTTACCTAAAAGCTTGAACTCCTCCGACTAATCGACTGCACAATTGAGAGTCGACTACTGGTTTGTTCAGAGTCGACATCGACAAGTAGACTAATCGTTTGAGTACTATTTTTAGCTCAACTTGACAATGTCATATGTGGCATTGGGGCAATGTCGAGATGGAAGCTATCAGATTTTTCCAAATTTTGTTGGAAAACATGGCCGCCAGTGGCCATCTTAGATTTGGCATATAAATTGTCAGCAATTCTACAGGCTGCACTTCACATTCTATCTTTTTCAAATTTCATATGTACCTTTGGTGTGATGTCTAGATGGGAGCTATCCAATTTTTCGGAATTTTGTTGAAAAACATGGCCGCCAGCTGTCATCTTGGATTTGGTTTAAATTGACCAACAATTCCTTTAGCACAGCCTACCGGCCGCAACTCACTCAAACAGTCCCACATTTCATATGTGGCTTTGGGGCAATGTCTAGATGGGAGCTATTTTTCTGAATTTTTTGGCATATAAGGCATTACTGGATCTTTCCATTCAGTTCAGTCCCTTCTTGGACAAGATGAGCTGCAAGAAATTTATTTAAATATCTTCGGTTCTACCAGTCAAAATCTCTTGATATTAGGTGTACTGAATGTTTCGGGAGGAAGTTTGTTCAAATCAAGTCTCTGGTGTCATATTTGCACTCTCTGTGGGAGCCTGAATATTAACTTAATGAAATGTGAGGAATATTCTTCAGATCCAACAGTCACTATCTTTTGATATTTACAGTATGTGGAGAGTGTATTATCACTAAATCACCCGCAGAGTGGAGATTCCACCCAAGCAATAATTGCAAATTTGTTGCAAAGCAAAACCAGCACAAGCAAAATTTCAGCCAGTGGACCTCCGGGTTTAACCCGGAGGTCCATTGGCTGAAACATTGCTTGTGTCTTTTGTCGATATGTTCAAAATTTGAAAGTTATAGCTTGGGTGATAATCCCACTCCACGGGTGATTTAATTACAATCCACTCTCCACGTACTGTACTATGTAGTATTCTTATTGGTGTAAGATTCAAGTTTGTTCAAATCAAGTCCCTGGGTTCAGATTTGGACTCCACTTGGGAACCCAAATTTTAACTTGGACCAATATGACAATAAGGCATAATTTGAAAAAAAACAAATCTTCTTCAGAATCTTTTGAAGATTGGTATCAAGCATCCTTAGAGGTGTCGGATTCAATTTTGTTCAAGTCAAGTCCCTGAGGTTATATTTGAGCTCCCTATGAGAACTCAAAATTTAACACAGTGCAATATGAGGAATGTTATTTAAAACCTTCTTCTTCAGATCTGCAGTCAGAATCTTTTGATATTTGAGATATAGCTTCCACAGGAGGTGCAGATTAAAGTTTCAAATCAAGTCCCTGGGTTTATATTTGGGCTGTCTGTGGGAACCTTAATTTTAACCTGGTGCAATATGAGGAAAATTGTCTAAAAATATTCTTCAGATCTACAGGTCAAATTATTTGGTATAACTCTTTAGGTGGGGTCAGCTTGAAGTTTGTTCAAATCAAGTCCCGGCATGGGTTCATTAGTGTTCAACCGATGATCGGATCCGGCCACCACAATCGGCCGATTGTTGGCAATCGGATGACAACGGCAACGGCTCCTGGAACATCGGTTCAACCAATTGTTGCGAAGCATTTTGTGATGATTCATTAACCGCATTTTATTATCTTCTGCAATTGTTCAATTGGTAATGTAACATGATGTCAATGATACAATTCAATAAGGTTGAGAAACAACCAGAATGTGTATTCTTAATCTCTCTAGACGCCCCGTTAAACGACATGTAAAGCTTACAAATGAGCGTGCTTGCGGCAATCGCCAGTTCACACCGGAAAAGTGAAAGTTGAACTCTATTGACTCAGGTCGCAGTAAAATTACCAGTCGCACGCACTTGGGCGGTAAACGTGGCTCTGAGAGCCACGTTTACCGCCCAAGTGTGAGCGACTGGTAATTTTACTGCGATCCCAGTCAATGAAGTTAAACATTGTGAAAAATGTTCTGTTTAATGTAGTTCTTTCGAGCCTCAACTTGTCTTGTTGTGCATGATATTACAATCGGAATCGGCATCAGAATCGGCCGATTGTGAGCTCAAATAACAGGTATCGGTCAGCGACCAATGCTGGTAATCGGTTGAACACTGGGGTTCATATTTGGTCTTCCAATGGCAACCTAAATTTTAACTGTAATATGGGGAATTTTTTTTAAAAATCTCCTTCTTTAGATGCACCAGCCAGAATCTTTTTAAGTTTGATATGTAGCAACCTTAGGAGATTCAGATTTCACTTAGTACAAATCTAAACCCTTGGATCATATTTGGGCTCCCTGTGGGATCCCATCTTTTATCTTAGTGCAATATAAGGACTATTCTTTAAAAAATCTTCTTCACATTAACAAGTCAGATTGTTTTGTTACATAGTATTGCCATCCTTAATGTGGTGAGATTCAAGTTTCATCAGATCAAATCCCTGGGCACATATTTGGGCTCACTATGGGAGCCGTAATTGTAACTTAGTGCAGCATGAGGAATATTCTTGAAAGATCTTCAGATCCAACAGGCAGATTTTTTTTATATTTGGTATACAGCATTAGTATATATGTTAAAGTTTGTTACGCTTGACTGATTTTGATGGGCAGGGGGTGGGGGTTAACACAGAACCCAATATGGAATTTAATATTTATTTATATGAAGTATGCCAATGGATAACAGGGCTGGTGAACTTTAGTTAGATGCAAATGTGGGGTGGGGAGGAAGGTTTTTGAAGGTCTATTGGTCCAAAAAATTTTTTTGCTTCAGTGATTTTATGCAGTAAAAAACCCCAAAATTTTCAGTCTGTTGGGATGGGGAGTGTGAGGGGATGGACTGTCTGATTTTTGTTTTCTTGTTTCTTCAAAATGAATTTTTGAAGGGGTTTGAGTGATTTTTACACAAAAAACCCTAAAAACTATTGAACAGACACCCCCTCCCTCGCCTCGCTACATTAGATTAACTGTATTAACCCTTTACCCAACATAACGATCGAAACCGCCCAGTGCTATTCGCAAAAATCACCATTTAACTTTCATTATGTTTTCATTTTTGGTCTCAAAAACATAGCTTATGACCCCTCATTGGAATGAGCTCATTCCAGTGAGGGGTCATAAGCTGTGTTTTTGAATTTTGACGCAAAAAATCAAAAATGTTAGTTATTCAAGAATTTTGTTTGCAAGTGTCGTCTGCTTTTCATGTTGGGTTCATTATGTTTTCATTTTTGGTCTCAAAAACATAGGTTATGACCCCTCATTGGAAAAAGCTCGTTCCAATGAGGGGTCATAAGCTGTTTCTAACTCTGACTTTCAGTCAGGAGAGCAAAAGTGATCACTCACCGTCCGTCGTCCGTGAACATGGTGTTTGTGTCTTCTCCTCCAAAACCGCTGAACCAATTTAATTGATATTTGAGATAATAGTTTGTTATGACATTGCAATTTGATTGTGTTCAAATCAAGTTGCCTCGCCCATTGGTAGGGCCACACCCAAAAAGTGTGCTGAAATCTTAAAAAATCTTCTTCTCATGAACCAGCAGTAGCAGAGACTTGATATTTGGTGTGCAGCTTCCTTTTGAGGTGTAGACTCCGACTTGTTTAAGAGAAGTTTGTGGGGCTATATTTGGCATCATAATGGGAGGGGCAAGAATATTTGCCCCTCCCAAAATTTCTGTTTTCCAAACCGGGAGGCAGATTTGAACCAAATTTGATATGAGGGCTTATTGGGTCATAAATACGTAATTTATGCAAAATTTGTTTTCCCTGTCGTCCCATGGGAACCACAGGACTTGAAAATAGAAAAAATTAAAATGCCCATATCTCCAAAACTAGACGGTACTGAGAATTCTTATTTGTTGTGAAGCTTCCTTAGGACCAACAGAATGGAATGGTAAAAAAAATTGCTATCGGTTTTATCATGGGGTACTTTTTTGGGACTTTGAAAAAGTGCTGAGTTAGCATTTTTTAACACTGTGGGTAATGGGAAAAACATGAAAGACTACTTTTCTCCCAAACCACTGCTCCAAAAGCTTTCAAATTTCACACATAACATCTTCGGAAGATTGTTTCACATGTTTATTGAAATCAATTGCCTGGGTCCATATTTGGGCTCTCTATGGGAGCCCAAATGTTTAAATTAGTGTAGTATGAGAAATATTCTTTAAAAATCTTCTTCAGATCTACCAATAAGAATCTTTTGATATTTGGTATGCAGCATCCTTAGTGGGGTGAGATTCAAGTTTGTTCAAGCCAAGTCCCCAGGTTCATATTTAGGCTGAAAATTTGAGGCCCCGTTCCGGACTTAGAAATTTTGGACCAAAATCCGTAAATTTTGTTTTTGTTTTTTATGCGTTTTGGTCAATTTTAAGACAAAAAAAAAATTTTTTTTTTACACTGAAAATTTGGGGTCCGGGTGGGACTTTGAAACTTTTGGACCAAAATCCAGAATTTTTTTTTGTTTTTGGCTCACCAACGTTAGTTGTGTGAGCCTATGGCATAGCCCTCATGTCGGCGTCGGCGTCAGCGTCAGCGTCCGCTCTCAAATATTTTGAACTTGTGTGTACAGGTTTTGATTTTTGGGCTTTTTCAAATTTTTTTTAGTTTCTGCATATTGCTATAGTGGTTCACTATAACATTTAACTCTTTTCCAGGGTATTTTGTCGCAATTTTAACCCTTTGAATCAAATTTTAGACTTATTTTGATGTTTGCATGCAGGTTTTGATGTTTTTTTTTCCTTTCTTCCAAGTGGAGATTTACCTTGCAGCATATGTTCATGCTTTCTATTGTATGTAAACATGCATCTTAGGGCTATGTTTGTATTATTTAACCCTTTTCCTGCTGAATTACTTCAATTTTGGACTTTTATGTACAGCTTTTGGACTTAGGCTTACAGCTTCTTACTTTTATGTACAGGTTGTGATAAAAAAAAACAATTTCAAGTGAGGTTGACCTCACTGCATATTGCAGTGGTGTTTATTATAACATTGATATCTTTCCAGTGCATTTTTAATAATTTTTTAACCCCTTGAATAGATGTTTAGACTTATTTTGACGTTTGCGTGCAGGTTTTCATGGTTTTTTTTTTTTTCCTTTCTTACAAGTGTAGAGTTTCTGCATATTGCTATGGTGGTTCATTATAACATTTAACTCTTTTCCAGGGTATTTTGTCTTAATTTTAACCCTTTGAATCAAATTTTAGACTTATCTTGATGTTTGCGTGCAGGTTTTGATGTTTTTTTTTCATTTCTTCCAAGAGGAGATTTACCTTGCAGCATATGTCCATGCTTTCTATTGTATGTATACATGCATCTTAGGGCTATGTTTGTATTATTTAACCCTTTTCCTGCTGAATTACTTCAATTTTGGACTTTTATGTACAGCTTTTGGACTTATAGGCTTACAGCTTCTTACTTTTATGTTAGGTTGTGATAAAAAAAAACAATTTCAAGTGAGGTTGACCTCACTGCATATTGCAGTGGTGGTTATTATAACATTGATATCTTTCCAGTGCATTTTTAATAAAATTTTAACCCTTTGAATAGATTTTTAGCTCACCAACTTTAGCTGTGTGAGCTTATGGCATGGCTCGATCGGTCGGTGTCGGCGTCAGCGTACGTGTCCAATAATGTAAAAGCTTCTGTTTAGGTCACTTACTCACCCTATTTCCATATCATGGCCTTTATAATGCTGCTATATGATGATTATTATCATTATACCATGATTTAACCCCTCATACCCTGCGTTTTAAACATTTTTCTTGACATTTTTAGTTGCGTTTAGTTTTCTGTTTAGCTCAGAATTTCATGTTTAACTTAGTGTTTAGGTCAGCTGCTGTGCGCCTTCTCTTCCAATGGCACTTATAGTCATCATACATGTTCCTCAGTATCATTGTTCCATGATTAACCCCTCATACCCTGCATTTTCAACATTTTTCTTGACATTTTTAGTTGCGTTTAGTTTTCTGTTTAGCTCGGAATTTCATGTTTAACTTAGTGTTTAGGTCAGCTGCTGTGCTCCTTCTTTTCCCATGGCAATTATTTTCATCATACATGTTCCTCAGTATCATTGTTCCATGATTAACCCCTCATACATTGCATTTTAAACATTTTTCTTGAAATTTTTAGTTGCGTTTAGTTTTCTGTTTAGCTCGGAATTTCATGTTTAACTAAGTGTTTATGTCAGCTGCTGTGCTCCTTTTCTTCCCACGGCACTTATATTCATCATACATGTTCCTCAGTATCATTGTTCCATGATTAACCCCTCATACCCTGCATTTTAAACATTTTTCTTGACATTTTTAGTTGCGTTTAGTTTTCTGTTTAGCTCGGAATTTCATGTTTAACTTAGTGTTTAGGTCAGCTGCTGTGCTTCTTCTCTTCCCATGGCACTTATATTCATCATACATGTTCCTCAGTATCATTGTTCCATGATTAACCCCTCATACCCTGCATTTTAAACATTTTTTTTTACATTTTTAGTTGCGTTTAGTTTTCTGTTTAGCTCGGAATTTCATGTTTAACTTAGTGTTTAGGTCAGCTGCTGTGCTCCTTCTCTTCCCATGACACTTATATTCATCATACATGTTCCTCAGTGTCATTGTTCCATGATTAACCCCTCATACCCTGCATTTTAAACATTTTTCTTGACATTTTTAGTTGCGTTTAGTTTTCTGTTTAGCTCGGAATTTCATGTTTAACTTAGTGTTTAGGTCAGCTGCTGTGCTCCTTCTCTTCCCATGTCACTTATATTCATCATACATGTTCCTCAGTATCATTGTTCCATGATTAACCCCTCATACCCTGCATTTTAAACATTTTTCTTGACATTTTTAGTTGCGTTTAGTTTTTTGTTTAGCTCGGAATTTCATGTTTAACTTAGTGTTTAGGTCAGCTGCTGTGCTCCTTCTCTTCCCATGACACTTATATTCATCATACATGATGTTCCTCAGTATCATTGTTCTATGATTAACCCCTCATACGCTGTATTTTAAACATTTTTCTTGACATTTTTAGTTGCGTTTAGTTTTCTGTTTAGCTTGGAATTTCATGTTTAACTTAGTGTTTATGTCAGTTTCTGTGTTTTACTTTTAAGAGGTTGTGTTTAGGTAAGCTTTGTCACATGTTATGAGCCTGTTTGATACAGTTCTTGTGTTTGCCAAAGTTACTATCAAAGAGGAATGTTGGTGAGCTATAGGGCGTTGGCGTCCTTCTTGTTAGACTTATTTTGACGTTTGCGTGCAGGTTTTCATGGGTTTTTTTTTTCCTTTCTTCCAAGTGTAGATTTACCTTGTAGCATATGTCCATGCTTTCTATTGTATGTAAACATGCATCTTAGGGCTACGTTGTATTCTTTAACCCTTTTCCTGCTTAATTACTTCAATTTTGGACTTCTTTTGTTTACAGGTTTGTATTTTTGTGCTTTTAAAAAAAAAATTTTCTTCTTTGCATATTGCTGTGGGGGTTCACGATAACATTTAACTCTTTTCCAGGGTATTTTGTCTTAATTTTAACCCTTTGAATCAAATTTTGGACTTATTTTGACGTTTGTGTGCAGGTTTTGATGTTTTTTTTACTTTTATGTGCAGGTTTTGAGGTTTGTCTTTCTTCTCTTCCAAGTGGTGACTTACCTTGTAGCATATTGTCATGGTTCCTATTTTATGTTAGGATGCTTCTTGGGACTGTTATTATGTTATTTAACCCTTTAGCTGCTGATTTACTTTAATTTTGGACTTTTGTGTGCAGGTTTTGTACTTTTGTGTGCAGGTTTTGATATTTTTTTTTAAGTGGAGTTTTACCTCACTGGCATATTGCCATGGTGGTTACTGTAACATTTTCAGGGTATTTTTCTAAATTTTAACCCTTTGAAACAAATGTGATACTTTTATGTGCAGGTTTTGAGGTTTGTCTTTCTTTTCTTCCAAGTGGATATTTTTCAAGTAGACTTTCATCTTACTGGCATATTGCCATTGTGGTTACTGTGACAGGGTATTTTTCTCAATTTTAACCCCTTGAAACAAATGTGATACTTTTTTTTACTTTTATGTGCAGGTTTTGAGGTTTGTCTTTCTTTTCTTGCAAGTGGAGACTTATCTTGTAGCATATTGCCATGGTTCCTATTTTATGTTAGCATGCTTCTTAGGGGTTATTATATTTTTCAACCCTTTAGCTGCTTATTTTCTTTAGTTTTGGACTTTTGTGTGCAAGTTTTGAACTTTTTTTTTTTACTCCAGCTACCCCTTTACATTGGCCACCTGTTGGTGAGCCACGGGGTACTGATACCCCCTCTAGTTTTATGTGTTTTGGTCAATTTTAAGACAAAAAAAATTTATTTTTTTTTACACTGAAAATTTGGGGTCCGGGTGGGACTTTGAAAATTTTGGACCAAAATCCGGAAATGTTTTGGGTTTTTTTTATGCGTTTCGGTCAATTCTGAGACAAAAAAAAAATTTTTTTATACACTGAAAATTTGGGGTCTGGTGGGACTTTGAAACATATGGACCAAAATCCGGAATTTTTTTTGTTGTTTTTTATGCGTTTCGGTCAATTTTAAGACAAAATTTTTTTTTTTATACACTGAAAATTTGGGGTCTGGTGGGACTTTGAAACATATGGAGCAAAATCCGGAATTTTTTTGTTGTTTTTTATGCGTTTCGGTCAATTTTAAGACAAAAATTTTTTTTTTTTTACACTAAAAATTTGGGGTCCGGGTGGGAATTTTGGACCAAAATCCATAAATCTTTTTTTGTTGGGGCAGATTCAAGCTTGTTCAAATTGGATTCTTGGGTTAATATATGGGCTCCCTATTTTACCTTGATGTTATATGAGGAAATTTCTTTAAAAATCTCCAGATCCACCAGTCAGAATCCTTTCATATTTGGTATACAACATCTCTGGGGGGGGGGGGGGGGGGGGGGGGGATTCAAGTTTGTTCAAATCGAGTCCCTGTGTTAATACTTTGGCTCTCTATGGGAACAAAAATTTGAACTTTGTGCAATATGAGGGAATTTCTTCAAAAAACATTTCGGACCCTACTCTCATAATCCTTTCATATTTGGTATACAACATCTCTAGGGGGCGGAGGCCAGATTCCAGTTTGTTCAAGTTGCAGTTTGTTGAAATTGAGTTGCTGGGTTAATATTTGGGTTCTCTATGGGAGTCTGAATTTTATGTTAGTGCAATATGAGGGAATTTCTTTAGAAATCTTTTTCTCCAGAACCATCAATTAGAATCTTTTGATATTTGGTAAACAACATCTATAGGGGAGTCAGATTCAAGTTTGTTCAAAAGGAGTCCCTGAGTTATTAATTTGTGCTCCCTATGGGAGCCCAAATATTAACTTAGTACAATTTTGAGGGAATTTCTTTAAAAAATCATCTTCTTCAGATCCACCAGTCAAAATCCTCTCATATTTAGTATACAACTTCTCTAGGTTGGTCAGATTCAAGTTTGTTCAAATCGGATCCTTGGCTTAATACTTGGGCTCTCTATTGAAACCAAAAGTTTAACAGTGCATGTCACTAGTTAATAGAATTGGAAACGGTCAGGAAGACCTATGATAATAATCATCTTACATGACGTAGAGTTACGAATAATTTCTTGACTTCATTCCTCTGTTGTGTTGATGAACCATGACTGAATGTGACCCAAAATACCTTGCCAAAAAACAATTTGCAAGGTGAGCGATTAAGGCCTCTTGTTCATTTTTGAAATATTGATCGACTTGCATAACTCTGTCATGATCAGGTCGCAGTCTGATTGAGAAACACCATTATGACAGTTCTGAACATACTCTTACCTGGAAAGTGTAGCCCACTTAATTGGATATCTTAATTGTATATCCCTGTTAATAGATTATCATTTGCCAACACAAAACTATTTACCATACCTCCAGTACAAATTTGACCTTTTAATTGAATATAGGTTATAGAGTAAATGCCTGTTAATTGAATAAAAAATCTTGTAACCTATCCAGAAATTACCCTTATTGTCCCCAGTTTTCCTTTGTTTATAGACCTATTTGGCCTCAGCACATTCAATACAGGCATTTAATCTATTATATCTTGTTTGACAGAGCTCATAGAGCTCTGTCAAACAAGATATAATGGAGTAAATGCTAAGTTTATCTCTGAAATTCAGGAAAGTGACACAATCCCTGTTAATTGAATACTCCTGTTAATTGAATAATTTTCATTTGCAAAGTGGCTATTCAATTAACAGGGTTCCACTGTACAGTTGAAACTAGAAGCCCTGTCATGAAATGCGGACAAATAACATGTCGATTTGCACGTTAATCTATGCATTATGACCGTAGTTTGGCTTTCAAATTCTGTGCATATGGCCTGTGCACAAGCAATGTTTCAACCAATTGACCTCCAGGTAATTCGGGGGTCCATTGGCAGAAACATTGCCTGTGATTGCAATGAGTAAACCAGGAGAACCTGCCGTGCTTTGGATGCCATTCGATTTGGCAATGCGCACAATTCCTATGCGCAATTAAGCCTAGATAAGTGCACTGTTCGTGACAGGACTTCTAGTTTTAACTGTACATGTATTTCTAATGTTCCCTTTATCACTTTGCGCATTTTAGTCTTTTAAATATAACATTTTTCACAGAGTAGAGACATTGAGACCTATTCTACAACATTGATGGCAAAGACAATGATTATCTGTAGCATCATCTCTTGTAGAAAGCACATCTACATGTACAAATACTTAAACTGCACTGAGGATATATGAAAGTTGTTTATGCATCTGTCAGTTTGTAACATGGTGATTGATAAGTCTACAAGGTACAAGAGGAATTAAGAGGATTCTGAAATAAATACAAGGTGTATCATCACTATCTGCATATTAACCCTTACTCACAGATGACACTTGCAAAAGAACTCCTTTACTTAACGCAGGTGATATCAAAATTTATTATTTTAAATATTATTTTTTTTAATTTTTCAAACAATTTCAACAAAACCATATCATGTGATCCCACATTAGAATGAGCTCATTCCAAAGAGGGGTTACATGATATGGTTTTGTTGAAATGTTTTTAAAAATAATATTTTTTCAGCTGCAGCATTTGCATATTACATGGGTGTGTGTGGCCGATTCATTGGATAAAGGGTTAAATAATTAAATATTCTTTTTGGTGAAAAAAATATATCTTTTGACTCGTCAGTGGAAAGATTAGTTTGAAGGAAAAAATAGTAAGAACTGAAAAAAATAGTTAACTCTGGCTGGAGCTGGCTGTGAAATTAGATAAAGGGCAGTGGCATAGATAGCTTTTCGCTAGCGGAGGGGCAAGCCCAAAATTTTCCGACAGACCAAAAATTTTCCGACAGTGTAACAACAACAAAAACCAAAACAAACAGAAAGAATCTGTTGTTTACTGCAAATGTACTGAAAATTGGTCTTTTTTACCCAAAATTTACCCAAAATGGCATGTTTTTATCCCCAAAGCCAGCATATTAATGTTATTAGGCATAAATTCGCCTAAAAATGGTCCCAAAAAATTTCCTACAAAACTTCTCGTGGCCCCCCCCCCCCTTCGGCCCCCCCTTTATCTACGCCACTGATAAAGGGTTAATAAGGCAGACCTTCAATGAAGGGATACATTGATGATGTAGCTGCAATATTAGTCATTTGGGACTTGAGCCATAACAGTCAGAGCTAATTAGAGATGGGCAATATACCGAAAAACCGAACCGATACCGATATCATGGGGACACCGAAAAACCGAACCGACCCCATCTTTGAATACCGAAACCAACGGTATTTTCAATTTTCCCTGTGCATTTGCTATTTATAAGGCCTTGATAAGGACTGATAGCAGTTGAAGTGTTCATTTTCATGAAAGAAGTGACTGATCTTATTTTTCAGTTTTGTTAAGCCTTAAGGACCAGGGCAGTTGTACTAAATTGTCAAGAGTCTACGACCTGTACATGTCCAGTTGCTTAGCAGTAATTTCTAGCCAAGTCTTGGCTGCCTTAACAGGCAGCCAAGATTTGGCTAGAAATCACTGACCAGATAATTTTACTACTGTCATCAGGCCCACCTAAAGATGACATCTTCAGGACACACATTCTATGATTACAGACGCCTTAAGTGGAGCTTGAAAGGTTAAGGCGTATTTAGAACAAGTCACCAAATTACTGTAGATGTGATCTGTGTTGACAAAAGAATGACAATGTTGAGCCCATTAACAGTGGCATGTATAGCACTGTGATAGAAAGATACAAGAACAACTTATTCTGTATTTTTCTGACATGGATTCTCCTTTGGTACCATCAGTGAATCTGAAGTCACATACCGAATACCGAACCGATACCGTGGTATGCCCACACAAAAATACCGAAACCGATACCGAACTCAAAATTCCAATACCGCCCATCTCTAGAGCTAATAACAAACACTTCATACATTTATCCACAAATAAATTTTTTCTGGGAGTGTTGATTGAATTTTAAACTATGGTCCCGAGATACTAATGTTCCAGCTATATCATCAAGGCATCACAAAGGGAGTTGCAATTATATTATTAGTCAGGACTTGAGTGGTCTCAGTCGGGACTATCACCCTTATCTTGAATATGGGTTATAGAGTACACTCCTGTTAATTGAATAAAAAATCTTGTAACCTGTCACAAAATTACCCTGACTCTCTTCAGTTTTTCTTTGTTTATAGACCTATTTGGCCTCGGCACATCCAATACAGGCATTTAATCTATTATATCTTGTTTGACAGAGCTCATGAAGCTCTGTCAAACAAGATATAATAGCATGAATGATCAGTGTATCTCTAGAATACAAGAAAGTGACAATCCCTTTTAATTGAATACTCCTGTTAATTGAATAATTTTCATTGGCAAAGTATCTATTCAATAAATAAATTTTAATCTGTCGAATACAGCGCATACAGTATGACTGGTCACTTTCCACGGGTGGGTAATATTTCCATGGACACAGTAATATTCGATTCGGATCATTCCAAACACTAATTTTCGGAATAATCATCTGATAAGTCTCTCCAATAAATTTTAACAAAACACATTTTTTTTTAAATAAAATCTTGCTAAACTAATTAAGGCTCCCCTTTCTGGTAGAATGGTATCTTTAAAAAAAAATTCTCGCATTGCAAATCCACCCTTGAAAAATAATGTAGCATTCAACCAGTAAAGTGTCTTGCACAAGGACACATCATAGATGGTTCTGGTGAGGATCAAACCGCCGTCCTTCAATTTAAAGTCAATGCTCAAATGAGTGAGCCTCCTCTTAGCACTCAATCGGTTCTCTATTAATATTCCAAATCAGTTCAAAACTTTGACAGCCAAGGCTGTGAAATATTTTATTGTAAAGCAAGGATTATATGCATGCACATATGTGTGCTGTGGAATGTGGTGCAGTTTAGAACTGCTGTCAAAATAACTTTTGTAAAAAACATTGTGCAGGAATTTTGAGGTTTATGAACTTCCATAAAGATCAATGGGCTATTAGTTAATTCCATGCATGCATCTGTCAAGTACTCTTAAATATTTGAAGTGTTAACCCATCCAAGTCTGGAGAATAATAATCAGTTCACTATAGTTATTTGTTGCTGTATATTGAGTTTCTTTCATTTGACTGACTTGTCATACATCTGCCTTATAGAGCTGTAGGTTAACCGAAACCGAACCGAGGTTTTTTGTTTTTTTTAAAAACCAAAACCGTCGACATCCCGTATCTAAGGTTTTTCATTTTTATTAAAATAGTCTCTTGCTGCAGAATTCACAGAATCTAGCCATCCCAGAGTAGTGAGAGTACCCAGACACTGCCAATGGCAGTGTCTGGGTACTCTCACTACTCTGGGATGGCTACATTCTGAGAATTTCCGACATTTCAGCTTAGTTGTGTTCACAGCTTTCCTCAAGTTGTGCGAAGGTGTCAGACGTCGAAAAATGGCCAAGCACAATAAAAGTTCTGTATATTTAGGTAACTATTATATTGGCCTTCCTGATTCTTCATGTATTATAGCTTATTTCGGGCATTCATTGAGTTTCATTCAATATCACTGCCATTCAGTTATGATTCCAGACATATAGAATGAGTTTTATTGAATTTTATTTGGCCTCATGAACAAACCGAAAACCGAACCAAACCGAGGTTTTACTCAATCTGAAAAACCGAAACCGAACAAGAAACTTAAAAACCTGCAGCTCTACTGCCTTAGTCAGTCAGGTGAGATTTATATTGAAACAAGAACTCCAAGACATGTTTCTCCTAACGAGTTCCTGACAGTTATAGGAGGAAAGGTTGCCTCACAGGAACACTGCACATTGAAACTAAATAGAGCGTAAACGCTTGAGTGGACTGGTTACGTGAAATAGTTCATGAGAGGTGAGGGACGTTGTACAAACACGAGTGCACGAATACACACAAGTGTTTTACAATATAGTCCATCGCCTCGAATGAATTATTTCACGTAACCAGTCCAGTCAAGCGATTACTCTGTTTATTACTTTTCATTATTAACGATAATTATATTATTTAACCCTTTACCTTAAATGTAATTCTCAAAACCGGCCAGCGCTATTCTCAAAATTCTTAATTAATTTTCATTATTTTTTCAGTTTTTATCTCGTCAAGCTCGTTCCAATGAGGGATCATAACCTATGTTTTTGAGACAAAAAATGAAAATAATAGTTATTCAAGAATTTTTTTTGTTTTTTGCAAATGTCATCTGCTTTTCATGTTAGGGAAAGGGTTAAAAAACAATGAAGTCCCCATTACACCCACGGGAAAGCATCTTCGTTTGCGCGCACGGATACATGACACAATTGTTGATTTGCATAATTCACTTGTGAAGTTATCGTTTATAATCAAACCCGGAAATCCCAGTAAATTTCACTTTGGAAAGTAATAAAATGGTTAATTTTGTCCCAGACTGCTCAGTTATATACCAGATGATCTTCAATGTCATTATGAGTTTCCAGTTTAAAAAAGAAATACTCAAAAGTTCAGTCACATAACCAGGATTCAAAAGTAGGGGGTACCTAGTCAGTTTGATGTGCTTTTTGGTGCGGGGGGGGGGGGGGGGGGGGGGGGGGGGTTGGGGGGGTGGGGGAGGGGGCAGAAGTGAAGCTTGAAATTCTGATTGCAGTGTTTCTGTGAGGCAACCTTCAATAACTGTCTATTGTACAAGGGTGAAATTACAGTTGCAGTATTCCTGTGAGGCAACCTCCTATAACAGTTAACTGTCTACATGTACAAGGGTGAAATTAACCCTTATACAGTAGACAGTTATAAAAGGCAGCCTCACAGAACACTGCAATCAGCACATTGATTTTGTCACAGACTGCTCCATTAAATTAAAAATGTAATGCTTTTTACCTTTTTGGAGTTGAATAGTTATATACATATACAGGATGATCTTAATGAGTTCCCAGTTGATAGTGAAATATTCAAAAGTTCAGGCACATAGCCTGGATTCAAAAATGTAGGGGGTCTCTAGTTATGTTTTTTTGGGGGGAGGGGGGTGGGGGGGGGGGGGCAGGGTACTCAAGATTGAAATACAGAAGGAAAGCCTTTAGGGGTAGTTTTCAGTGCTCTGAGAGTTAGTGCTGAAATGGATATCCAGTTAACAACCGGTTACCAGCTTAAGCGGTTAAAAAAAGTGCCCAACCAGATAACCCACATAGTTAAAAACTCAATGTGAAGCTAACATTCAAGCTATTAACACTGTCGATTTTTTGCAATAATACAGACGTAGTTGTAATCACATTTGTTGTCACAGACAATTCAATCATCAGTACTGTAAGAGCTCCAAACATATTCATATTTATCTTCTACAGCCATGCACCTGTACGCTACAGTAGTTGATAAAACATCAAAGACTTACAAACTTGTGAAAAACACACCACAAACTTCAAACTTTCATCTCTTGAGCAGCCGGGCTGTGCCCTGTTGTCCACCAGATGAAAGTTTGCAAGTATACTTCTTGTTCTTAGAATTACTGAAAGAAAAATATATCGCTCTGCAAGGTGGCGTAGTGGCTCAGTAGGCAAGCCAGAAAATAAGCAGACTGTCATCTGCAAAATGAGGTCCCCAGAGGGTGAATTTAGTGATGCTACCCTGCACAACAGGGTACCATCACTAAATTTATCCTCTGAACCTCAATCTGAACCAGGTTACCAGGGTCTCAAAACTAAACAGAAAGAGGTACCCAGAGGATAAATTGGACCACTGTATGGGATAGCATTATCAAATTCACCCTCTGGGGACCTCATTCTACAAATGTCAGACTGCTTATTTTCAGGCCTGTCAGTAGGTAGAGATGCAGGCTGCAAGCTCAGAGGGCCTTGGTTCGAATCCCACCTGTGGCAACCATGTTGTGTCCTTGGGCAAGACACTTCACCGCCATTGTCTATGTGGGGCACTGTGGCATTGTGTACTAAGGGCTACAGCATGTCGATGGTGCACCTGTCTTCAACCAATGCTCACCCTGCTTTTGGGGAGTTGGTATGTTGGGGAGCTGACAGTTGCTTGCCGTGGCTCAGTGATTCATGCACCTGTACAGGACAGTAGTTGATAAAACATCAAAGATTTACAAACTTGCGAAAAACACACCACAAATTTCAAACTTTCATCTCTTGAGCAGCCAGATTGTGCCCTTTGGTTCACTAGATGAAAGTTTGCAAGTATACTTCTTGTTCTTAGAATTATTGAAAGAAAAATGTATCACACTGCAAGGTGGCGTAGTGGCTTCATAGGCAAGTCAGAAAATAAGCAGACTGTCATCTGCAAAATGAGGTCCCCAGAGGGTGAATTTAGTGATGCCTCCCTGCTCAGCAGAGTAGAATCACTAAATTTATCCCCTGACCCTGTGAACCTCAATCTGAATCAGGGTCTCAAAACTGAACAGAAAGAGGTACCCAGAGGATAAATTGGCCCACTGTATGGGATAGCATCATCAAATTTACCTTCTGGGGATCTCATTCTGCAAATATCAGACTGCTTATTTTCAGGCCTGCCTCCATGTATTGTGGTTTTTGGTGGTCTGAATTTGTTGTTTAGAATTTGTTTTCTTGCAACTTATTGGAGAGTGCCCACTGGTACTCTCCAGTAATTTGTAATACAACAAATTTATATAAACAGTATTATTTGCATTTGAATGAGTATGAAATATGAGCAAGAAAAATGTTGGTTTGTGCTCTGGTAGTGGCTTCTAGCACTCTACCAATTAAAAGCCTGGGGGATTCTACTAACTTTCTCCTCCCTCATTATAAGGTAACATTTTGACTTAGCTGTAGCGTCTAGCTAAGTCTTGGTTGCCTATACACTTGAAACCACTGCCAAGGTACTGTGATTTCCATCAGCAAAACCACAAAATGTCTGTATGTGTATGTCAGAACATGTATTCCGCATGAGTACATAGGACAAGAAACTCACTGAAATTAGAATTATTTAGGCCCTTAAGGGTTTAGAAGATATATAAACATGAGATTTGTTTTTAACCCTTTACCCAATGAATCGGCCGCATCCGCCCACGTAATATGTAAATTTAGCAGTTGAAAAAATATTTTTTAAAAAAATTTCAACAAAACCATATCATTTGACCCCTCGTTGGAATGAGCTCATCGAGCTCATTCCAACGAGGGGTCACATGATATGGTTTTGTTGAAATTTCTTGAAAAAATTATATTTAAAATAATAAATTTTGATATCGTCTGTGTTGGGTAAAGGGTTAACCCCCTACACACTGATGTCAAAATACCAAAATTTCAAGTAGCCATTATTCCCATAATGCAACTAGAAATTTAATCAGTTCTGTCTTGTTTGACAGAGCTCAATGAGCTCTGTTGAACAAGACTGAATTGATTAAATTTCTAGTTGCATCATGGGAAAAATTAGCAGCCTGAAATTTTGAGATTTTTACATCAGTGTGCAGGGGGTTAAGTATGGAAGATGTACTGGCTGCACTCACAAGGGTGTAACAGTACTCTCGAACTCTAAGTTATTTAACCCTTTACCCAACAAATCGACCGCATCCGCTCGCGTAATATGCAACTTCAGGAGTTGAAAAATATTTTTCAAAAGATTTCAACAAAACCATATCATGTGACCCCTTGTTGGAACGAGCTTGTCGAGCTCACTCCAACGCGGGGTCACATGATATGGTTTTGTTGACATTTTTTGAAAAATTTTAAAAAATGATATTTAAAATAGTAAATTTTGATATCCTCTGTGTTGGGTAAAGGGTTAAGACTTGAAAACTGATTGTTGAATCAGGAGTTGGTGACAATCAAAACTGCATGTGTCTCTAGAAATCGGTATGGATAGGCGGTATTAGAATTTTGTGTTCAGTTTTGGTTTCGGCATTTTTATGGGGGTATACCGTGGTATCAGCTTAGTATACAGTGTCTGACTTGACTGAGATTTGCTGATAGAACCAAAGGGAAATTCACACCTGGAAAATGCAGAATATGTTGTTCTTGTATAATTCTACCACAGTGCCACAAATGTCAATGAGCTCAACATTGGCATTATTTTGCTGACATAAATCATATCTACAGTAATTTTGTGACTGCTTACAAACACACCTTAACCTTTAAAGGTCTATTTCGGGCCTTTTCAATTTCAGGACATATGTGCCCTTAGCTTGTCATCATTTGGAGGCCCTCTTGTAATAGACAAATCCACTTGGCAGTGGTTTATAGTGAAGTCTTGGGCAGTGGCAGCCGGAGGCCCTTGGGGCCCCTGGCCATAATTATGATGGGGCCCTCGGACACAGGACGCACCGGGCCTACCATGGTTTGGCCCGGGTGTTAGAAAATTTTGAAAATTAAGGATGAAAAATGCCAAACCCTTCACTCTAGAGAGGAGAATTCAGTTGTCTATTAATGGAAGAATCCCACATTTCACATGAATATCTGGGTTTTCTGTGGAGATGTAGATTACACTTGATTTTTTATTAAACAAAAGAACAAAAGAAAACGAATGGAAGAACAATTGAGTGTACTTCACTGAAACGAAATAAAATATAAATGAAAATATACTCTTCCAGTAAAAATAAATAACATCTAAGGAAACTCAACAGATAAATTAGAGTCATTGTGTATTACTTACGGTTTACTGTAAGCGGAGACTACGGAACAGCGTGTTGATGAAAAACTCTATTCTGAATTTCATTTATGCACCTGAGCCTGTAAATTATTGACTTCTCTGTGGGGGCCCAATTTTTTAAAGAGGGGCCCCCAAAAAAACCCTACAAATTTTGTTTTCCTTTGAGCCCTTGGGGGGGCCCCCCTGTAGCCCGGGGCCAGTGGCCACCCAGGCCCTATGGACCGGCCGCCACTGGTCTTGGCTAGAAATCACTGTACAGGTTGTAGTCTAGTTGGATTTCATGCCAATTGCCCAGGCCCTTAAGGACTAATCAAATTCGAGTAAAAATCAGTCACTCCTTTCATGAAAATGAACCTTTCAACTGCCGTCAAGCCTCAACAAGGCCTTATAAATTGTGAATATAGGACAATTTCAAAATACTGATGGTTTCGGTATTCAATGATTGTTTTGGTTCTGTTTTTTTGGTATCCCCATGATATCGGTATCCGTTCAGTTTTGCGGTACAGTGGAGCCCACTTTATTGGATATCTCTTAATTGTATATCCCTGTTAATTGAATATAATTTTCAAACACAAAACCATTTACCATATCTTCAGTACAAATTTGATCTGTTAATTGCATATGGGTTGTAAACTCCTGTTAATTGTGTATAAATTTTTGTAATATGTTGAAAAAATTACTGTGACACGCACCAAATTCCCCTTATTTATCAACCTTTTTGGCCTCACTACATCCAATACAGGCATTTATTCAATTATATCCTGTTTGACAGAGCTCAAAGAGCTCTGTCAAACAAGATATAATAGAATAAATGCTCAGTTTACCTCCAGAACACAGGAAACTGACCAAATCCCTGTTAATTGTATACTCCTGTTAATTGAATAATTTTCACTGGCAAAATGGATATTCAATTAAGAGGATTCTTCTCTTTTGCCCATTTCCACGAATCGGAATAAATTTTAAAGCTTATGTATAATGCTTGCTTTGGAAAGTGTAAAACCTTAGTTAACCCTTCACCCAACAAATCGTCTGCATCCGCCCACATAATTTTCAAATTAAGCAGTAAAAAAATAGATTTTTCCAAAAATGTCAACGAAACCATGCAATGTGACCCCTCATTGGAACAAACTCATCAAGCTCGTTCTGGAGAGTGGTGGCCGAGTGGTTAAGTGCGCTGGTCTCTCATACCAGAGGTCCCGGGATCGATCCCCAGTCGGGGAAAGTTCTCGAGGTGTCCGAAACACTCTCTGTCAGCATCAATTGTGGGGTTGATGCTGTCACATCGTACTGTCCTATCAGGTGGGGACATAAAATGGCTGTCCTCTTTGCGGAGAGAGACACACTCCGTGCAGGCTAAAAATCCCTTCATACTATTCGAGAAGAGCTAGGCCATGAAGTTGCCGCTATGAAGGTCATCCCACACACCTATGCCATTGGGCCAAGGAGAGGCGTTAATATAAGTTGCATAACTTGTTCGCCAATCCTTGTAAAACAAATACATGTAAGATTAAAAAAAAACGCTCGTTCCAATGAGGGGGTCACATGATAGGGTTTTGTTGATTTGGGTTTTTTTAATTTTAAAAATCAGTTATCAAAATAATAAATGTTGATATCCTGTGCATTGGGTAATGGGTTAAATAGACAGATATTTATAACAATAGCTGATTTATCTACCCACCAGACAATTTAACCAAAATAATTTTTTGCACGTCTGTTGAGATATTTATATTTTCTAGCATTCAGGATACCTTTAATCAAATGTGATAATCTTCTATTCTTGAGACTGATATCTTCATAAATGAATAATTTAAATTGCTTTGAGCAGTTTGTAATCAATCTTGTGGAGACAAACTTTCGCTGACCTTTTGGTATTTTCTGTCTGTACCTGACTTGGTATACACAGAAGATGTTATAGCTGATAGAAGAAATGGAGGAAATCAAATGGAGTCAGGATTTCATATGAAATTTCTGAGCAGAGTTCACGATAATCGATCTGGGCCAAGGCCCAGATTGGTTTTCATGATTGAGGTTGGAAATTACATGTCAAATAATCAGACATTTGAGATTTGTTTTTGCATAATGTGCAATTTGATGAAATAAATGCCTTAAAAAATTGCCAAAATTAATTCAGTTATACATTCAAAACCAACTCACTCAACAATGTTATGAACTTAATCAAACTAAACCACCAGTAAGTTAAAATATATCTTCCATCAGAACATGTGTTGTCTGCAAAAAAACTCCCCCCCCCCCCCCAAAAAAAAAATAGAAAACTCAGTAGCAGACTTTTCAACAAAACTATCTTAACCCTTTACCCAACGCAGACGATATCAACATTTATTATTTTAAATATCATTTTTTCAAATTTTTCAAACAATTTCAACAAAACCATATCATGTGACCTCTCTTTTTTTTAAAAATAATATTTTTTCAAGTGCTGAGTTTGCATATTACAGTGAACGTGGACGGGGTCACCTCATGTCAAACAGTTTTATGGGTGGATGAAGCAGGAGTACCGAGAGAGAACCACTGAGCGATGGTGAGCAATTGTCAGACTCCCCAACATACTAACTCCACACAAGCAGGGTTAGCATTGCTTGAAGGCAAGTGCACCATTAACCCTTTACCCAACGAATCGCCCACATCCGCCCGCGTAATATGCAAATTCAACAGTTGAAAAAATATTATTTTTCAAACAATTTCAACAAAACCATATCATGTGACCCCTCGTTGGAACGAGCTCGATGAGCTCGTTACAACGAGGGGTCACATGATATAATTTTGTTGAAATTCTTTGAAAAATTTAAAAAAATGATATTTAAAATAATAAATTTTGATTTCGTCTGCATTAGGTAAAGGATTAATGTGTAGTACGCCTTAGTAAAGAGCACCACTGTTCCCCCACATAAGCAATCAGGATGAAGTGCCTTGTCCAAGAACTCAACTAACTAAAGTATCAACTGTGGCCAACTTGATGCTTAGTGAAACATAAAAAGTATGAAGACATCTGAAAAAAGTTTGATTGAAAGGTTAACCCTTTACCTAACATGAAAAGCAAACGACTCTTGCAAACAAAATTCTTGAATAACTAATTTTTTTCACGTTTTGTCTCAAAAACATTGTTTACGACCCCTCATTGGAATGACCTCAATGAGCTCATTCCAAAGAGGGGTCATAACCCATGTTTCTGAGACAAAAAATGAAAAAAAATGATAAAAATTGATTGGCGATTTTTGTGAATAGTGCGGCCGATTTTGGTCTTTATGTTTGTTAACCCTTTACCTAACGAATCGCACGCATCCGCCCGCGTAATATGCAAATTGAGCAGTTGAAAAAATAAAATTTTTCAAAATATTTAACAAAACCATATATACATGTGACCCCTCATTGGAACAAGCTCATTGAGCTTGTTCCAATGAGGGGTCACGTGATATGGTTTTATTGAAATTTTTTGAAAAATTTTAAAAAATTATATTTAAAATAATAAATTTTGGTATCGTCTACGTTGGGTAAAGGGTTAAAGGGTTAAGAAATAAAATAGTCAATTGAGGGTGATGCTAACGTCCAAAATCAGTGTTGAACCCAGGGACTCCTGTCTAAGTGGCAAATGCCCAGCTGACATATGACCTGAGGATGTGGAGGTGGGGGGGGGGGGGGGGGTGGAAAAGAAATGTTTGGCATTCAAAATTAAAACTACATGTGGTCACTTGTTGGAATTTTCAACAAATGGAATGGAAATTTTCTTTGGGCCATCAATAAAATTAATTTAGCTGCTACATGTACTGTAGAGTAATATTATATATGCTACATGTACTGTAGAGTAATATTATATTTTAGTAGATTAGTTTTGTAGGCCATCAATTTATTTGTATTCTTTCTTCATAGAATACTACAGTTAAAACTAGAAGTCCTGTCACGAATAGTGCGCTTATCTAGGCTTAATTGCGTGTTGGAATTGCGCGCAATTGCCATATCGAATGGCATACAAAGCACGGCAGGTTCTCCTGGTTACTCATAGCAAACACATGCAATGTTTCTGCCAATGGACCTCCGGGTTACCCGGAGGTCCATTGGCGGAAACATTGCTTGTGCATAGGCCATATATACAGAGTTTGATAGCTTTACTGGGGCCATAACGCGTACATTAACGCGCATATCAACGTGCTATTTGTGCGCATTTCATGACAGGACTTCTAGTTTCAACTGTATGAACAACAGTGGTGCATGTTATTTCATGATGTTAAAGGTATTACTGTCAGTTATAATTAAGTACAGCCTGCTGTGTCTATTGATAAATTAATGTATTACTTATAATAATACACACTCTACATGTTGATAAACCCTTTGAGAAACACAGCTACTGGAACTCGCTAATAGTGTGCTGGTGTCTGTACAGTCATTTTCATTGATTAGCTTCTGAGGAAGATAATTCATTTGATAACCTCTGTATTACTAATAAATCACACAATTCGTTTTGACAAACCCTTTAAAGAAAAGTAGCAACCATAAGTGGCTATCAGAAGAAAAATAGCCACCATAAGTTGCTGTCTGAAGAGAAGTAGCCACCATAAGTGGCTAGCAGTTAATTAGAGCTGGGAGGTTTTGATTTTTAGCTTAATTTGACAAAATCAAGATAAGCTGTTGCCATTACATGTGCAGAAGTCTGTTTGTCTGTTCATCTGTTCACACTTTCCTTTAGCACAGGCTGCACCTCATAGTTCTTTCTTGTCTGAGCATCACCAAATTTCATATGCAGGTTTGAGATCATGTCTGGATGAGAACGTCGCCTTTTGGTCATGATCAGTTAACCGCGATGGCTGCCCGAGCACGAAACCTGAAAACCTTTAGTACAGTCTACAGGTTATATTTATAAAGGGATTTCATTGTAACTTAGTAGGATGACTCTGTATAATGTCTAGATGAGAACGTCCCCTTTTGCCATAATCTGTCAACCTTGATGGCTGCCCAAGCCTGAAACCCCAAAACTTTTAGCACAGTCTACAGGTTGTATGTAATATGGAGGGATTTCATTATAACTTGGTAGGATGACTCCGAATGATGTCTAGATGAGAATATCCCCATTTGGTCGCGATCTGTCAACTGGGATAGCTGCCTGAGCCCAAAAACCTTTAGCACAGTCTACAAGTAGTATTTAAGGAAGTATTTCATTGTAACTTAGTAGGATGACTCCATAGAATGTCTAGATGAGAACGTCCCCCTTTTGGGCGTGATCGGTCAACTGTGACAGCTACAGGGGCCTGAAGCCCGAAACCCTTTAGCACAGTCTACAGGATGTATGGGAGCGCGGTGGCTCATTGGTAGACTGTTGGACTTCTATGCTAGAGGTCCCAAGTTCGATCCCCATCTGGGGCGACCCGCGTTGTGTCCTTGGGCAAGGCACTTTATCCCGGTTGCCTACATGGGGGCAGGATGACGCCATGTACTAAGGCGTACTGCACATCGATGGTGCGCATGTCTTCAACCGCTGTAACCCTGCTTGAGTGGAGCTTGAACAGAGTTAGAATGTTGAGGAGCTGACAGTTGCTCGTCGATGCTCGGTGGTTCTCTCCAGGTACTCCGGCTTCTTCCACCAGTAAAACTGTTACCTGTTATGCTCACAATTAGCCATTGTGCATAAGTATGTGACTTTAAACACCAATAAATAAATAAAGGATGCATTTAAGAAGGGATTTCATTGCAATTTGGTAGGATGACTCCAGGTAATGTCTAGATGAGAACGTCCCCTCTTTGTCGCGATTGTTCAACCATGATGGCTGCCCAAGCCCAAAACCCGAAAACCTTTAGAACAGACTACAAGTCGTATTTATGAAGGGATTTCAGTATAATGCCTAGATGAGGATGTCCCCTTTTGGTTGTAATGGGTCAAACAGGATGGCTACACAGACCCTAAGCCCAAAAACCTTTAGCACAGTCTACAGGCTGTATTTTTGAAGGGATTTCATTGTAACTTGATAGGATGACTCGTTTTGAAATAATTTCACTGTAACTTGATAACTTGGTTGACATACATTAACTGTGAGGGCCACATTAACCCAACCCGCAATTCTTTACTACAATCTACATAGGCCTGAAAATAATCAGTCTGACATTTACAAAATGAGGTTCCCAGGGGGAGAATTTGATGATGCTATCCCATGTAGTGGGCCAATTTATCCTCTGGGTACCTCTTTCTGTTTAGTTTTGAGACCCTGATTCAGATTGAGGTTCACAGAGGGTAAATTTAGTGATGCTATGCAGGGTAGCATCACTAAATTCACCCTCTGGGGACCTCATTTTGCAGATGACAGTCTGCTTATTTTCTGGCTTGAGTCTACACTTCAAATTATTTTTATTGAAAACATAGCATATCGGGAACAGAAATTAACATATTCTCCATTATCAAAATTCTTGTTGTACATGTATTTCATAATCCTTTCATAAACATAGAACATTATCCTTTTCATCAAACACAATACAGTCAAGTTAAGCTACAATGTCATTGACACTTTCATTCATATTCGGTTTGGGTTTGGTTCTGGTTTAGGAAAAAAACTTTGTTTCGATTCAGTTTTTATGAGCGTTAAGAATATACAGTAAAACCTGTCTTGAGAGACCACCCTCTTAGCCAGACAAAAGTGGTTTCTCAAGACAGGTGGTCTCCCATGAGAGGTCCATTACAGAGTAAAACAACCAATCCATACAATGAGACTAGTATTATCCCTGATGGGGGTGGGTGTGAGATGGGGAAATCTCACCCGAAGGCAAGATATTTGGGCCAGACACGAGGCTTGCCAAGTGTCTAGGCTGCACGGTATATCGATAAACCGATATATACTGGTATTCAAACCAATATCGATTGAATACCGGTGTAAATACAAAAATATCGGTTTATCGTCATTATTTATTTACCCACAATTTAATTTTCAAGATGTCTTGAGTTTTTTAACTGTAGCACCAAATGAATAATATCCCTTTATCCAAGGAATCATCCGCTTGTGCCCTCGTTACATATACAAATTCAGCAATTGAAAAAATATAATTTTAAAAAATTTCAACAAAACTATATCATGTGACCCCTCATTGGAACGAGCTCGTTGAGCTCGTTCCAATGAGGGGTCACTATGATATAGTTTTGTTGAAATCTTTGGGGAAAATCTGATAAACTAATTTTTAAAATAATAAATTTTGATATCGTCTGCGTTGGGTAAAGATTTTTCGAACCGCGTCATCAAGACATGATAATTCATTCCGATTGTGATGCCTGAAGTCTCGATTGTGGTTCTTGTGTTCATACATCTGAACAGTTTTCGATATACCGGTTTTGAATATCGTGCAGCCCTACAAGTATCTGGGCCAAATATCTTGTCCTGAGGGTAAGAATTCCCCATCTCACACCCACCCCCATCAGGGATAATTTTTCTCCTCCACCAAAACACACTGATGTCAACAAAAGTAATTCAGGGATACCTGCAGTTATATTGAACAATTACCTTGTCCATTTCTGAAAAAAACTTGGGCAAGACACTTCACCCCCATTGCTCATGTGGGGGAATGGTGATACTGGGTCCTAAAGCATACTGCACATCGATGGTGCACCTGCCTTCAGCCAATGCTAACCCTGCTTGTGTGGAGCTAGTATGTTGGGGGGAGCTGACAGTTGCTCGCCGTTGCTTAGTGGTTCTCTCTGGGTACTCCGACTTCCTCCGCTCGTAAAACTGTCGTGGCCATGACTAGCCATTGTGCAGAAATATGTGACCTTAAACACCAGTAAATAAATAAATAAAAAATCATTAACTAGAAAAGGTAGCTCAATAATAGAGAATCATACAAAAAATGTTCAAATCAAACAGATTATACATGTAAATGACATCACATCTATATCTTGAAAGTTTTTGCTTTTCCCCCACCCCTTTCCAGGCCTGTTATTCTTAAAAATGCAGGAGGGCTAAAAATCGCTTCCTCACATGGACTAGGGGAGCGATTAATCACTGTGAGATGGCTACAGTGCCCCTCACAGACCTCTGGGCCTTGGTAAGGCCCGAAGGTGTGGGAGGGGCAGTCTGGCCATCTCGTAGAGACCACTAACATAGCAGAGATCTGAAAACCTGTGGGTTTTAGGAATCGGCTGTTGTGGTAATCATTATTTTCTAAGGCTAGGAGGGCTATCTTTTGCCTTCCTCAATTTTTTTTAAGGCTAGCAGTAGGCGAGTGAATAAATCACTCTCCTGAAAATGCCAGGCCTGCCTTTCAGGCCTGGAAATGAAGAACTTATATGAGATCTCGTTAACAGGTTACAGTAATAACATGATGGTAAAATATAGAAATAATGTGTTCTGATGCTTTTCTGCCTTCTCTGTTTTACAATGCCAGCCATGCTGTTTATGTCTAGATGGAATTTCTGCCACATAAAGAGCAACAACTAACGTACGGTCTCACTTTGGCGAGATCGCACGTTAGTTTTTGCTATTTATATTGCCGGAAATTCTGTTAAGACATAAATGGCATGCCATTCTTCTAATACGTATAGATGCAATGCACAACCATTGAGTCACGCTAGATTGTCACCAAAACATGCTGGAACGGGAATTAATTTATGATGTATTATTTTGGCACACTATTATTTTGCCGGGGATGCGGTGGCATTGCGTTAACCGCTTCTCGTCAGATCACCGAAGTTAAGCAACGTCTAGCCTGGTTAATCATTGGATGGGTGACCGTCTGAACGATCAATTCAGACTCCCGCATTGTGTCCTTGGGCAAGGCACTTAACCCCGATTGTCCACATTGGGGCACGATGACGCCGTGTACTGAAGCGCACTGAACGTCGATGTTAAGCATGTCTTCAACCAATCTGACCCTGCCTGTGCTGCAGTTACGATGTTGGCGAGCTGGCAGCTGCTCGTCTTTGCTCAGTGGTTCTCTCTGGGTACTCTGGTTTCCTCCACTCATTGAGCTCGTTCCAATGAGGGGTCACATGATATGGTTTTGTTGAAATTTTTTGAAAAATTTAAAAAAATTATATTTAAAATAATAAATTTTGATATCATCTGCGTTGGGTAAAGGGTTAACAAATATCTTTATTTTACAATTTTACAACAAGCTTTGGTAGCCATCTCCTAATTTGGGCATTTACCACCTTGAATTTGGGTAATATAAAGGTCTGCTGCCTTGGCCTCTGCAGGATATCAACAAAGAGGACCTGCAAGAGAATTCATCATCTGGGTCTGGTGGTGACATTCTTTTGCCTTTGTTTAGAACTAGACCATGTAAACCATAATCAATAGATCACACATAAAACAAAATTGACTGAGTAAGGTATAGATGGTATCTGTAGGAGATATCAAAGATATACATGGTTGAGTGAATATTTTTTCAATGTTTCTTATTTACATATAGCCATAACCACTGAAAGTGGTTATTAATGCCATTTACTCCCTAAATGTATAGAACATCAACAAAAAGACTAAACAGTTTTTCATTTTCTTGCAACTTCATATTTTCTTAACCCTCTGCACTTTTATGTCAAAATGACGTTTTCAGCAGCAAATATTTCCCATAATGCAGTTTGCTATTTAACCAAAGTTAGCTCTGTCAAACAAGGTATAATTGGTTAAATTCACGGTTAACCCTCAGCACTCTTGGTAGTAGGGTCCTGCGAATATTCGAGATTCGATTCGATATCGATACCATACGTATGCTTCGAGATTGATCCCTAATCAGTCTCAGGATTCAATTTTTTCGAATCTCTCGTACTAACTTCAATTTGTTACATTTCCAACCAAAATAGGATAAAACTGTCATCAGAAAATTCATTCATGTAGGCTCAATTCCTATTTATTTGAGTAATTGACAATGTTTAATTGGTAGGTAAGGTGTGAATTTGGCCCAGAACATTATCCATAGTTTTGGTTTTTGAAGGCTTAACTTGTTACTATTCACGTTCTTAAGAACGTGAATAGTAACAAGTTAGGCCTTCAAAAACTAAAACTATGGACAATAGGCCTAGCTGTTTCAGCGACGATGCTACAGAGAATATTTAGTTATTGGTGTTTAAGGTGTTCACTCCGTCGCGTAAGGGTCATCACAGTGTTCCGTAATTTCCGTTTGATACAATATGAAATAACTTGTCTTTTAAGATTCGATTCAGGATTCGATTCGATGTCGATATCAGAGACACGATTCGATTCGAGATTCGATTCGAAAAGAAATTTGTGATTCGCAGATCCCTACTTGGTAGTGCAGTAGAATTTCTCCAATAACTCTTAATGTTTTATCTCTTGTTTAACTATGAATTTAACCAATTATATCCTGGAAAGCCATTTTAGTGGCATTACTCTGTTAGTATTAATTAACTTGCTTGCTCATGAAAGTGTTTTGTTACTGTATTTATCTGTGTATACGTTGCCCCCATTTATAAGTCACACCCCCAACTCCCACTCATAATTCCTTTCTTTTGCCTAAAGCACAATGCATGCATAAGTCGCAACCCCATTTTCAAGTTATGCAGTCGACAAGAATGAGTTGAAAGTTACATTTTGCCATTTTGGGGCAGTTTGGGATGCAATGGAAATAGGCAAGTTTTCATGAGTCATCACATTTGGAATAAGATAAAGGAATAAAAAGAAAAAAGGAAAATTATTATTAAAGATTTAAAGATTACTCATATTTATTTGTTTTGTGTTGTTTGTTTGTTTATCAGTCATATACAGGTCACATCTCGCACCTGATCTTTTTTGAATTTGATAAATGTGTAGATAGCTTTGGTGTGATGTCTAGATGGGAGCTATCAAAATTTTCTGAATTTCATTTAAAAATCTGGCCGCCAGCAGCATCTTGGATTTGGCATATGAATTATCAACAATTATATTAGTACACCCTGCAGGCCGCATTTCTCACCCAATCTTTTTCAGATTTCATATGTAGTTTTGGTGTGATGTCTAGATGGGAGACATCAATTTTTCTGATTTATGTTTAAAAATATGGCTGCCAGCAGCCATCTTGGATTTGGTATATGAATTGTCAACAATCCCATTAGCACACAATATAGGCCACATCTCTCGATCACCCTATCTTTTTTTAAATTTCATATGTACCTTTGGTGTGATGTCTACATGGAAGCTTTCAAATTTTTCTGAATTTCGTTGAAAAACATGGCCATCTTTGGTCATCCTGGATTTGGCGTATCAATTGTCAACAATTCCATTAGTAGACCCTACAGGCTGCACCTCTCACCTAATCATTTTCAAATTTCATACGTAGCTTCGGTGTGATGTCTCATCTGTAGAAACTTGAGTGAATGGCTTGGCATTACTGGATCTTTCTATTTAGTTCAGTCCCTTCTTGGACAAGTTGAGCTGCAGTGTCATTGACACTTTCATATGTAATGAAGCCGCACCCAGCATGTTGAAAATCAGGTGTCATTGCTGGAAGAATTGGATTCGCACTGCGTATTCAACCTAGATACAAGGAGTGTTGCCTGAATCCATGTGTGAAAGTATGTTTCACAGTGTTGAACCCGCCCATTTCATTTTTGTTGGGAGGTGGTTCTTATCCTGAAGGAGTCTGTGACTTTTCATCAAAAACACTGGGCTTCACTGGAAATAAAAATTTTAATACAAACAGAAAAATACAGTAAATTGTAACTTACATGAAATCCCATGAATAAAATACAAACGTCGATCATACCAATCCCACACAGTTTTTGAGTCACCTTGCAGGCCCGCATTCTCTGTTGTTGCTGGTTGCTTCTTCTTTGTTGCTGGTGATGGATCTTCTCGTCTCAATGTTTTGTCTCTGGACTCAGGTTGTCTTTTCACGAACATATAACAGAATGTCACTCTATCACTGCCGTCTCACGGCCACTGACGTATTGTCACTTTACTGGACGCTTTTACTCCAGCAGCTGTACTTCAAAGGTTAACTGCTTCCCTCTAGTTACCTCAGACTAATGTTCATAAAGGCAAGCCTATTATGTCTATGTATGGCCTGCCTTCTATAACAAGCAATACTACTTACCTGAATGCCAATATTCATGAGCTCCTGGTGCTAGTACTTCCTATTCTGATCCTACACTCATATAATGGCTACAGACTTGGCCTGTGATTGCTCCTACTTTAAATATGAGCTCTGTGGCTCCCCTTACATACATGCCGATACTTTCGCATTGATGTGGCACCTCTGCTTCATGCCTATGGCCCACAGTCTTACACGCCTTGAGACTGGAATGAAATTTTCAAGAAAACTCCCAACTCTTATTTGATTGCAAAGACATTAATTTCTATTTTAATTGCTTCTCTTGAACTTGGCTGCTAAAGTTCTGTCTCAGTTTAAAATTCCCTTTAAAGTTCATTTAAGGTATCCTACCTTTGCTGTACATTGACACTTGTGACAGTACATTGTCGGAAAGAGAGGATCTACATACAAAACAGACCCTACAAGTGCACTACTTATGATTAGGAGATTATCGCCACGAATTACCATATAATTAGATGGCTGATCACCTTGGAAAGCTAAACAAGTGTCTTTTGTTTGAAGCTTATCAGGCAAGATCATTGATTCAGACCAGATAAGTGCTAATTGGCGTTACAGTCTCCCATTGTGATTCCACGCCATTAAAGTCATCACTTTTATTGCGCCTTCACTGATTTATTTCTAATTACATACACAGATGGCTTACTTGACAAATCGGCTTTTGCTACCAAAATTATACACCTGGAATTTAAACACCCCCTGAAATGTTTCATGACAATGAAGTTGCTGTTACTGATTATTATGTTTTAATGATTGCTATGTCTTGCAGTACATTTCATCTAGTGCAACATGATGTTTCTGGTTGCTGGTGTACCCTAAACACATCCCCTCATCCACGTGAAGCATGTTTCCCACACGTCACAGAAAACACTATCCACATGCAACATCTGGGTGTAAAACAAGAAACTATGTCACTTCCTTTATCATTAAATGTTGACATGGCAAGGAGGAGACTGTAGGAGGCACTAAGATGGCAAATCATTGGCTGCATGCAACAAGCATGTCATTCAAAGCTGTTGGAAGGCAACTTGGCTATAGTCATTCTGTCATCAGCAGACTTGTCCAAAAACATCAACAAACCAATGATATTAAGGACCGACCAAGGAATGGATAATACCAAAAGACCTCCACTCTGGAAGATCCGAGTCTGGCATGAACCCTTTTCTTCAAGTGGGGTTAGAAATGTCTTTGGCTCGCCAACAGGTGCTTGTGCAACAGAACTGCCCGAAACCATCTCAAAGTATTGGGTACGAGGTCCAGTAGGGTCATCAAGCATCCAGCTCTGTCCAATCAGCATCAAAGATGATGTTTGGAGTGGTGTATGGCTCGACAACATTGGAAATCTCCGGACATGGAGAGTCCATTGATCAGACGAGAGTAGGTTCCTGCTTCACGTCACAGATGGTTGCATGAGAGCATGGAGGCATAGAAATACTGCTTATGTGCCCAGGAACATGAGACCTACTATTCCTTATGGTGGAGGATCAGTTATGATCTGGGATGCCTCTCTCATGATTGTAAACTTCATATGGTGACTACGTGGGAATCTCAGTGGTCATAGGTACATCTGGGATATTCTCAATCCGGTTGTCGTGCCTCATTTTGGCTACTCATCCTGGATTCATGGATGACAGTGCAAGGCCACACCATTCACATGCTGTAAGAGCATTCTTTCAGAACAACACTATTACCACACTACCTTGGCCTGCATTGAGCCCAGATTTGAATCCCTTAGTACATATCTGCAAGCCAGAAAATAAGCAGACTGTCATCTGCAAAATGAGGTCGCCAGAGGGTGAATTTAGTGATGCTACCCTGCTATGCAGGGTAGCATCACTAAATTTACCCTATGTGAACCTCAATCTGAATCAGGGTCTCAAAGCTAAATAGAAAGAGGTTCCTGGAGGTTAAATTTGGGAATTGTAGCACCATCAAAGTTACCCTCTGGGGACCTCATTCTGCAAATGTCAGACTGCTTATTTTCAGGCCTGCATGTCTGAAACTTTCTTAGACATCGTGTGCAAGCAAGGGATCCACCTGTGCAGAATTTGTCTGATTTGGAAGCTGCATTGCATGAGGAGTGGCAGCAGTTGCCACTGGACCGTATCAGAAGGCTCACTGGTAGCATTAGGAGAAGGGTTCATGCTGTCATCTGGGCACATGGTTGATACACTCGCTACTGACACCAGACACTGCTATTGTGTTCAGGAGATCACGAGTTAAATGTTTTCTCTGTAATTACTGTAGAGCCCACTTAATTGGATATCTCTTAATTGTATATCCCTGTTAATTGAATATCATTTTCAAACACAAAACCATCTACTATACCTCCAGTGCAAATTTGACCTGTTAATTGCATATGGGTTTAGAGTAAACTCCTGTTTATTGTATATAAATTTTTGTAATATGTCAAAAAAGTTACTGTGACGCACTCCAAATTCCCCTTATTTATCAACCTTTTTGGCCTTACTATATTCAATACAGGCATTTATTCTGTTATATCTTGTTTGACAGAGCTCTATGAAATTATACGATATTTCAGTGGCAAGAGAAATAATGCCCTTGGCAGGAATATCCCTCTGCCAGCAGCATGCAAGGAGTTAAGAAAAAAATTGTCTTTAACAAGTACACAAAAAAAAAATGTAAGCTTTCGGAAGTAACATGTGATGACACCATTGGAGCACTCACCCACCCACCTTGGGTCTACCTGGGTAAGTACAGAGGGTTTTTACAAACTTCTATCCATTAAACCTCCTTATCTAGCTCTGAGTGTGTTGTCCATTTGTAACATTTTTTTTGCTCTCACAGTTTGCTGCTGCGAAGAATGGTCATATCTATTTTTCCATCACTATGCATTTTTCCGTACATACAAACCAAATTCAGCTGAACAAGGTATTAATTGAAAATAGAATATAAAAAATATTGAAAATAGAATATGTTTTCATTATTGTAATTCACTTTAAACAAATTTCCACATCCCAGTGTAAATATTTCCATGATTTCCTTGATTCCTGCATCCCATGTAGCATGTAAACAACTAACTCTGTGCATTTTTATAACCTTAGTCAGTTTTTATTTTCATGCAGTGTGTGATATTGCAGCCTTTCATCTCATCCTGATGCATATGGTTTATCGATGTACATGTATGTTAGCTTACCATCTAAATCTGTGCAATGCATAGGGCTCGTTAGTGACTTTTCTTTCTGGTTGTAAGATCATCCATGTTATGTGACTAACCCTGGGCATTGCACTGCCTTAGTGGGTGTACATTTTAATGTAGTGTGCAATATGGTTGTTTAGAGCTGCACGATATTCAGATTTTAGTACCATTGACAGTATTAAAAACAGTATGGCAGTATACCAGCATACAGTTGAGAGAATCAAGCAAAATACAATGAAATGGGCAGGCCTGGCATTCTTTAGGAGTGCAGGAGTGCTGCACGCCTAGAAAAAATTGAGGAGGGCAATTTTTTTACCCCTTGATTTTCTGGAATGCGAGACATGTTTGGGACTGCCTTTAAAATCTGTTATCATAACGTCCCCTGAGTTCCAATGTGTTCTTTGTGCCAGTAGGCACATAGATCACATTGGAACTCAGTGGACGATTTGTCAATGGTGCATTGATTTGCAATAATTCATGACCCATTCTGTGTTGCATTTCAAACACATTTTGAGTGTAGCTAGATGACAGCCACATAAGAACTGAATGCAACATTTTTGAATAATATGTGAAGATGTATGTGCCAATTTCTTCCACTGTGTAGCTGAATGTAGTACAATTTTTCAGTCACAATAGTAATACCTTGAAGTGCATCTTACCAAAATAGCACACAAGTATATGCATTGAACATTCCAGGTGCAATTGCACTCCCAAGCAATCTGTGGAGGGCAGTTGTTTTGCACTCCTCGATTTTTCTAGACTGCCAAGCTTGAAATGGGCCTTCCCATACTTTTACATTAAATATGATGTACAAGGGTAGATTTTGAAGAAAATAATGCCAAAGCTTTCAGCTGATTCTTTACTTATGTTGAATCGATTCATCTCATTCACCTGATGACAAACAGTGAGCATATTTTGGAGGCATGGTTGATATGGACATACTGACACAAGGTAATTCTGACATGTGAAGACTCGCATTGTTATGTGAGGAAGGAAAATGGGAGGAGCTAATGAGCAAGTCAAACTGTCATTCAACAAATGTCGATTCTGTTTGGCTTGGATGTTTGTATAACCAGATCCTTGCAAGCCCATGTATTGAACAGATGCTGTTTAGACAAGGATGTATCTTCTTATATTCTGGTTTACTGTTCTTTCTGAAGCCACATACACTCAATTGGCAGTAGTGTTATAGTTGAACCCTGTTAATTGTATAGTCACTTAATTTGTCAATGAAAATTATTCAATTAACAGGAGTATTCAATTAACAGGGATTGTCACTTTCCTGTCTTCTAGAGTTAAATTCAGCATTTATTTTATTATATCTTGTTAAAATAACAAGCAACATATAATAGATTAAATAGAGGATATGAAATGAGTGTTTTTCTCATATAATATTTATGAAACGAGTCTAAGAATTTTCCGTTTTGGCGAGCCCAAATGGAAAATTTGGACAGGTTTCATAAATATTATATGAGTAAAACACTCATTTCATATTCTTTTCATCATATGACACACACACACACAAATTAGCCATGTAGTATGACTTTTTAACCCATCACCTAACTTGAGTTGCAGACGGCACTTGGAAAAAACATCCTCATATAACTAAAAATTTTCGTTTTTTGCTTCCAAAACATAGGTTATGACCCCTCATTGGAACGAGCTCGTTCCAATGAGGGGTCATAACCTATGTTTTGGAAGCAAAAAGTGAAAATATAAAAAAAAATGAATGGCGTTTTTCTTGTAGGTAAAAGATTAATACAATATAACCCACCCAAAATAGGACAGATAACAAAAAGTCTCCCTACTGAAATTATGCAAATGTGACCCAGTTGTATTTTGTTTAGCCAATCAAATTGTTCAGTTTTGAAATTGACCAATGAAAGCTCCCAACTCTAATTATGCAAATTATGAAAATGTGACCGAGTTGTATTTTGTTCAGCCAATCAAATTGTCTAGTTTTGAAATTGACCAGTGAAATTGACGGAAGGCTTTATTTATCACTGATAAATATGAAACAAAATATCAAATGTTTTAAAGTGACAAAACGGACGAGTCATATGATAAACGTCTATATTGGATGTTCTGAGGCTAAATAGGTCTATAAACAAAGAAAAACTGGGGAGAGTCAGGGTAATTTCTCTACAGGTTACAAGATTTTTTATTCAATTAACAGGAGTTTACTCTAACCTATATATTCAATTAACAGGTCAAATTAATACTGGAGGAATGGCAATTGGTTTTGTGTTGGGAAATTACATTCAATTAACAGGGTTATTCAGTTAAGAGATATCCAATTAAGTGGGTTCCACTGTAGTGATAATATCCAGGCCCAATAATTAAATGCTTATCCAAGGGCTGACCTTGTTTTTACAGGAGGTAAACTGACAATGGGTGATTGACTTGTATCAAAGTTTCTGTGGGACGTAAAAATGGATGGTATAACTGAAAAACGGTTACCTATACTTGGGAGTGGAAGTCCTCTAAAATGGGCAACATTGGTATAAATGATTGACCAAACTTGACTTTATCTCCATGTTGTGATTACGATTAGCCATTGTGCAGAAATATGTGACCTTAAACTCCAATAAAAAATTAAACAAATAAATAAATACATAAATTAACTCTTTACCATTTTATGACCCAAACTAACCCGTAATATTCTCAAAAAGTGTTTAAACTCATCTTATAACCCCTCATTGGAATGGAATGGATTGGTTTCTAGTTTTTGATTTCCAAAATCAGAAACATATTCCATTTTCAATTAATAGCTTGTTTATGGTGTATTGCATTTTTCCTCCAGAAGAAATCCCCAGTGATGGAATATAAATATATTCTTTCCCACAAAATATGTTACTTTCTGCAGAGCCATTTTGATTTTGCCTAAAATATGAGGAATTGTATATTTAGTTTATTTTAGGCCTAAAAAAATAAAAAATCTATTTCTCAGGCCCTCCCGCATGGTCCTTTTGGCTGCCGCATGCTCTCTTTTTATAACCAATTTAAACTTAAAAAAAATTAAAATTAAATGGTTTGTGTCTGATATTTTGCCCAACTTAAAAAAACTGATGAATTTGTCCCTTGAGTGCAAGAAGGCTTTGCAATGCTTTAGCATTGCAAAGCCTTCCTGCACTCAAGGGATGAAATACACCACCACCCATGCTATTCTGTAGATTATGAGGCCTAAAACTTGAACCAAGAACATGAACTTTTGATGGCAAAGAAGTAATTACTGAAATAAAAAATAAAATAATAATCTGCTCGCCCGCATGCAATTTCACAAATAATGGCCTGAGAAACAGAAGATCTACTTTGTGTGGCCTTATCCATTTGAATCATTCATATTTTCTGTAATACTAATATTTTAGTATTTATTATCTTTGCAGGGAAGTTGGAAAGCACTGATTGTATTGGAACGAGTATTTAAGCATTTAAATATTATAGAGAAAGAATACTTTGGACTGAGATACATTGATAATTCAGGTCAAAATGTAAGTTCTTTTCTGTTTACTGCATATAACAAACAGCCAAATAAAATGTTATGGTATGACTGTAATAAATGTTTGAATTAGAGTTACAGAGCCCCCATCCCCACACCCTCTCCCTGCCCACCCTCCCTCCTCTCCCCCCCCCCCCCCCTCCCTTGAAAAGTTGCACTCTGAAATGATGCAATCTCGGAGACAAAGCAAAGCAGTCTTAGGAGAGTACATTGTTCCAATAAACATTTGAAGCATTTTGACATCTTGCATTTTTTAGCCCGACTGTTTAACCCTTTACCCAACGCAGACGATATTAAAATTTATTATTTTAAATATCATTTTTAAAATTTTTAAAAAATTTTTTCAACAAAACCATATCATGTTACCCCTCACTGGGATGAGCTCAATGAGCTCGTTCCAATGAGGGGATCACATGATATGGTTTTGTTGAAATATTTTTACAAATTTAATTTTTTCAACTGCTCAATTTGCATATTATGCAGGCGGATGCGGGCGATTCGTTAGGTAAGGCCTAAAAAAATAAAAAATCTGTTTCTCAGGCCCTTCCGCATGGTCCTTTTGGCTGCTGCATGTTCTCTTTTTATAACCAATTTAAACTTAAAAAAAATAAAAATTAAATGGTTTATGTCTGATATTTTACCCAAGTTAAAAAAATTTATGAATTTGTCCCTTGAGTGCAAGAAGTCTTCTTGCACTCAAGGGATGAAATACACCACCACCCAGGCTATTCTGTACATTATGAGGCCTGAAACTTGAACCAAGAACATGAACTTTTGATGGCAAAAAAGTAATTACTGAAATAAAAAATAAAATAAAAAAACGCTCGCCCGCATTCAATTTCACAAATAATGGCCTGAGAAACAGAAGATCTACTTTGTGTGGCCTGAAGGGTTAAAGTTTTTTTTCTTGTAAATTAATTGTAATTGCTATTGATTGTATCATTCTCATTATGTTTCATGTTATTTTGGGAAATATTTAACCCTTTTTGGCATGGCAATTTAACTTGCAACTTCCAGGTTAAAGTTTTTTGTTTTCGAAGTTACACCTTTAAATCTTCAAACAACAATTTAGTGGAATGTCACCGTTTCTCATTTGGGATAATGTCTATTGTCTACTGAAGCTTTCTACAGTGATTTTAATTAATATTGGCATGATTTTAACCCCCTTTAAACATGTTTTCAGATTTAGTTTCTTTGTATTTGAAATTAGGCTTTTACCACATACTTTGTTACTTTAATTCTTGCATGCTCAATACAACATAATGATTGCATTTACATCAGTGATTTCTTTTATCCGTTTTAGGAAATATGTAACCCTTTTTTAGCGGTCAATTTTGCTTAGTATTCCCAGCTTCAAGTTTTGGATTAAAGTTTTGCTTTTCAAGGTTATACCTTTCATTCTTCAAACACTGTATTACAACAATGTAATTGTTTTTCATTTGGGCCAAGGTCTACTAAACCTGCATACAGTGGATTCAAATATTATTGGCTTTAATTTAACCCTTTTCAAAACAGTTTTCAAACTTAGTTTCTTTAAATTTGAAATTAGGCTTCTACCACATACTTTGTTACTTTTTCCCCCCCACAAGGTAGGGATATAGAGTAGAACTCTGTCTGTCTGTCCATCCGTCCAAATTTTGTTTATGGCATTACTTGAACAATAGTTAACAGATTTCAATTCTTTTTTGGTATATATCTCTATAGCAACAATGTCTACATCAAGTTCGATGACCACCAATATTTCTTGAAAATTTTGGGAGTTATTGCCTTTTGTTATAAAAATATTCTGTAAATCATATTTACTGCATAACTTGAACAATACTTAACGGATTTCAATTCTTTTTAATATATGTCTCTTTTGCAACAAAGTCTACATCAAGTTCGATGACCAGTGATATTTGATGAAAATTATGAGAGAGTTATTGCCCTTTGTTAAAAAAAATATCGTGTACAATGAAAATTGTTGGAGTTAGTGACTCCCCCTCAACCCCCCCCCCCCCCCCACCAGCCCCCAGCCCCCCACCACCCCTGCCCGTCAATTAGGCAAGTTTTTTTCCTTGCTCCAAAGTGCATTTTGAAGAATTTAGAGTGTAAAATTTGACTTCTATAGAGGTATGCAGCTGATGATCTAACTACAAATTTTGTTGACATTTTCAGAAAACAAAAATTTGATACTTTCTTTCAGATAGATGAAAAAAAAAGAACATTTTTCTTGTCACTTTTTACCAAAATTATTTTTCAGTAGTATTATAATAGAAGATTTTAGAAAGCGAATGTTTTATGTACTGCATCTTTAACCCTTTATCTAACACAAGTTGAAGCCAACAGTACAAATTATTTTTCTGAAACATTAGATTTTTTTTCATTTTTCACTTCTAACCATTGCTTATTAGTCCTTATTGGACCAAGCTTGTTCCATTTATAGATCATGAGGTATGTTTTGGGGTAGTAAAAAGAAAAAAACAAAATTTGAATAGCTATTTTGATATATCACGAGTGCAGATATGGCAGATTCGTTAGGTAAATGTTTTAACAAAAAATAGTGCAGACCATTTTGTGTCTGAGCATTGTCATTGCAGGGACAGTTAGGCTCTATGCGTTACATCACTCTAGTTGTTGAATATTCCAGTTAAATAAGGAGGGTGATTTGATGACTTTTTGGATCCCAAAAATACAATTGACAATTGTTGTGGTTTTGTTGAGAATTCCCTGAAAAATATACTCTTCTTCAAAAAAAAATGCAAAACAGGTAGTCATGATAACATAGCAAACTTTGGATTATATAATGATGAATTATGGCTGTAGAAAGGGTTAACGACATATCGTGGTGGTCTAAACATTATGTAACATTTTGGGCAATGGGTCATGATTTTGGCCAACATGACCCCAAAAATATTGGAAATTAACAAAACAAAACAAAGTTTCCACTGAATGAATACCTGATCATGAAGTTGCACGTTCCGAGCATGTGAGCTGAGCATATGGGGGTATAAATGGACATGGAAATCGGTTGGAATTCACACAGCGTTAAAGGGATCTCGCTCATGCAAAATGCCACATTGGATTGAAGCTCAGAGAAATAATGCCATTGGCCGCTTGGAAACAGGTGAATCAGCTTAGAGTGTAGCGAGAGTGTTCAGTGTCTCACTGAGCACCATCACACACCTGTGGAACCACTACCAAATCCAGGGGACAATGCAAGACCTTCCCAGATCCGGGAGACCCTGAGTGACCATCCTAGCCCAGGATTGATACATCCGCTTAGATCATTTGCGGGAGAGAACAACCACAGTGAGCACTACAGCGTCAGTGCTACCAGGTTGGCGGAGGATTTCAGATCAGACCGTTTACAACTATCTGTGCGAGGCAGGGCTGCATGCTAGACGGCCAGCTCATGACATCATTTTGAGGGCGCAGCGTCGTCGACAGTGAATTCAGTGGTGCCAAAGGCACAGGGCACGGCCTCATCAGAGAGGGAGAATAGTATGGTTCAGTGACGAGTCATGTTTCCATTTTTGCCGAGTTGATGGAAGATGCCTTGTGTACCAACATCGTGGAGAACATTTTGCGCATAGCTGCGTTCAAGATGCGAACAGATTTGGTGGTGATAGTGTTATGATGTGGGCAGCCATTTCACTCGCTGGTAGAACGGACCTCGTCCATGTTGAGGGTAACTTAATTGCCCAGAGGTGAAATTTTGCGGCCACACATGCTCCCCTTCATGGTATCAAAGAACTAAATATTTTCCTAAAGGCGACCATTAGAACGTTCAGGCAAAAAAAAATATGATCGCATCACTTTAATTTTGGCATTCAAATATCTTTGTCAAGTATAGCCCTTCAGACAACTTTTTCTGACCCCAAAAGCAGGGGGTCATGCAACAAATAAGAGAGAAAAATTGACAGCAAGGGAAGTACCGGTCACGTGCACATATTTTTCTGGGAATTTCCTACAAAAACACACCAAATGTAAATTGTATTTTTAGCTCACCAACTTTAGTTGTGTGAGCTTATGGCATGGCTCGATCGGTCAGCGTCGGCGTCAGCGTACGTGTCCAATAATGTTAAAGTTTCTGTTTAGGTCATTTGTTCGCCCTATTTCCATATCATGGCTTTTATAATGCTTCTTTTTGATGATTATTATCATTTTACCATGATTTAACCCCTCATACCCTACATTTTAGCCGTTTTTCTTGACATTTTTAGTTGCGTTTAGTTTTCTGTTTAGCTCAGAATTTCATGTTTAACCAAGTGTTTAGGTCAGCTGCTGTGCTCCTTCTCTTCCAATGGCACTTATATTCACTATACATGTTCCTCAGTATCATTGTTCCATGATTAACCCCTCATACCCTGCATTTTAAACATTTTTCTTGACATTTTTAGTTGCGTTTAGTTTTCTGTTTAGCTCAAAATTTCATGTTTAACTTAGTGTTTAGGTCAGCTGCTGTGCTCCTTCTCTTCCCATGGCACTTATATTCATCTTACGTGTTCCTCAGTATCATTGTTCCATGATTAATCCCTCATACCCTGCATTTTAAACATTTTTTTTGACATTTTTAGTTGCGTTTAGTTTTCTGTTTTGCTCAGAATTTCATGTTTAACTTAGTGTTTAGGTCAGCTGCTGTGCTCCTTCTCTTCCCATGGCACTTATATTCTTCATACATGTTCCTCAATATCATTGTTCCATGATTGACCCCTCATACCCTGCATTTTAAACATTTTTCTTGACAATTTTAGTTGCGTTTAGTTTTCTGTTTAGCTCAGAATTTCATGTTTAACTTAGTGTTTAGGTCAGCTGCTGTGCTCCTTCTCTTCCCATGGCACTTATATTCATCGTACATGTTCCTCAGTATCATTGTTCCATGATTAACCCCTCATACCCTGCATTTTAAACATTTTTCTTGACATTTTTAGTTGCGTTTAGTTTTCTGTTTAGCTCAGAATTTCATGTTTAACTAAGTGTTTAGGTCAGCTACTGTGCTCCTTCTCTTCCCATGGCACTTATATTCATCATACATGTTCCTCAGTATCATTGTTCCATGATTAACCCCTCATACCCTGCATTTTAAACATTTTTCTTGACATTTTTAGTTGTGTTTAGTTTTCTGTTTAGCTCAGAATTTCATGTTTAACTTTGTGTTTATGTCAGTTTCTGTGTTTTACTTTTAAGAGGTTGTGTTTAGGTAAGCTTTGTCGCATGTTATGAGCCTGTTTGATACGGTTCTTGTGTTTGCCAAAGTTACTATCAAAGAGGAATGTTGGTGAGCTATAGGGCGTTGGCGTCCTTCTTGTTAGAGATTGCATTCATTACTTCCGAGGTCAACATTTCAAGGCGGGTTTTTCTAATTCAAAGGCAGCTATTTCTAATTCATATATTTAGTTCAGTGATACCTTATGCAGAATGTCAAAGCCATTTTCCAGCATGACAACACCTGACCACACACAGCAAGGCTCACAACAGCAAGGCTCACAACAGCTTATCTACAGGATAGCAACATCGAAGTCCTGCCTTGGCCATCCAAATCACCAGATTTGAACCCGATCGAACATCTATAGGATCAAATGGATGAACGTGTGCAAAAATGTCAACCACAACCTCAGACATTACCACAGTTGGCACAAGCGTTGCAGGAAGAGTGGGCCACCATACCTCAGCCTTCCATCTGGAAACTGATTGCTTCAATGGACAGAAGGTGTCAAGCAGTTTTGGACTCAGATGGAGGTCACACAAGATATTGAGTTTGGATGACGTCGACTTGTGACGTTTACGTCTGAAACATCTCCATTTGTACTTCATTCATCCTTTAAAACTTAGGTTATGAATTGATTTCGTTCTCTATCTCATTATCCCATAACACAGGAACATCCCTCATCATAGAAAACCTGTTTTGCATTTCTTTTTTTGAACAATATATATACAGATGACTGGTACTTCCCTTCCTGACTGTTTTGTTTTTGTCTCTTATTTTTTAGCTCACCTGACTGCTAGTCAGTGGGAGCTATTGCCATCACTTTTGTTTGGCATCCATCGTCCGTTATCGTTTTGCAAACTTGACATCTTCTTCACAACCACTAGGCCAAATTCAAACATATATTGCACAGACCATCTATGGAGTATACCCTTTCTATATTGTTTAAATGAAGTAGCTGACATATTCAGGCTCTGGTTTATGCCCCAAAAGCTTAAAAACCTTTAAAAATCTTCTTCTCAAAAACTACCAGAGGGAATGCCTTGATATTTGGTATGGAGCATCCTTTGGTGTAGAAGATTAACGTTTGTTCAAGGGAAGTTGATAGGTCAATATCTGGGCTCTCTGTGGGGGCATATCCATTTTGCTCTGCCCAAAATTTCTTTTTCAAGAACTGGTGGCCAATTTCAACCAAATTTGGCATGTAGTATAAGTGGGTCCTAAGTAACTGATTCCCCCCCCCCCCCCCCCCCCCCGAAAAAAAAAAAAGAAAGAAGAAGTTTTCACAGCCCTGTTGCCCAGGGGCTAAAAATAGAAAAAAAATTCAAAAGCCCAATTATCCCAAACCCCAAGGAACAGAGAACTGTTATTTGGTATGAAGCATCCTTAGGACCGTTAGAAGTGATTGGTTTAAAAAAAATGGCCACCCATTCAATCAGGGTGCCCGGTAGAGGGTATTGAAAAAGTGATGAGTCAGAATTTTTGCTGTAGTTTATCCTGGAGGAAAATTGCCATTTTCTGAGAACCTTGCTTGACATATTGTTCTTAAATCAACAAAATTGCTGCTAGAAAACATTGTAATCTTGTTATTTTAATCAGAAAATTTTGTTTTGCAAAGATTTATTTCATGTTGAATGAACCCTTTTCAATGCTGGAAACATCTGATTCCTGTATGCATGTCTTTAATTTAACCCTCTCAAGACTTCAATGTGGGTTCCAAAGATTTTATTGATGCCATGAACAAACAAACCCTTCCAATGCTGTATATATATTTTTTTTTGGTTCCTTGGAAAAAAAATTGATGTGATTCCTGTATGAATATCTTTAATTTCACCCTCTCAGGACTTCAGTGTGTTTTTCCAAAAATTTTATTACCCGATCAACTCTCACTGCTGTGCATATATGTTTTTTTCTGTTTCTTGGAAACATTTATCTGATTCCTGTATGCATATATTTAATTTAACCCTCTCAAGACTACAATGTGGGTTCCAAAAATTTTATTGATGCCATGATCAAACACTTTCAGTTCTGTGCACATACATGTTTTTTTGCTGGTTCCTTGGAAAGAATTGATCTGATTTCTGTATGAATATCTTTAATTTAACCCTCTCATGACTTCATTGTGTTTTCCAAAGATTTTATTTTATGTTGAACACTTTCAGTTCTGTGCAAAGTATATATGTTTTTTTTTCTGGTTTTTTGGAAACATTTATCTGATTCCTGTATGGATGTCTTTAATTTAACCCTTTCAAGACTTCAGTATGGCTTTCAGATATTTCATTGATGCCTTGATCAAACCTTTTTCAATGCTGTACACATATATGTTTTTTCTGGTTTCTTGGAAAAAATTTCTCTAATTCTTGTATGAATATCTTTAATTTAACCCTCTCAAAGCTTCAAAGTGGTTTCCAAAGATTTTATTTCATGTAATACTGTTAAGGAAAACCTATTTCTGATTTCTTTAAAACTATTTGACCCCCCAAATAAGCCTCCATAAATTCTCTTTCTGTTTTGTTTACTTTTTTATGCTTGAACCATTTTCACACAGACTTGAATTTACTGGTAAAATTCTGTTTCTCCAGTTTGAAATCTTTCTTATTCTTTAAAACCACTGGGCCAAATTCATTCATTTACGGCACAGACCATCTTTGGAGTAAACCTTTTCTCCTTTGTTCAAGTGATGCTGCTGCCATCTTCAGGGCGGTGAAATTTATTCTTCTGATTTTTCCCTCCGAATTACTATATCTCTTAGGGTGGGGTTAATGCTCCATAAGCCTAATATGCTTTTAAAATCCTCCTTTTATAAGCCACTTGCAATAATGCTTAGATTTCTTGTTTGCAACTTACTTTAGTGATGCAGATTCACTTTTTTCAAATAAACTCAGTAAGTCAAATTTTGGGCTACACTCAATAGAGCTTGCTAGAAAGCTTTCCTAGGACCAGCAGAAATGAATGGCCAAAAAAGTTGCCTTTGGTAGTGTCATAGCAAATCAAAAAATTGCTCTTGCTGCTGATCACTTACTGATACACTCATCTCTTTTGACAACTTGAGGCAGGTAAGCGTTTTAGGCTCACTTGAGTCTCTTGTTTCATGACCCCCTGTTTTGGGCCAGAAAAGGGTATCTGAAGGGGCTATACTTGAGAAAGATATTTGAACGCCAAAATTAAATTGATGCGATCATAATTTTTTCTGCCTGAACATTATAATGGTTGGCAATGGGAAGATATTTAGAACTGTAATACCTTAACCCTTTACCCAACGAAGAGAATATCAAAATTTTTTATTTGAATTACAATTTTTTTTATTTTTTCCAAAAAATTCAACAAAACCATATCATGTGACCCCCTCATTGGAATGAGCTGGATGACCTCGTTCCAATGAAGGGGTCACATGTTATGGTTTTGTTGAAATATTTTGAAAAATTAATTTTTTTCAACTGCTCAATTTGCAAATTTTACGGCAGATGTGGGCGATTCGTTAGTTAAAGGGTTAATCACAGATTACTAACAACAGTGCCGATATAGTAAATTTGTTCTTCTAAATACAGCTCATGACACCTTCATTTGAAGAAGCTTTACCTTCAGCACACTGATGTTGCAACTACGAATTTAACCTTTAAGTCTTATTTGATTGAGCTCATAGAGTTCTGTCAAAACAAGATTGAATTTGTTAAATGTAGAGTTGTATGATGGTCCTGTGGAGATCCCAGGAAGTGAAACAATGCTTGTTTACAATAGGAAAGAAACTCTGTTTTACTGATAAAATAGGACCCAGTTACCAATGCTTGAGGTGGAAGTCCTCTAAAATCAGGGGCGGCAGAACCATTTTCAAAATGGGGGGTGCTGGATCAGACGATGGATGGTCGTCGGTACGAAAATTTTAAATTTCAGGATCCCAAAACCCCCATTTCCATGCATCTTTGTGGATATTTTGAGATTTTTCAGGAGATGTATTTGAAAGATTTCACACTTCGAGAGCTGTTAAAAAACGTCGGTAAAGCAAACAGGTGAGGTCTATTTATCAGCTTTGGTCGTAACGACCAAAGCTGATAAATAGCCTCACCTGTATGCTTTACCAAACGTTAACAGCAGTTATACTGTCTGTGGATTATTTTGTCTGGATTTGGTACTTGTATGTCTGTAAGATTATGATCTGCATCAGTTAACCAATTTATTAACAGACTGTATACATTTTAGCGTTTACAGCCACTTACTGTAAAAAATGATACAAAATCCATCGAAACTGAACCAGTACGAGAGAAACATAGTTGGCAAAAATATGGGAGAGCCTCTGGATCTGCCCCTTGTTTCACCAGTCATTGGTTGTGTTAAAATATCTGCATACAAAAAACATGGTGGGAGTGTATTCTTGCAACTGACAAATAGATTACAAAGAAAATTTGTATGGGGTTTTCAATTAAAATTGAAGGTCAGGACCTGCATGTAACCCGGTCAGACTAAAGGTTTAACAGTGCTTTATGTACAGGGATGCAGGTCACTGAAAAACTATTAATATCCATCCTGTGCCCCAGTCTGCCCTGTTAATGAGTTACTCGTATTCCCAAAGATTAGCGAAAGTGGACAACCCTATATTGTTCAATAAATACAGCAAGTTCATGTGAATTTGAATTCAATTTTCTAATTTGACATCATGCAGAAAGTAGAGGGTTATTCAGCTGAAAGCCTGTCATAATATATGAATTGGATAGAAAGAAAACATTCTGAGTTGAATGAATTTACGTCAACTCTTAACATTTGTCCAGGTTTTCCCTCTGCCCCAATATCCAGCAACAGTGTACTTAACCCCGAGTAACAGAAAAGATTTTAATACAAAGGGTATCTCTTGAATATTGTTTTGTAGTCAATATTTTACCTCCTGCAAACATTTGAAAAATATTTAAATAACTTCAGTGTGTAATTCACGCATTGCAGAATGCAATATGATATCAGATCAGGTGTTTTTTTTAACTCTCAACAAACAGATATAAAAATAAAAAAATTTCAAGCAGTGCATTTTCCCATTATGCAACTAGGAATTTAACCAAATTAATTTTGTTTGACAGAGCTCATAGTGAATTGGATGGTAAGAAAGCAGTTTTAAGTTTGAATGAATTTACATCAACTTGAACATTTGTCCACGTTTAACTGGGAGAGTGCTAAATTATTTTTGAAAGTTCATTTGTAATGTACATATTTTTTTTCAAAGACACCATGCCCACCAACAAAGGAAGCCTCAGTTTAACAAGATTTTGTTCATAAATAATTGTTTTGTAACATTTTATTGGAGAGTGCCCTCTGGCACTCTCCAATAAATTGTAACAAAACAATTTTGTAATTATGTCTCCCCTTCCCAGAAGGGAGACATATTGTTTTAGTGCATATTCTTCTTCTTCTTCTCATACAAACTTAGTCCGGGGCATAACTTTTTTGTCTTTTGACCTAGACCTTAGATATTTGGCATGTGGATGTATCACCATGAACCGGTGTGTCGCGTGCCATAGTGACCTTCATGTGACCTTGACCGTTGACCTAAAGGTCAGATTTATGTTCTTTTTTAAGGGAAACTTCATCCGAGCCAGAACTTTTTTGTCTTTTGACCTAGACCTTAGATATTTGGTATGATTGTCAATATTATTCACGTATATATAATTTGCAGTGCATTAAATAGAAAGGAAGGGGAGACATATGTTTTAGTGTGCTAAAACTGTTTCTAGTAACATTTGTGTTGATACTACCCTGCAAACCACAAGCTAGTGCATACAGTGTGAATCTACTAATGTGGCTTTGAGCACTTTTCAATAGAGCCATGATAGTTGCTACTGGAACTCAACTAGTTAAAATTCCTGCCAATTTTACCCACTGCCACCCCGTGGGAACCCTGGGAAGTGAAGCAGTGCTTGTTTCACTGGTAAAATAGGACTCCGTCTCTAATGCTTTGGGTGCGAGTCCTCTAAAATAGGCAACATGGGGTATAAACGATTGACTGACCTTGACTTTATCTCCATGCTGTGGTCATGATTAGCAAGTGTGCAGAAGTATGTGACCTTAAACACCAATAAATAATAATAATAATAATTTACCCACTGTCTAACAACAGTGTACTCAACCCAAAGTAGTAGATAAGAGCTTACTACAAAAGGTATCTCTTGAATATTGTTTTGTAGTCCATATTATACCTTGTGCAAATGCTTGAAAAAATATTTAAATAACTTAAATGGGTAATTCACACATTGCATAATACAATATGTTATCTTCCAATCAGCACGTATTTTGTCTGTATTAACTCCGCAACTGTTGTGTATCAGACTCCTTGATACAGATGTTTGTATCAGGAGATCGGATACAAGCACTTTCCTTTCGCGTGAGTTCCATTTTTAGCTCAACTTTGGCGAAGCCAAATTTGAGCTTATGCCATGGCCCGTCGTCCGTCTGGCCGTCTGTCCGTCAACAATTGGATACGGCTCGGGCTAGAGGCCGTATTTATGAACCGATCTTTACGAAACTTCTTGGGTACCTTTGTTATGACCGTGGGACGAGAACGAGTGTTTTTGGGTTTGGTCCAAAATTCAAGATGGCTGCCAGCCGCCATTTTGTACCGACAATGCAGAAATCTGTTTTTTGTACAGAACTTCCATATGAAAGCTATGATTTGAATAATTTTTTGTATGAATGTTTAGTACCATGGGATACATCACATATAATACGGGTTTTTTTCTCTTGCATAAATTATGCAAATTAGACTAACTTTGATGTTTTTTGGTGTTACTTTCAGCACTGTAAGTGCAAATGCCAATACGGCTCGGGCTAGAGGCTGTATTTATGAACCGATCTTTACGAAATTCCTTGGGTACCTTTGTTATCACCGTGAGACGAGAACGAGTGTTTTGGGGTCCGGTCCGAAATTCAAGATGGCCGATGGCAGCCATTTTGTACAAAATTTGGTGCAATCAGATTTTTGCACAGAACTTCCATATGAAAGCACTGATTTGAATAATTTTTTGTGTGAATGTTTAGTACCATGGGAGACATCACATATAATACGGATTTTTTTCTCGTGCAGAAATTATGCAAATTAGATGAACTTTGATTTTTTCAGTGCTACTTACACACAGTAAGTACACATGTCAATATGGCTCGGGCTAGAGTCTGTATTTATGAACCGATCTTCACGAAACGTCTTGGGTACCTTTGTTATCACCTTGGGACGAGAACGAGTGTTTCTGGGTGCGGTCCAAAATTCAAGATGGCTGCCAGTGGCCATTTTGTACCGAAATTAGGTCTAATCAGTTTTTTGTACACAACTTCTATATACGGCTCAGGCTAGAGGCCGTATTTATGAACCGATCTTTACGAAACTTCTTGGGTACCTTTGTTATCACCGTGGGATGAGAACGAGTGTTTTTGGGTGTGGTCCAAAATTCAAGATGGCCACCAGCAGCCATTTTGTACCAAAATTAGTGCAATCAGTCTTTTGTGCAGAACTTCTGTATGAAAGTTCTGATTTGAATATATTTTTGTATGAATGTTTAGTAACATGGAATACATCACATATAGTACGTTTTTTTTTCTCGTGCAGAAATTATACAAATTAGATTAACTTTGATTTATTCAGTGCTACTTATACACTGTAAGTGCACATGTCAATACGGCTCGGGATAGAGGCTGTATTTATGAACCGATCTTCACAAAACTTCTTGGGTACCTTTTTTATCTCCTTGGGACGAGAACGAGTGTTTCTGGGTGCAGTCCAGAATTCAAGATGGCTGCCAGTGGCCATTTTGTACCGAAATTAGGTCCAATCAGTTTTTTGTCACAACTTCTACACAGCTCATATTTGTGAACTGATCCTCACGAAACTTCTTGGGTACCTTTGTTTTCACCTTGGGACAGGAATGAGTGTGTTTTGGGGTGCCTTTGTTATCACTGTGCTATGAGAACAAATATTTTGGGGTTCAGTCAGACCCACTCTGGGACTCAAAGATTTCTTTTCTAGTTTAGCATCTGACTGTCACCCACCTTTACAATACTTACCTATACATTTGTTACAGGCAACGGTCAGTATTTATGTACAGACTGTTACAATACTTTATATGTAATTCGGTTATCAGGTCATTACCTAGATGTTTGTCATTGCTGTGTCACATACTATACATGTACATGTCTTTGTCTTGTCAAGTTGAGCTACAGTGTCATTGTCACTTTCATTTTTCTTTTTGTTCATCTGTACGAATAACTAGTTTATTATATATATAGACTGTTGGACTTCTATGCTAGTGGTCCCGAGTTCAATCCCCATCCGGGATGACCCGCGTTGTGTCCTTGGACAAGGCACTTTATCCTGGTTTCCTACATGGGAGCACGACGACACCATGTACTAAGGCACACTGCACATCGATGGTGAACATGTCTTCAACCACTGTAACTCTGCTTGAGTGGAGCTTGAACAGAGTTAGAATGTTGAGGAGCTGATAGTTGCTCGTCGATGCTCGGTGGTTCTCTCTCCGGTACTCTGGCTTCCTCCACCCATAAAACTGTCACGGTCATGATTAGCCATTGTGCATAAGTATGTGACCTTAAACACCAATAAATAAATAATACTAGAGATAGGTTTGGTATTGGTGTCTGTTATTTTCAGAGTGTTTACGGTGGTATTTGTTGTATATATTCAGTATGTCACTTGACTGGTGTTTGCCGATAGTACAAGGGTAATTCTCATCAGAAAAATACAGAATAAGTTCTGGTATCATACTACCACAACACCACAAAGGCCGCTACCAATGAGCTCAACACTGGCATTCTAGCATTCTTTTGCCAATACAAATGATATCTACAGTAAATTTGTGACTTGTTCCAAACACACCTTAACCTTTAAAGGCCTATATTTCAGGTTTTCGTGATCTTGCCCCAACTTACCATTATCAAGGAATTTAACCAATTCAATCTTGTTTGACAGAGCTTGTTGAGCTCTGTCAAACAAGATTGAATTGGGTAAATTTCTAGTTCCATTATGGAAAAAATTTGCACCTTGAACTTTAGATATTTCGACATCAGTGTGCAGAGGGTTTACATGCAGTCAAGACGACTATAGAAATCACAGCTAAGTGAATTGTACAGGTTGTAGTCTGGTAGGAACTCAGGACAATTGCTTTAATACCGGTAGTTAACAAAACTGAAAAGAAAAACTGTCACATCTTTCATGAAAATGAACACTTCAGCTTCGATATTTAGTGATTGGTTTTGTTTGGTTTTTCGGTATCCCAATCATATACTGTTGGTTCACTTTTTCAGTATGTTGCCTGTCTGTGGTACTGTATGTTACATCATATTTTTTCTCTCTTTTCAGCATTGGCTCTCCCCTGGAAAGACTATCTCATCACAGTTAAAAGGTACGTTTTAATCAAAAGAAAATTAATTTTAAATACGCCTTTTTAACCCTTTACCAAGCATAATAGCCATCCAGGCAGATCTGTTCATTCATAGACATTCCTACTCAAAGTTTAGTATTTTTAGCTGCAACTAGCAGCTCTATAAGTGGCAGTGACGGTCTGTTGGTCGGTCGGTGGGTCGGTTGGTCTGTCTGTGACCAACGAGTTTGTCTGTGACCAATGAGTTTCAAAACTCAATAACTTTTGAAATACTTGATGGAATGACTTTATATTTGGCAGGTAAGTGTAGCTTATTGATGTCTAGCCACTGTTCAATGCATGTGTTGTTCCAAATATTTTTCTTGGAGTTACGGCCCTTGAGGAACTTAGAATTTTGTGAGATTGCACCACCCGTCGCAGCTACGGCGTCGATGTCGCGATTTTTTTTCCAATATTTTCCTCAAAAGTACAGTTGAAACCAGAAATCCTGTCACTGTATCGTGCACTGTTTTGAAGTAATAGCACATTGAGTAAATGCACTTTTGCAGCGAAGTTTTGCCCCCATCAAACTGCACCATTAGTGTAACTCCGTTCCTGTAGTTAGGGCACTCTGTACAATTCTATATTAGTAAATAGAGATCTTTAACATCATTCTTTACCTCCACTGAGATACATGTAATGGCATAACTAGATTTTAAAATTCAACTGCGTATACAGAATGAAGAGAGTGGATTACTACTTAATCGCAGCACCATATATTCACCACTCGAAAAGTATTTATAATTGCTCATAACAAGCACAAGAAACACTTGCAAACTTTCATCACATGGACCTCCAGGTACAGCCTGATGGTCCCTGTGTTGAAATTTGCAAGTGCTTCTTGTATTTTGTCCTCAAAAATTGTGAATACTTAGCAAGTGAAAAATCTTAACCTCTGTGAATAAGTAGTAATCCACCCTACACATACTGTAGTTTCAATATTTTCTCTCTGTTTGATCGGTTCAGTTTGTAATTTCGCTACCTGACCTCGCAAATAGCACATTATGATTTGCATTGCATAGCACAAATGCTCTTGCATATTCCAAATTACTTCATTCCTCTGCAGTACGGAACGCATTAACTAACGAACATTTTCTGTGCTAATTGTGACTGGACTTCTTGTTTTAGCATTCAACTTCCTTGGTACGAGTTCATAATAGGTTGTATCTTTTAGGCAAAAAGAAATTTTTTACTGTTATTAAAATTTGTTTTTGCAACCGTCACCTTCCATCTATAGTCCTCTTAGGTAAAGAATTGACACCGGTTCTGCCTAGTATTTATTTGAATAGAACAACACTTACTTGCCACTGCATTGTGGTTTCCTTGGGGTACGCAACTTTCCTATGTCTATTTTGCAATTTGACTCAATATAACAGTCAACCCTATCCTAACAACAACTTTAGACAAGGCAAATTTTTATGTCCACCGGCCCCCGACTTAGGTCGGGAGGCATATAGTGATTAAAGTGTGCATGTGTCCGTTCATGTGTCTGCATGTGTCCAGGCCAATAACTCAAAAACTGTTAGGGCCACAGTCATCAAACTTCACACAATTATAAAGGATCATGGGAGGATGCGTCACACACCATAGTCGGGTTCGTACCTTCAAGGTCAAGGGCACATTTCAAGGTCACACTAAAAATCGATCAATATTTGTGTCTCAGCCATAACTCAAACGAATCATAGTACAATTGTTAAACTTTTTACAAATGTTAAGGACAGTCAGAAGGTGTGTTGCATATAATAGTTTCTGCCGCATCTGCAAGGTGAAGGTCACAAGGTGGGGGTGGGGGGGGGGGGGGGGCATGTGTTACCTTAGTAACATTCTTCTTGTTCTTAAATAATTTTCTCAGTATGGGGAACCTGGGAAGTGAAGCAGTGCTTTGTGGCATGTGATTATTAAAGTTTATGAGAAAGCTGATCCCTATATAATTATAGTATAAATATCATTATTTATGGACCCAATAACAGAAGTAACAAAACACTAATTTGATGAATATGACTAAACACTGTTTATTTATTGTTTAACACTAACATATACATATCGACAAATGTACAGTGAAGCCAAAAGTCGCGAAAAAACCAAAAAGCACCCTACCTTGAAAAAAGTTGTTAGAAGGTGGGCAGCCAACCGCCAAAGATACGGACAAACATGTGCCCTTGCAATGAATGGAGAAAAGGGGATCTGCCAGGTCCGTATCACGCCAACTTTGCCACATGCACATCGAGTCTATAAAGACTTCAATTATTGGGTCCATAAAAGAAATAAGCACTGGTGTTCATTTCTCATTTATCACAACACTTTCAAAAAAGCAGGGATATAGTGTTGATCTACATCCATACTTCCGTAGTCCATACATCTGAACATAAATATAATGTCTGAAACTTCCTACTCTTCTTAACTCTTAGAAGTCAGGAGTCAAGTTTTTTTGCCTGTGATGTAATACGGCAGATAATCTGGTTGTGACGGTTCAGCTATCTTTGGGCTGGGGGAGAATTAAACACTGAGCAGGTGCTTCTAGTCAAGTGTCTTCTGCCTCAATAGGCAGACGGCACTTGACTAGAAGCACCTGCTTTACTGTAAGTTTTTCGCGGTATGTCATGTTCAATAAATTCATTCTGATTCCCTGTCTTCTAAGAGTTAAGTATGGTATTTACACAATAAAAATACAAGTGTTTTAAATTTTGTTGCCAGGTGGACTATGTTGTGCCACTTGAAAATATTACTAAAATAATGGTTCCATCTCCTAGGGTAGATACTTGAATCATTTAACTCTTAACCGGCTAAGTATTTTCAAGTGTTTTTATGCCCCCCCGCCAATTTGGTGAGGGGCATTAAGTGTTACCCCTGTCCATCCGTATTTACGGACGTCCATCCTGAATATGGTTTCCAGACAATAACTTTAGTCTGACCAAACAAAATGAAACAAAATTTTATACATAGGTTTATAATCACATAATACAGGTTGGGATTGATAGTGGGCTTGGTCTGATATTTTTTGGCAGAGTTATGGCCCTTTTCAACTTAGAAGGCATGTTGATATTAGTGTTGTACGGTTAACCGTTTTTATAAGTCGGTTTCGGTTTTGCTTGAAAACCAAAACCGTGTAACTGGTAAATGAGTACGGTTTCGGTTTTCTCCTAAAATGTCGGGAAGAGATGTTTTCTTTATTCAGTTTGCACTAACAATGTCTGAAATGTCAAGCTTTGTCAGGAAATAACAGTGTCGTCAATGCATGCCACATTCTGGGTGTAAAGGGGTCACTGCTGCATGTGCAGATCACTCGAGAATGATGTATGACAAGTTGTCAATCACACATAGTTGACGTAAAAATGGGTTGTGTTTTCTGTGAGAATGACAAAACAGACAGCCAACACACCTACATTTCACTGATTACAGGAAATACCTTACGCAATTGGCTTCGTTTTTGAACAGGTTTGTATGACAAAGTCAATCAGTTTAATTAAAATTACTTATCTATAATCTGTTGGACAGGGAATAATATCATATCAGAAAAAGGTCTTGGCATTTCACTGTCGTATTGGAAAATAACATTTGTCACACGTTGCCCCACCACGTGCTTCGGATGTAGTGTGTTACCTCCCTTGATGTGCTTATCCGGGAAGAGGTTTTACTGCAATTCAGTCTTGGGACGTTCCGACCCGAGACGATTTGTCCTGAAGGCTTCGGCCCACTAAAAACACGAAACCGCAAGTTCTTATTCTATTCAGTTCAATATATGAAGGCCAAAACGTCTTGAACCGAAACGTCCTGAGGCAAAGCGTCCAAGACCGAATCGTCCATATCCACGGGAAAAAGCTGCGTTCCGTACTATCGCTGTCAACGTGCCACGGTTGCATTCCCACAAACTTAATTTAAGGGGCCAGCCAAAGGAACAAATCAGCGGTAGAAATAGAAATTGGAATGGCAAGAGGCAAACGCAAAAAAGTTACAATTTATAACAGTACACCAGTGAATTTGTGAAATCAATTCCGTTGAGCTAAAACCATTGCGTGCACGAGGTGTGTGTGTGTGGGGGGGGGGGGGGGGGGGGGGGGGGGGGGGGGGGGGAGGACAATAGGTATTTGGTGATTCGTTTTGAAGCTCATCCAGCTACAAACAATATGACTTTCCCATTCCAGGCTGACATGAAATGATTGCTGATTATTTTACTAGGGCGGGTGGTGGCACTAGCCACCACTGTGTTTGTGTGTGTGTTTGGGGGGGTGGGGGGGGATATTGAAAAGAGTCCATACATCAGTTCATTGTCAAATATGTTAGGATGGGTGTCTAGGTGACCCACTTGGCAACGCTTGTTATTATTTGCAATGCCTGGTAGGGTAATTTTGTTAGGCTGCCCAGGGCCTCACCCAGGAGTGAGCACTGAACAGAGCCCTGGGAAATTGTGAATTAGATCTTTTCACACCCATGTGTTAATATCAATTCATCATAGACTCTCTATGCCTGAACTTAAAGACAAGAGGTGGGGGGGGGGGGGGGGCATGTGCCTAGAATTGGTGAGTGGTGATATTCTAAGAACACTGTTACATTTTATTTTCTTTTATATTATATTTTGTTTTGATAATGCCTGCCATTTATACACTTAGCACAAATGCTAGCCAATGCCAATTAAATCATCATTGAAAATATGACAGTATGGGCATTATATCGACACTATATAGTTTCTGTTGGAAACTGCAGATGTCTTACTATAAAAAACCGAAAACCGACCTATAAACCGAGTTTTGTTTAAAAAACCGAACCGAAACCGAACCGAAACAAGAAAAATAAAACTGCACAACACTAGTTGATATTGGTTTCCTGATGATAACTTTAGTTTGATTGAATGAAATGAAACACAGTTTTATACATAGGTTTATAAACACATAATTCAGGTTGGGATTGATAGTGGGTTCGATCCAATATTTTTTTTTGCAGAGTTATGTCCCTTTTCCAACTAAGAAGACATGTTGATATTGGTTTCTGCATGGTAACTTGCATTATAGGCGTCCGATTTCAATGAAAGTTGGAATATGGCTTACTGTAGACAATATACCATATGGGTTTGATTTTGAGTGTGATGCGATAATTTTTATCTGAGTTATGACCCCCTTTTGAACTTTGTTAACCACTAAATATAGTTTATCATAAAACAGGGACATTGGTGTCCCATGACACATTTGGTGGCCTGCTGTATTGGTGCTATAGTTTTATTGAGATAAGATAGGATAAGATATTTATTAATTCAATATCAACAAAGATAAATGACTAAAAATTCATGCTTGGCAGTGGGTGGGGTGGGGGGGGGGAGGGGGGATAGCCACTCTTGACGTTAAGAGCTGAAACAGTTAACCGGTTAACCGTTAGTGATTCATTTTCAATTATGACTGGTCACGAAATCTGCAACCGTGGTTAACCGTTACATATATTTACAATGTATATAGTACAGGCAGAATGCAATTAAAATTAAAAATATCTTCAGATTTTGGTCGCCCTATCGAATAGCACATGTTAGAATTAGAAATACTGTTTTGTAGCTAATGATATCTGTTTCCCTTTCCTGTTGTTAGCTTGACAAAGTAAGATAAGCTATTGCCATCATTCGTGCGAAAGTCTATTAGTCTATTCACATTTTCTTTAGCACAGGCTACATACACCCCATAGTTCTTGTCCAATCATCACAAAATTTCATATGCAGTTTCGAGGTTATGTCAAGATGAGAATGTCCCATTTTGGTTGCGATCATTCAGTGATGACGGCTGCACAGGCCCGAAACCAGAAAACCTTTAGCACAGTCTGCAGGTCATATTTATGAAGGGATTTCATTGTACCTCGGTAGGATGACTCCATATAAAGTAGAGATGAGAACGTCCTATTTTGATCGGTCATCTGTGACAGCCACACAGGCACATGACCTAGATTTGTTTAGCACTGTCTACAGTTCATATTTATGAAGGGATTTCATTGTGACTTGGTAGGATGACTAGGTATGATATCTAGATGAAACTATCCTATTATGGTTGTGATCGATCAACCCTGACCACCGGACCAGCACATGACCTCGTGATGGCCAAATCAACCTAGGCCTCAATTCTTTAGAACAGTGTACACCTCAAATTATTCTTGTTGAAAACATAGCATGTAGGATACAGAATTTAACATATTCTCAATTACAGTGGAGCTCACTTAACTGGATATCTCTTAATTGTATATCCCTGTTAATTGAGAATAATTTTCAAACACAAAACCATTTACCATACCTTCAGTACAAATTTGATCTGTTAATTGCATATGGGTTGTAGAGTAAACTACTGTTAATTGTATATAAATTGTTGTGCTATGTCATAAAAATTACTGTGACACTCACCAAATTCCCCTTATTTATCAACGTTTTTGGCCTCACTACATCCAATACAGGCATTTATTCTATTATATCTTGTTTGACAGAGCTCTATGAGCTCTGTCAAACAAGATATAATAGAATAAATGCTCAGTTTAACTCCAGAACACAGGAAAATGACCAAATCCCTGTTAATTGTATACTCGTGTAAATTGAAAAATTTTCACCGGCAAAATGGATATTCAATTAAGAGGATTCTACTGTATCACAATTCTTGTCTTATTTCTTAATCCTTTCATAAACATTGAACATTAAATGTGTTTCATCAAACACAATACACATTCAAGTTAAACTGCAATGTCATTGACACTTTCATTTTTTTTGTCGTTGCACAACTTATTTATTTATGGGTGTTTTAAGGTCACATATTTCTACACAATGGCTAACCATGACCGTGACAGTTTTACGGGTGGAGGAAGCCGGATTACCTGGAGAGAACCACCAGGCAATGGTGAGCAACTGTCAGCTCCCCAACATACCAACTCCTCACAAGCAGGGTTAGCATTGGTTGAAGACAGGTGCACCATCGACGTGCAGTACGTCACCGTGCCCCCACGTGGGCAATGGGGGTGAAGTGTCTTGCCCAAGGACACAACGCGGTTGCCGCAGGTGGGATTCAAACCGAGGACTTCTCAGCTTGCAGTCTGCACCTCTACCAACTGAGCCCCCCCCCCCCCCCCCCCCCCTGTTGCACAATTAAAACAAAATGATCTGAAAGTGATAACTGACGAGATTTTGTGAACTCTGCGACATTGTTCCATTTGCCATGTTTGAAGTCTCTGATTCGTAGTTCATCAGTATTTTAGCTAACCCTTCTTGTGTTCTCTTGCTTCCTCCACCTGTAAAAACTGTTCTGTCAAAAATGTCATTAAAACCTGCCCACCAAAAAGTTAATTATAAAAAATTATCTTCCAGCACTCCAGTTAACTGGTTGAGTGCTGAATATTTTCGGTGAAGGCCTGGGAAGTGCCATTTCCGGCAATCTGGGAGGCATTTTTTGCCAAATTGTTTGGGCATGTTATGTGCCAACCAATGGTGGCATTCCACTTAGATGGTGTTATCGATGACACCCTTGTCAATAGAGCCATGATAGTGGCTTCTATCATTCAACCAGTTACAGTTAAAACTAGAAGTCCTGTCCCAAAATGTGCACAAATAGCATGTCGATCTGCGCGTTAATCTACGTGTTATGACCATAATAAGGCTATCAAATTCTGTACATATGGCCTGTGGACAAGCAATATTTCAGCCAATGGACCTCCGGGTAACCCGGAGGTCCATTGGCAGAAACATTGCCTGTTTTCTATGAGTAACCAGGAGAACCTGCCGTGCTTTGGATGCTCTTCGATATGGCAATTGCGCGCTATTCCTACGCGCAATTAAGCCTAGATAAGCGCACAGTTCGTGACAGGACTTCTAGTTTTAACTGTAAGTGAATTGGAATTTTTTAAAGAATTAACCCTTTACCCAATGAATCGTCCACATCCGCCCACGTAATATGCAGATTCAGCAGCTGAAAAAATATTTTTCAAAACATTTCAACAAAACCATAACTTGTGACCCCTCTTTGGAATGAGCTTATTGAGCTCGTTCCATTGAGGGATCACATGATAGGGTTTTGTTGAATTTTTTTGAAAAATTAAAAAAATTGATATTTAAAATACTAAATTTTGATATTGTCTGCATTAGGTAAAGGGTTAAATCCTCAGATTGACGGATTCTACAACTTATACTGTGTTTAAACCTTGCTATGTCAACATTTACTTATTCATTATCCTGTTATTATGTAATCCTGTGTAGAGTATAGAAATGGTTGGGAATTAGTTGACAATTCTTCTTTTAGAGATGTTAGACTACTGTCTTACTTGTATCAACAGAAAGAAGGTAATCTGTTCCAAGTTTAAACACAAAAATTTAACCTGCCCCATATTGATAGAACAGCTGCTGCATCAATTTAAATTCCTGACTGTGTAGCTATATCCTTGAGAGATTAGGTCATCAAGGTTGGTATTACTTGAACTGTTGTTTGTACTGGAAGGTTATATTCAAGACAATATTGCAGATTATGGTACACCTAACAACATCTAACTATAAATTGTAATTTTGTGTATCTCTGTTAAAGTGTGAAAGGTGGAAGGTTATTAATTTCCGTCTATCAATATAAGTTATCTCTGCCAACATGTACCGTAAATGGAGATCTAATACCTGGATGTCGGGTTTTTAAACTCTGAGCCACAGACGAGGTGTTTAAATGAGACTTCCAGATATTAAATCTCCATATACAATACATGTTGGCAAAGATAACAATTTTGTCCCCTTCGAAACACAATAGAATCATGAATGGAAATAAATTTGTGGACACATTTTTCACACCCCGCAATCGGACGAAATTCGTGAATAAATGTTTTGTTTTTACAAATGCCGAAGACAACAGATAGAGTTACATCCCATGGGTCATTTAGGAAATGAGTAAACAGTATTTTGTTTACATATTGTCCCCCCCGATATTTGCTCATATTTTATTTTTCTCAAGTTGTTTCATTTAATTATTCAACTATTTAATTTATAACAGTGACCGTTGGGAACGGCGAGCGGTTGTGCCAACACACCATCGCGCACCGCTTTTTCGTATACCGCGAGTAATTAGTCGCGCACGTTTATCTTCCGGTCGTGTTCAAAGCCTTCGTCGGAGAAGTGCAAAGTACAGAAGAAGCTGTCATGAGCAGGGGTCAGCCGAGTGGGCGACTTGGGCGAAGAAGTCGCCTTGTCATTCCTCAAGTCGCCTTGGCTTACATTGGGGGTGAAATTCAAGTCGCCCTCCCAAACTTCCTTGGGAGACATGGCAGTTTACTGTATTTTCTTATGTTTTATTTTTTAAAAACACACGCTTCCGCAAAAAACAGTAAACACGGTTGTTGTTAAAGTCCGTCACACGGCTATGAAAATAGCCTAAACTAGCCCAATTTTATATTTCTGAAAAGAATTGCAATGGCGTAGTCGTTCGAACAATTCGCCCCAACTGATAGCAACCAGCACAAAATGGCTATTTAAAAACAAAATACCAGACAACAACGAATCACACAAGACACGCATCGAGTTAATTAGAATTTATTAAAGTTAACCATCGTTTCAAAACCAAAAAAATGTATTGGAGACAGTTCGTCCATATCGAAATTGCTTGCGGTTACGCTCTGTTCCACTGAAAAATTGGCTGCATTGAAATTCGCCCCGCAATTTGCATTGAATGTTTTTCTTTGAAAACTTGTGAAGTTTGTTGGAAGGGGGTTAAATGTAATAAGGCTACAATAGAAATCACAGGTATTTGGATGGATAAGAATGGCAGACCTTCAAAGCACCAATCGCACGTGTCAGTGAAAGATGGTTGGCAGAAATTGTCAGTTTTCTGAACAGTGTATTATTAGTTTACCCAGCGCAGCCGGGAAGGGAGACAACTGAAATGTTTTGTCATTTACCAAAGAAATTAATTAACTCAAATTGTTAATAACGCTTAATTTACGAAGGATATCGAAAACTTTTTTAACTACGCTTTTCAACTCAGTTAGGGTATTCAGAAACCATGAATGACCCAGCTTCTTATATGAACTTGAAATTTATTTTAAACACTTTAAATATTTTTTTAAAAGAATATACCTTCTGTTACAGAGAAGAACACTCTCACCATGGGTCATACTAAATTTCAAATCCACATCGTTGAGGCAAATACAAAATCAACTGCACGGTAACCTTAGTCATCACTGTTAGGCAAAGAGTTAGGGGGTATTCAGAAACCATGAACGACACAGTTTTTTGTAGGGTGGGGGTGGGGGATTTTAACCTACATTCTGTTATGTAACCATCTTGACTTAGTTTTGTGTGTGTTTGTATAAACTTTTTTATTTATTTTTTTCTCCACAATTGTGTCCTCTATGTTCATTTATTTTGTCACGATGTCATATACGTTTTATGTTTTTTTTCTGATTTCTCCTTCATGTCCACTGATTTCTCCCTCCTGGGTCCTGACTTCTCCCTAAAGTCTCTGAAGGGAGAAGTCACTTCTCCCTAAAATCAGCTGCCAGGCTGACCCCTGGTCATGAGCGACCACCCTTGGGACTTGCCAAAAATGGTCGTTAAAGACAGGTGGTCGCTGACGACAGGTTTGCTGAGAAGGGGTGCATTTCGAGTTTCGCTTTCACGATGCTTGAAGAGAGAAACGAAATGCGCCGATACTGGAGATAGCATACTTTAACCCCTCCACACAATCACATCTAAAAAAGAATTACCGAATGTGAAGACGTTTCGGCCCAATTTCTAAGACGTTTTGGCCTCTTAGGGCCGAAACGTCTCAAGGCCGAAACGTCATAAAACCAATTATTTTGGAAATCGCGCGTTATTAGGCCTACTGATTTCTCAACAGCAATCACCACCAATCCTCGTTATTCCACCTGGGGGCGAATTGGCCCGAGGCATTATTTTAAAAATCACTCTCCTAAAATTTTTCACTCTCGTAAAATCTAAAAGTGGAGAGTGAATTTCCACTCTCCTGCTCTCCCCGCTCCCAACGGTCACTGTTATAACGACAAAATATGATGGAACTGTCAGAAATTTGATATAATTGTGACAATTTTCAGGTTTTTGGGTTTGATTTTTGTAACGAGGTGAGCGGAAGCAAAAAGCTTTCATTTAAACCATATACCCCAATGTTTCACGTGCACTTATACCCTGGATGTTGCATGCTCTCATATACCTTGGATAATGGGAGCACCCTTTGCCATGGCTATTTGTCCAAGGCATTCTGACCAATCAAAAGACAGAATTTATCGGGATATAAGGGCAATCTCATTTGTACATATAGATTTTAGTTTCTTTACAAGGAACGTGGTGACCCTGTGGTTAGAGCATTGGACTTTAAACCAAAAGGCTGATGCTTTGATCCTGACCCGCAGTAACTGTTGTGTTCTTGGCCAAGACACTTAATCCTGATTGCCCAGTTGGGGTCACAGTGGAGCTGTGTACAAAGGCATACTGCCTATTGATGGTGTACTTGTCTTCAGCTGAGGCTAACTCTGCTTTTGTGATGAGCCGATAATCAGAATCAACAATCAGAACCGGCAAGATATGGGGCATTGGCCGTAGAGCTGAAACAGTTGGCTCATTTTCACAACCCACTAACTGAGAGTTATAACTAGGGCTGTCACGATTATTTGATTAATCGACTGTTGATCGGTCACGGTAAAATTGATTAGTATTTTTCATTGTCGAATAATCAGTAAATTGTATCCCGTTTTAGACGTTTAATAATTAAAAGAAAATTTGATGAAAAAACTATTGTTTCTAAAGGTAAAGAGTTAAGAACATCGATGTTAAACCCCCCAAGAAGCTGTTGGAAGCAATTGTCTTTCAGGTACATTCATCAAAGCTTTGATGTTCTGAACTTTTGAACCGTCAGTGTAATAATCAAGACCGGTCGGCAGTTGCGAAGTTCGCAACTGCCGACCAGTCTTGATTGTTACACTGACGGTTCAAAGGTTCAGAACATCAAAGCTTTGAATGTACCTAAAAAGGATCATCTTCGTTGTTTCCTTGAGGTAAGTCAGATGACTTGAACTTCATTTTTATCAACTTCAAAGAGAGGGAGGGGGGGCTTTTAGGTATCATCGATTATTTGCGACGATTAATCGATTCCTAAATTTAAAAATCGTGACAGCCCTAGTTATAACCGGATAATATCCAGTTTTCTGTAGCCATTATTTCACCGAATCTGGGTTCAAAACTAAAGGAATTGGAAAGCAGTGTTCTCAGAAACTGTTCTGTAGTGTGTATACAAACGAACATTGTTGAGTACTCGACAATGTTTGTTGGTATACATACTACGGAATAGTTTATGCGGTTACTCAGTTCTCACGGAAAATGCCAATCATTAACAAAGTCTTGAATGCCAAAGTCGATTATTTCTCAATATACACTGCGCTGCTTCGAGGTGTCATCTACGTTCTAACCGTGGAATGACGATCGCTGTCAATATTTTGGATAACCAGTTGACGTTTTTTTTTTAAATTGGTTAGGTAGGTAACCGGTTTCAAACTGGTTATCAGGTTAAGCTTTTCAGTACTAATTGGCCGATTATGTGAGCCTGCAGTTATTATTAAACATATTTTATTGTCGTTAGATTTTGGCTGACAAAAGGATTGGAACACATGTTATTGCAACTTATTGGAGTTCCTCTTCTGACATAAAATAACAAAGCATGCATAAAATATTTACATGAAACGACAGTTGGACAATTTTTTCATACTGAGTTACAGTTAGAACTAGAAGTCCTGTCCTGAAATGCGCACAAATAGCATGTCGATTTGCACGTTAATCTATGCGTTATGACGATGGTAAGGCTAACAAATTCTGCACATACGGCCTGTGCACAAGCAACGTTTCAGCCAATGGACCTCCGGGTAACCCAGAGGTCCATTGGTAGGAACATTGATTGTGTTTGCTATGGGTAACAAGGAGAACCTGCCATGCTTTGGGTGCCATTCGATATGGCAATTGCGCGCAATTCCTACGCGCAATTGAGCCTAGATAAGCGCACAGTTCGTAACAGGACTTCAAGTTTTAACTGTAGATATGTTTTAATGAACAGAAAGAGGAGAAAAGTTAAGAAGGTTAAGGTTACCAGTCATTGGGTAAAAGTGTATTCAGTATGTGGAGAGTGCATTGTGACCAAATCACCTGAAGAGTGGAGTTATTACCCAAAATATCACCTTCAAATTCCATATATATGGACAAACAAAACAAAACACAAGCAATGTTTCAGCCGGTGGACCTCCAGGTTTAACCTGGAGTAGGGCTGTCGTGACTATCATTTTTTGTAATCGACTAATCGTGACCAGTAATCGACGGTTAGTCGATTAATAGTCGCTTCCCATGATTTTTTAGCAAATCATTCTTCTGTTCGTAAAACTCTGAAAATGACAATGGCACCAGTGTGTTCAGACGAAGTGGGGTTGTGGGAACAACAAATCGGTCCCGACTGAAGCTACATGTAGTCCAATCTTGGACCCACAGTCCGTAATATAATTTTTGGGGTTGGTACGTCCTGTAGGACGTACCAACCCCAAAAATAATATTACTGACTGCGGGTCCAAGTTTGAACTAGATTGAAGCTGATGAATTAAAATGAATTTACCAAAGAACGTTCCTGCATATGTTTCCTTTCTGCAATAAGTTTCTCGAAATTTTGAACATTGAGATGTATGCATTCTCTCATCAGTTGTTAAAATTGGATCTTAGTCTGAAGTTCCGAACTTTGAGAAGTGATCTGACGTTCTGACTTTCGTCATAATTTTGTCACTTCCGCGCTTTGGGTTTTCCAATGGGTGCATTTGTGTGTACAAGACTGGAGAAATTCAGAAGAATCTATTCTTCTCGAGTAACTGTGTGTTCTTTCTTACACAGTCAGTGACAGTCGTACAGTCTTCCGGATATGAATGTTAACTATGGTTAGATATTTAAAGTTATTCACCTTCATTGATCATTCACCTCACAAAACAATGCAATTTAGCCCCGAAGTGTAGTAGACGTGTACCACCTTGAAAATGAACGACGATCGACTAAAAATAAAAAACGTTGACTACTTCAATAGTCGACGGTTAGTCGACTATTGAATAATCGCGACAGCCCTAACCTGGAGGTCCATTGGCTGGAACATATCCTGTGCTTAACCTGCAGTTAAAAACCAATGCTTTCTGATTATTCTATATTTAACATTGACTATTAAAAATCTCTTTGATATCTGGCCATTTCAATGAAGTTTTCCCATTAAAAATGTATGTAGTGCATAGCAGAATATAAGACTCTGTAATGCCGAGATATTATGGGATTTACCACCTGCAGTCGGCGCAAGATTGTCACCGTTTTTCATGGCTGATCGAAGTCACTGACCTTCGACCATGATGCTGCACAACATTGTATTGAGTACATAATGTTAATAAATAAATACAACTGTTCAGCCGGCTGTCTACAGCATTTCATGATGCAGTCATCCCAACACAATAGGAGAATAAAATTGGAGGAAACCTGAAAAACAATCTTTTTTCAATGGCAGATGATTGTTATGCAACATGTATGTCGCATGGCTGTCACAAACAGGTTTCCAGTTTGTCAAGTTCAATGTTCAATTCATTTACCTCCCTTGATGTTTCCAATGTTGACTGTAGAGTCGATATTGGAGAAACACATCAAGGGAGGTAAAAAGTTGCAAAATGAATGTTAAATTCTGATACACCCCATGCCTATCGATCTGTAAACCATATGGACACAAATTCACAATACACATTTACGTCAAAAGTTATTATTAAATTGAAAGACTTCAGTTAAAACTAGAAGTCCTGTCACGAATAGTGTGCTTATATAGGCTTAATCGCGCGTTGGAATTGCGTGCAATTGACATATCGAATGGCATCCAAAGCACAACAGATTCTCCTAGTTACTCAGAGCAAACACATGCAATGTTTCTGCCAATGGACCTCCGGGTCACCCGGAGGTCCATTGGCTGAAACATTGCTTGCGCACATGCCATATGTACAGAATTTGATAACTTTACGTGGACCATAACGCGTACATTAACGCGCATATCAACGTGCTATTTGCGCGCATTTCATGACAGGACTTCTAGTTTTAACTGTAAGTATGTGTGCTCAGTATGTTTCTGGTTAATACAGCCAAGTATATTGTATTCATATGCAAAACTGCATTAACACTATTTAGCAGAATAAGCACAGCCTTCACCAGAGAACAATAACATGTGACTGTATCGTTATCACAATCTTCTTTAAAAAAAAAAACTAAAATTTTGTCTAATATTGCCAAGCTCTAAATATGCAGTCTTAACCCTTTACCCAACGAATCGCCCGCGTAACATGCAAATTCAGCAGTTGAAAAAATAATATTTTTCAAAAAATTTCAACAAAACCATGTCATGTGACCCCTCGTTGGAACGAGCTCGTTCCAACGAGGGGTCACATGATATGGTTTTGTTGAAATTTTTTGAAAAATTTGAAAAAATGATATTTAAAATAATAAATTTTGATTTCGTCTGCGTTGGGTAAAGGGTTAAGAATTGATGTGCTATTAAACTTTCGAAATTGGTGATTTATTAACAAATTATAGTGGTATAATAGGTGACAACAGATTTTTTCAGTGCCCTTTTCAAATCAATCGCCTTCAACTGCTGCTAAATCTGCATATAGAAGAACTTTTCTTTCCTCTCCCTCCCCCCCCCCCCCCCCCCCCCCCCACTTCCTATGCATGAATTGCATGTCTCATGTAAGAAGGCCTGTCTCATGTAAGAAGGCCATGTGAGATAGATATCTATCTCACATGACCCACGTGACCGGCTCATTAGCATATTTAATGAGCACAAGACTATTCAATCATCACACATTCTTCTGTAAACAAACAACATAGTGTCACGTTTCTGAAATATTAGCAGATGAACATATGTTGAAGAAAATGGAAATAAGAGCACAGGCTGCAAAACCAAAGGGCACTTGAGTCTCTTATATTAATTTTTGGGTGAACACCATTACAAGTGGAGAGAATTGCATAAAATTCCCGTCGAAAAATTATGTGAATACATTGCAGAATTCATAATATGACATCACTGGAATGTGTCAGTGTTCATTTTGCTTCAGATGTTTCACCTCTATCTTGACAGTGTTGGAAATTAATTTCGTGGTATATACCTGTGGGTATATACAGAACTTTTGTGTGCGTTTTCCGATAAGCAAATAAGTTTTTTTTCAGAAATGGACAACAAAATTATTCGATATAGCTGCATGTGCCTCTGAATTACTTTTGATGACTTCAGGGTGTTTGGTAGTGGAGAAAAATTATCCCTGATGGGGTGCTTGTGAGATTGGGAAATCTCACCTTCGGGACAAGATATTTGGGTCAGACACATGGCAAGCCTCGTGTCTGGCCCAAATATAATGCCCTTGGGTGAGATTTCCCCATCTCACACCCTCACTCGTCAGGGATAATAATATTCCCAGCAAGTGGAACAACCCTGATTTGCACACTGATGTCAAAATATCTAAATTTCAGGCAGAAAAAAATTCTCATAATGCAACTAGAAATTAACCAATTCAATCTCGTTTGACAGAGCTCATTGAGCTCATGTCATAAGAGATTGAATTGGTTAAATTTCTAGATGCATTATGGGAAAAAAACAGCTTCCTGAAATTTTGGTATTTTGACATCAGAGTGAAGGGGGTTAAGCCATCAGAAATCAAATGGGTTTTTTTGTAGATTTTTGTATACACAATTCAATTTCTGTTCATACAACTTTGAAAGAAAAAGTAGTGCAGTGCAATGTGTTTAATTAATGAACTAGGTAATTACTCCCAGAATGGACTTGGAATTGATGAGAACTTTGAGGAGTACACTTTTTTTTATAGAAAATTCATAAATAATTCATTAATTCTTTGAACCTTTTATCTAACAAAAGATCTGAATCCACCATTGGTATCTGATAAAAAATTCAACTTATCCAATTGTTTTTTAATTTCTTAATTGCTAGTGAAAGCCATTTCAAGAAAAGTATGTAACATGCATGCAGAGATTCTTGTGCCCTCTTTGGGAAAAGGTCCGGGACCCATGCCATTGAGAAAATTCCTCAAATTTTCTGCTATACACTGCACACATTTTTAATGGGGAAACTTTACTGAAATGGGCAGATATCAAATGGATTTTTAATAGTCAGTGTTAAATATAGAATAACATTTTTAATGGGGAAACTTTATTGAAATGGCCAGATATCAAATGGATTTTTAATAGTCAGTGTTAAATATAGAATAACCGGAAACTACCGTTTTTTAATTGCCAATTGTCATAATCGGCCGATGTCCATTAACCGGCCGGTTTCGAGTTTCCGATTCCGATTCTGATTATCGGTTCATCACTAGAATAAGTTTTTCAAAAAATTTCAACAAAACCATATCATGTGACCCCTCATTGGAACAAGCTGAATGAGCTCGTTCCAATGAGGGGTCACATGATATGGTTTTGTTGAAATAGTTTGAAAAACTGCTTTGTATATTATGCGGGCGATTGCGGGCATTTCATTAGGTAAAGGGTTAAACAGTTCTTTCTGTGACGTTTAAAACATTGTGTGATTATACTTCAAGTTTACACCTAACCAATTGCAAGAAGAATACTCCAGGTGAGAGACGTCACTATCACATTTTTCTCAATGTTACATCGGAGAAATTAACAACGGTCTATGTGCAGTGAAAAGTATCAAGATGTAGTTGTTTGTCAAATATCTATTTGCTGATGAAGGCCATGAGGCCAAAAGCTTCATAAAAGGACAAGAGTATGTTATTGTTGAAGATTATAATGTTACAGTCCCTTATCCTATCATAGGATAGACTTTATTGTCGAAATTCACAAAAATAGCCATTAACCCTTTACCTAACGTAACGGCCAAAATCGGCCAGCACTATTTTAAAAATCGCCAATTAATTTTCATTATTTTTTCATTTTCTGTCTCTAAAACATAGGTATGACCCTTCATTGGAATGAGCTCATCGAGCTCGTTCCAATGATGGGTCATAACCTATGTTTTTGAGACAAAAAATGAAAATAATAGTTATTCAAGAATTTTTTTTTTTGCAAGTGTTGTCTGCTTTTCATGTTAGGTAAAGGGTTAACAAACAAAAATTCACACTCAGCTGATCAAAATAGTGGGACTTCATTTTCAATTCTGTCAACCCAACGACTTCTGAGGAAATTCCTTCAACATGAATGAAATTGTACATAGTGTAAAGAAATACTCAGCCCAAGTATTCTTTTTCTGTTGGGCAATGTATCTAAACCAATTCAATTCATGAGGTCCCCCAAGTGATAGGTGGTTGGTTTGCGAAAACAACTAGGAATTATATTTTTGTAGTTGACAAGAATCTTTAAACACATGACATCACTTTATTCATAATTTTTAAAAGCTTGCAAAGCATAATGAGATTGACATTACGTTTCAAAATTTTCTTGCTGTAACTTTCAATTTTGCAATTCACCTTTTTATACCCCCCCCCCCCCCCCCCCCGAAAACAAAGTTTGGGGGGGGGGGGGGTATATAGGAATCACCATGTCCCATCCATCCGTCTGTCCATCCTTATAAGCGCAACTCCTCCTAAACCGTTTGAAGAATATTCATGAAACTTTACACAATGGAAGAAATCCATATGAAGATGCACATGAAGTAATATAATTCCGTTCCGACATTTCCAAGGGGAGATAATCTAACTTATACATTTCAATTGCTACATCATATGGTTGTGTCCTCGAATGCGCAACTCCTCCTGAACCGTTCAATGAATTTTCATGAAACTTTATACAATGGAAGAACTCCATATGAAGATGCGCATGAAGCAGTATAATTCTGTTCTGACATTTCCAAGGGGAGATAATCTAACTTATACATTTGAATTGCTACATCATATGGTTGTGTCCTCGTAAGCGCAACTGCGCGGGGGGTGGGGGGGGGGGGTATCACTTTGTGAGCTTGCGTCACAGTACCTCTAGTTTGTTTTGGTGTTTTGTAATGGTGGATTGTTTATGTTCTGGATAATGCAATTCTCTGCAACATGGAAACTCGTTCATCGCAGCATTACAGATTTTTGAAGGAAATGACTTGTGATTGCCAGTACCACTGAAATAGTATGTCAGGAGTGCGTGTGATTGTTTTTTGCGATGTCATGTGATTTTTATCCCTGCTGCAATAGTGATGCAAGATCTTTTCAGGGCTTGATTTAACTGGATTCGCATAGCAATTTTCGAATCAATTTTAAGCTATAGCTAATCAATTTCACATGACCAAAACATATAAATAATAGGAAATGATAATCAAAATTTATCCAAGTTAGTAAACTGCTGTTCAATTTTAAAAAATTAAATCGATCCCTGGATCTTTTGTTGCGAATTTTTTATCGCCACTGATTTTGCAGTTTGCGATTGTATTTTTAGGTAAATGCTAGTTCAAAGGACTTATCAACCCTTGAAAAGTTATACATTTATTTTCTTGGGTTGATAATTCCTTGTATCATCCTCAAGGGAAGTCAGCAGTTGTATACCATTACACACAATAAGGTTGAATACTCCATCACCTCAGGAGGACATACTTCGTATTACAGTGGAGCCCACTTAATTGGATATCTCTTAATTGTATATCCCTGTTAATTGAATATAATTTTCAAACACAAAACCATTTACCATACTTTCAGTACAAATTTGATCTGTTAATTGCATATGGGTTGTAGAATAAACTCCTGTTAATTGTATATAAATTTTTATAATATGTCGAAAAAATTAATGTGACACGCACCAAATTCCCTTTATTTATCAACCTTTTTGGCCTCACAACATACAGTACAGGCATTTATTCTATTATATCTTGTTTGACTGAGCTCTATGAGCTCTGTCAAACAAGATATAATAGAATAAATGCTCAGTTTACCTCCAGGACATAGGAAACCGACCAAATCCCTGTTAATTGTATACTCCTGTTAATTGAATAATTTTCACTGACAAAATGGATATTCAATTAAGAGGATTCTACTGTACTAACAGACTTTTACTTTCCAGATCAGCAGAAATGTTAGGACCAAACAATCTCCCCATCGGAAACCCTGGAAGTGAATCGGCCCTTGTTTACTGTGGTAAGCAAGCTCTGTTTTTGCTGGTAAAATAGGACCCAGTAGCCAATGCCTGGGGTGGAAGTCCTCTAAAATGGGCAACATGGGTATACATGATTGCCTGGACTTGACTTCATATCCTTGTTGTGGTCACGATAAACCATTGTTCAGAAATATGTGACCTCAAATACCAACAAAAAAGGTCCCAACTGGCCAGCCTGCTATTCACAAAAAATCATCATGCTATTTGTATTATGCCCCCAACCTCTGAAGGCAGATTTGGTTGGTATCTAGTGAAGACCTCCATCCGTCCGTCCATCTTGCTGTCCATCCATCCATCCATCCATACAAACGTTTGGGATTGTAATTTCAAAGACATCAGTCAGATTTAGATCTTCTTTGGTATGCTGATAGACCCATATGGGGGAACTGAGATGCAGTAGAATGGGTTGCGTCCAATAATTTTTCCCAGAGTTATGGCACTTTTTCGACTTAGAAATTTTTTTATCAATCTCAGTATTGCATTCATTGCATATTGGATTTGAAAATCGCTTGTTTGATCAAATTATAATGTTACTTGTGGATGTCTAGACAATGCTTCCTTTCTGTTTTTGGTCCATCTAGCCAATTCAATATGGCCACCATGGTATTATGACACCATCAGGGGCATGTACTACATTTTGCGTTGCTGGTTATTTTCTAAATTCTTGCCTACAAAGAATTGCTTTCTTGGGCAAAAAATATAAATTGTTAGTTATTCCAGAATTTTTTGGCAACTGTCATCTGCTAGTCATTTTAACCCTTCAAATAATCAACTCTATTCTGATATATAATTTACAAAACGAGTGGTTGAAAAAAATATTTTTTAAAAACTTTCAACAAAACCATATCATGTGATACCTCAGTGGAATGATCTAGGGCTGAAAAGGTTGGTTCATTTTCATAACCGACTAACTGAGAGCTATAACTGGATAATATCCAGTTATCCGTGGCCATTGTTTCACCGAATATGGGATCAAAACTATAGGAATTGGAAAGCAGTATTCTCAAACTATTCCGTAGTGTGTATACAAACGAATGTTGTCGAGTACTCGACAACGTTCATTTATATACACACTACAGAATATTTTCTGCAGTTACGCTCACGGAAACTATCGATCATTAACGAAGTCTTGATCGCCAAAGTCGATTATTTCTCAATATATACAATGCGGCTTCGATGTGGAATATATCACAAAGGAGAAGCGACTGATTTACTACATTTCAACCAAGGAATGACGAACACTTTTGATATTTCGGATAACCAGTTGAAGGTTTCTCTAATCGGTTAGATAGCTAACTGGTTTCAAACTGATCATCCAGTTAACTTTTTCAGTACTAGAATGATCTCGTCAAGCTTGTTTCCAGTGAGCTGGGGTTCACATGATATGGTTTGGTTCAAATTTTTGGAAATAAATGATTAAAAATAAATGAAATAACAAATTTTGTTATTTATTATGTGCCTTGTTGAAACGGTTAACCCTTTACCCAACACAACAGCCAAAACTAGCCAGAACTATTCTCAAAATCCGCCAGTTAATTTTCATTATTTTTTCATTTTTTGTTTCAAATATATAGGTTATGACCCCTCATTGTTCCTCGGTGGTTCTCTCTGGGTACTCTGTCTTCCTCCACCCACAAAACTGTCGCGGTCATGATTAGCCATTGTGCAGAAATATGTGACCTTAAACACGAATAAATAAATAAATATGACCCCTCGTTGGAACGAGCTCATTGAGCTCGTTCCAACGAGGGATCATAACCTGTTTTTGAGACAAAAAGTTGGCTGTTCAAGAAATGTTTTTGCAAGGGTCATCTGCTTTTCATGTTAGGTAAATGGTTAAGGAAATAGATTAAAAATATTTATGTTTCAAATTTTATTCAAATTATTTTAACATTTTCATTGTCAAGTAGAAAATTTGTATTGTTAGTGTAGTGTATAATAACAGCACATGAATTTGTGAAGTAGTTTAGTAGTCTCATGGTATGAAAAGAAACCTCAAACTTGTGCAAAGCAAACATCTGTACTGAGTAAACAGCTTTCATTCTGGTACATTAATATCACACCTGTGTAGGAAGCATGTGTTAAAATGTAAAACTTAATCTCTCTAACAATTGTAGTAGAGAAACAGATGAGTAAGCTCCATGTGTCTAATTAATGACTTGCTAATTACTTCCAGATTGGGGTTAGACCAGCACTAAAGAAATTCATAAATAACCCATTAATTCTTTGACCCTTTTATCCCACAAAAAATTCAAATCCACACTGTTCAGTGATACTTTTGGGTATCTATAGGGGCTGTTTATGGGACCCTTTCCCAATGACGAGAGTGGTTGCCTAGTGGATACAGTTAAAACTAGAAGTACTGTCATGAAATGCGCACAAATAGCACGTTGATATGCACGTTAATGTACACATTATGGCCCCAGTAAAGCTATCAAATTCTGTACATATGGCCTGTGCACAAGCAATGTTTCAGCCAATGGACCTCCGGATAACCCGGAGGTCCATTGGCAGAAACATTGCATGTGTTTGCTATGAGTAACCAGGAGAACCTGTCGTGCTTTGGATGCCACTCGATATGGCAATTGTGTGCAATTCCAACGTGCAATTAAGCCTAGATAAGCGCACTATTCGTGACAGAACTTCTAGTTTTAACTGTACAGGGGCAGTTTATGGACCCTTTCCCAATGACGAGAGTGGTTGCCTAGTGGATAAGTGTGCTGGTCTCTCATGCCAGAGGTCCCGGGATCGAGCATCAGTTGGGAAAAGTTCTTGAGGTGTCCGAACACTCTCGATCAGCATCAATTGTGGGGTTGATGCTGTCACAGCATACCGTCCTATCAGGTGGAGATGTACAGTACGTGGAGAGTGTATTATCATTAAATCACCGCAGAGTAGAGATTCCCCCCAAGCAATAATTGCAGATTTGTTGCAAGGCATAACAAGCACAAGCAAAGTTTCAGCCAATGGACCTCCGGGTTAAACCCGGAGGTCCATTTGCTGAAACATTGCTTGTATTTTTTGTCGATATGTACAAAATTTGAAAGTTATAGTTTGGGTGACAACTCCACTCCGCAGCTTTAGTTACAATCCACTCTCCACATACTGTAAGTGCAGTTGCTTGGGTATTAGTCTTAATGTTCTCGGTTAAATTTCTTAGTCTTTGTACGTTTTTTCCCACCAAAACAAATTCCCAATTGAAGCCTCATGATGCAAATTGTCCCAATGGCATGGGCACCAGATCCTTTCCCAAAGAGGCAGAAGAATCCCTGCTGTTGTTATTCAACCCTTGGCCCAACAAGTCGGCCATATCTACCTGCATAAGAGGGGATTTCCAAAAGCTATATCTAGAAAGTTTGGGAGCGCGGTGGCTCAGTAGGTAGAGGTGCAGACTGCTAGCCGAGAGGTCCTCGGTTCGAATCCCACCTGCGGCAACTGCATTGTGTCCTTGGGCAAGACACTTCATCTCCATTGCCTGCGTGGGGGCACGATGACGCCGTGTACTAAGGTGTACTGCTTGTCGATGGTATGCATGTCTTCAACCATTCTAACCCTGCCTGTACGTGCTGCACTGTGGAGTTACGATGTTGGGGAGCTGGCAGCTGCTCGTCGTTGGTCGGTGGTTCTCTCCGGGTACTCCAGCTTCCTCCACCCGTAAAACTGTCACGGTCATGATTAGCCATTGTGCATAAATATGTGACCTTAAACATCAATAAATAAATAAATAAATATATAAATAAATATCTAGAAAGTTGATATTCAATCAACGTTATCTCTACAACATTGTTTATTTTTATGTTATTCTACAGATGATAACTATTTTATTGTTAAATAAAAGGATTTCTGGTTATGTAATTGAACTTTTAATTGACAAATAGATTGTTTTTTTGAGGGTGGTGTATATAATAAAACAGTTATGGTCTTTTGTGTTGGTAAATATGATGTGTTCTGAACCTAAAAAATTTATATTGACCTAGGCTAACGCCTCGGTCAATATAAGTTTTTAGCTTAACTTTGCAAAGTCAAGATTAGCTATTGCCATCACGCGTGCGGTTCAAGTCTGTGAGTCTGTTCACATTTTCCTTTAGCACAGGCTTCACCCTGTAGTTCTTGTCCGATTGTCATGAAATTTCATTTGCTGGTTTGAGGTAATGTCTTGTTGAGAATGTCCCCTTTTGGTTGCGATCGGTCAACCACTATGGCTGCATTAGCCCAAAACCCAAATATCTTTGGCACAGTCTACAGGTCGTGTTTATGAAGGGATTTCATTGTAACTTGGTAGGATGTCTCTGTATAACGTCTAGATGAGAGCGTCCCCTTTTGGTCATGATCTGTCAACTATGATGGCTGCCCAAGTCTACACAGTCTACAGGTCATATTTAATATGGAGGGATTTCATTGTGCAATTTCCACCAAGCAATGGCAAGAAACTGTCAGAGTCCCCAACATACTAACTCCACACAAGCAGGGCACTGAACTGATTGAAGACAAGTGCACCATCAACATGCAGTATGCCTTAGTACACAGCACCACCATGCCCCCACATAGGCATTCGGGTTGAAGTGCCTTACCCAGGACACAATTCAGCTACACCTGGTGGTGATCAAACTGTGAACCTCTTGATTGGAAATCCAATGCTTCAACCACTGAGCCACTGCGATCCTGAGTAGTAACTGTTAGATTATCTTTTAACATAAGAAGCACAGACATTCAGTCATTATTTATTTATTAGCTCACCTGACTGAAAGTCAGGGTGAGCTTTTCTTATCACTCTTCGTCCGTCGTCCGTCGTCTGTCGTCCGTCGTCCTGCGTGAAGGTGGTGTTTGAGCCTCTTTCTCCTAAACCACTGGCCCCATTTTAATTAAATTTCATGTAAGTAGTGGTTATATAAGGGGCATTTTGGCTTTTCTTCAAATTGGATTTCTGCTCATATTGTGGAGTGGGGTGGTGCCAAAATGCACAAAATTTTTTAAATCTTCTTCTCATGAACCAGCCATAGCAGAGACTTGATATTTGGTATGCAGCTTCCATTTGAGGTGTAGGCTCAAGTTTGTTCAAGAGAAGTTTGACGGGCAATATTTACCTTTGTTCTGAGAGGGGCAAGAATTTTTGCCCCACCCCAAATTTCTATTTTCTGAACTCAGAGGCCGATTTGAACCAAATTTAATATGAGGTATTATTGGGTTATAAGTACTTGATTTATGCTAAAAAAAATTTTCCTGCAGCCCCATGGGAAAAACCGCAGAAGCTAAAAATAGAAAAAAATTAAAATGCCCATATCTCCAAAACTGCACGGCACCGAGAATTTGTATTTGGTGTGAAGCTTCCTTACGACCAACAGAAAGGATTGGTAAAAAAATTGCCATCGGTT